>OY755250.1:7163266-7553266 GCA_963576725.1 Azorinus chamasolen | reverse complement strand
CAGTTTAAAGCGACTTTGAATTAATAGAGAGAGAAGAAATCATTAAGAGCAGATGGATGCTTAATGCAGGGCAAAAGTAATACAGAAAGCTCCTATAGGAGCTTTCTGTATTACTTTTGGCCTGCATTAAGCTACCACCTGCCGTACAGACCCATGATTGGACCGCTATTTGATGGTCGCTTAAGACGGGTTCTACTGTACTTACATGGTAAATGTACATATGAGCTAGACTGTATGATAACCAGTCTATATAGGATTGGACCGCTGTTTGATGGTCGATTAAGACGGGTTCTACTGTACTTACATGGTATATGTACATATGAGCTAGACTGTATGATAACCAGTCTATATAGGATTGGACCGCTATTTGATGGTCGCCTAAGACTGGTTCCACTGTACTCAAGGGCGTAGCGCCCATTACGCACAATACGCACGTGCGTATAAAATATTTGAAGGCCAACCTTTTTTCAAAGAGCCATTTTTTGCTTACATCGCAGGCCCGTAGCCACGCTGAGGCACACCGAGACACTTGCCTCGGAAGTGCCTCGGTGAAATTTCAGAAATTACAAATATGAGGGTTGTTCGAAAAGTTTCTGGACAAGTGCTGTAAATTTTTTAATTGTCAATATTTTTCTTTGACATTTTCACAAATGATAGTTACAACTGTATCCTATTGGTTTGTTGCCATAATCAAAGTTAGGTACAAGAAACATGTGATATTTTGTCAACATAGCAACGTCACTTCGACTTGAGCGGGACACCTTCGTATACAGTACAAGCCCCGCGGACTTTTTGTTTTCCGTTTTACCAGCGCGGACAAAATTATTTGAGAGCGGGTTTCCAGCACGGACAATTTTTATGGATCACCGCGGACAAATTCTGTGTCCACCGCGGACCGAAATTTACCCTACGGGATATTATCGCCGCCGAGCCATCGCTGTCCGTGCTGATATCAGCGTGGATTGCGGGGCATCACCGCGGACACTACCTTTATGACTGGCAGTCGTTTAATCGATTTAGGAATAAATTATTTAGATAAGATATATACAAAAGCTTACATGTACATATAAACACACAAGTGCATTTTTTTCAACTGAAGAAACGCATATTGAATATACTGTCAGATCTAGCATTCAAAATGAAATTAGATAGCATACGTATATAGATAGCCTTCACCCAAAACCCGAGACTGAAACGGTTTCTTTCTGCTAAAACTACAATTTATAGTCAGATTTTAACGATTACCAGACTGTAAATGCTCGAGAAAAAAGGAATAGATACAAAATATCAGCAGCAATTGTTTTCACAATCTGATTTTCAGAAAATGCGTAGCGCAGAGATTATAGATATCAGGAGCACTCGGTCATTTTTTTTTCGACCCCACGCGCGTATTAACCCTTTCCCTGTTCTACATGTGTTCCAAATTTAAATACAAATGTACATGTACCTACTGAATATTCATGGACAACATAGTTATAATGAATTACGGAAGGTGGAGCATTGTATACATTTTAGGAAAGCAAATAAACAGATCTATTAAATTCTATTAGCAAAGTGAGTAGACCCTGATCAGACGGTTCCTCTAGGAGCGGTCTGATCTAGGTCTATTCTCTTGACAAATGCGTGAAAACAGGTTTATATTAGGGAAAGGGTAAAGGGGTGGAGAGTTGTATCCAACCATTATTTGTTGAAATACTTTTTTTTGAAACCTTAACACTTTACTCCATAGTTTGTGTTCAGTATTGAAGACAGATGTTTGATTAAAACAGGCTGAATGGGACCATTTTGCGTTTTTCTCAGCCTGCCGTCTACTGTGATATAGAAATATTTCTTATGGCGCATATTCATGAATGTATCAAGTGGAACTATTTTTGAGTGGAGGAATGGATTAACGCACTATAATGAGTACCTATGGAGTATAGGGTTGAACTGGGTATCATTCGACGAAGAGATGCAAACAGTTGATTAAATAATTATAAAGTTCCAAACGCATCTACACTAATACACTGATACACCGCATCTACACTAATAATCTATACTGTTACAGCTATTCTTGTTTGACCGACCATGTAGTGCAGCTACAAGATTTAATTTGATATCAGAATAAGATGAAAACTATTGTAGCTTATTGTATTATAATTTATTTTGAAACGGCGCAAAGACGTCGCCTGCATAAATCATTACTCTGTATAAATGAGCCACCTGAAATAACAGATAGCCAAATATTGGTATGTCGTTGTCTTTCAGATGAGTTCAAAGCTGCGATCGTAATATTATTCATTTAAGTCATATTAACCCTTTTCATGCTAGTAGCATATATTGACGCAATTTAAAAACAGTGCAGACCCAGATCAGACAGCTCTTAGAGGCTGTATGATCAGGGTGTGCATTGGTTTCTTATAGGATCTGTCAAGCATAAATTGCCATTCGTCCTGGGGAAATTATTACTCCAATACCAATATAAAAGTTGAAATGATAGATAGTCATACGTAATCCATTCATATCTGCGGGAAGAGAGAGAGAGAGAGAGAGAGGGAGAGAGAGAGAGAGAGGATGGGGAGAGAGAGACACACACAGAGAGACAGAGACAGAAAGAGAGACACACAGAGAGACAGATAGATAGGGACAGACAGACAGACAGACAGACAGAGAGGGAGAGTAAGAGGTGGAAGAGACGGACAGAGAGAGAGGGGGAGAGAGAGAGAGAGAGACGGGGTGAGAGAGATTTTGACGTCCCTTCTGGCCTTGTGATTGCGTATCATTGTAAATGTTTATTTGGGGAGAGGACTTCTTAGAAACAACAACAATTGTACACCGAGAAAGGGACAGGGACGGTGAGGAAATATATTATGGGCTTATTAATTATGTATCAGACAATAACCAAGTCTAAAACATGATAAATATTTCATTTTCATACAGTGCCCCTGTATTGATTCACAGGTGCTCGTGGCATGCTATGTATCCACGACAACAACAGACAAATTCAATATAACTGGTCTATAAGGCCTTGTTCGATCTGATAGCATGGATGGATATCTTGTATTAACAATTTCTTAAAATAATACTTACATGTAAAATAACATTGATTGGTTTTAAACCTAACGTCAAACCCTCACCGACATCAATTTCAAGTTTATAGAAATTGTTTTATTTAACATTTCCCTGTTCTATGTTTATTCAAAATTTCAATACTTACTGAATATTCATGGACAAAAATAGTTATAAATGAAATATGGAAAGGGGGGGGGGCATTGCAGCTATTTAACAAAGCAAAGAAATATATCTATCAAATTCTATTAGAAAACAGAGTAGACCCTGATCAGACGGCTCATCTAAGAGGTCAGAGAAGACCCTTCTCTGTTTGCAATTGCGTGAAAACACGTTCATATGAGGGAAAGGGTTAAAGTACAATATGAAGAAATTTTGAATACATAATACCCATTCATTCTATATTTAATATTGTGGGAAATATAGATGGCCGCTCATCAATTATGAAAAGCAATATCAATTATTGGTGATTGACACGCCTATAGGTGACAGTTGATTGGATTATGTCTTTTCAATGGGTGGGTCTTAAAGATACTGAACCAATGAGCTGTGACATCTTGATAGTAGCAAAAGAGCGGAAATACCCGATAGTCTTTCTTTAAAGTTCAAATAATTAACACAATGATGACCATAAATCAATGACCCCCTGCGCTGAAACACCAAGGTAGTTTCCGTACATTGTAGAGCACGCAAAGCGATCATTGTTTTAATATATGACCAAAACATTTGACCCTTATTATACTGAATTATCGTCCGCTTAAAAAATGTAGTCTGCAAAATAAATGAAATAAGCATTGCTTTAGTTCGTTGAAAACAAACAGAAAAATGAGAGTCAGACATATTTGACCCTAGTAACACTCTGGGGAACTCATCATCTGTTCAGTATACAAACTGTTTGTAAATATTAAGGAAGCCACGCTCGGCGGGCTAAGGGTTGATCTGCATATTTTTTTTTTAAACTTTCAGGGTCCTATAGAGAATGTCCAAGTTACCTACATTTATTATGCTGAAATAATTTGCTTTTAAAAATGTTTTTTGTTTTCTTACCGGGTTTCCTTCTGTCTTCTTTTAAAATAAACATCGACTAAATTTTGTTTCCGCGTAAAACATCGAATTAGTGTTAGTGTATCATTTTCAAAGGCAAGTGACTGCTAAATGCGGTGTGCGGAAAAATGCAACTGGAAAAAAACTGCCACCGGAAAAAATGCCACTGGAAAAAATGCCACCCTGATTTGGAAAAATGCCATTGGAATATATGCCACTGGAAGAAATGCCACCCTTTTTTCAAAATTATATTTTATCCTTTTTTTAAGGCCCCAAATAGGGGGCAAAGGTCCGGGGGCAAGTGTCCGGGGGTCAAATGTCCGTAAATCGAAATGCCGATATCATGAATATTTATTAAATTTATTTTTAAAATAGCTTATGTACTGAGGCTGATTTGGTGTTGGAACAAAACTATAGAGTTAGATTCAACATAAATTCATAAGCAAACAGAATACCCTGATCAGACGGTTTCTATAAGAGCCATCGTATCCGTGTCTACTCTGTTTGCAAGCACGTGAAAAGTGTCGATGCTCTCAGATTTTTTACTTCTGTTGCCGGGTCATGTCAGACGTGCGGATCTCTAGCTGAAGCGTAACCTAAAGTTTGGTTGTCGGTGGGTTTCAACCATTTCCCTGTTTAATATTTATGTCGGAAAAGATGACATCATGCTATTTATAAGTTGATTTTTATAATGGTGTAGGTACGCGGTCCATGACTTTTCTTGGTACTTGTAGAAAATGTAGAGTCAGATCTTATATAATTTCACAAGTAAACAGAGCTGGTCCCGATCATACGACTCCAATAGGCGCCTTCAGATCTTGGTCTACTCTGTTTGCAAAGGCATGGACATTGTTTATATATGGTAAAGGGATAAGCAAACAGAACAGACTCCTGGTCAAACAGCTTTTATTTAAGAAATCTGATCTGAGTCTTATCATTTAAGAGTTTTAAATTAATAAACATAGTTTTATAAATTGTATAACTATGAAAACATTCTTGTAATTCTGTTACTTTTGCTGATTAACCCTTTCCCTGTTCAGTATTCATGTAAGAAATAATAATATCATGAATATTTATAAGCTAATGTTTTGAATGGCATTTGTAGACAAGATTGTTTTGATGTTGGTAGAAATTGTAGAGTCGGGCCTATTACAATTCCATAAATAAACTGAGTAGGCCCAGATCATGCGTATGATCTGGGACTACGCTGTTTGCAAATGCTTGAAAACACGTTTATATTAGAGAAGGTTTGTATTTTAAGGTGGAATGGCCCGTCATTGTTTAACTGTAGATTCCATTCATTATATAAGACCTAACTTAGCTATTTGATTTTGAATAATACACAGTGAAGACCCTGGTCAGATGGTTGCTTTTTGAGCCAACTTGTCTGGTTCTACAGTGTTCAAATGTCAGTAGTTTTATTTCCCGCATTTAACAATACAAACTGTTTGTTTTATATACTGAAAATGATTTGTGTTAGGCAGTTGGAGACTATATTATTATATTACTTACTCAGCCTAAATACATGTATGCTGTAATTTACTAGCTAGACATAAGAAAATAGTAACGATCAAAGGTGCAAGATGGTCACTAAATCCCCTAATTTCTCAGCAGGGGGCAAGGGTCAGTGTCACACATCTGCCATCTATCACCCACTGTCAACAAAGTTATGAATTATTACGCAACAGGAAAGCGTGTAATGAAACCGAACTACCTAACAATGTGCCAATTGTCTAAAGTTATGATTTGTTAAACAGTTTCCCGAAAAATAGAAGATAACTATGCTTTGACTAATTAGATCTATGGCTAAGCATAATTAAACCCTACCGATTAAAACCAGTTAGATTATTGCGAATTCTAGTTCTAAAGACAGTTTAGATTGATATGATCTAGATCTATACTAAAATACTTTTACTAGATCTGATATGGTACTTTACAGTAGCCAGAAAGAAGACATTTTACAACACATAAATGAACGCCGTGAGACTGTACATGTATATCTTAATATCTAGATCTTATTAAAACAAAACGAGATTTAAAATTCTAAATACTGTTGATCTAAATTATTCAACGCGTGTATCACAATAGCCCCTCACTACAAAAGCCCCTCTTGCAAAAGCCCCTCACCAAAGTGGTCAAGGTTTACAAAAGCCCCTCACAAAAAACAATACTAACATTAATTGAACTTTAAGTGCTTTGTTAAGTGTACTTTTAAAAGGAGTGTTCTAATAACCTTACTTAACGAATCTTTATAAGCTTGTCATTGAGCAAACAGGGTAGATCCAGATCAGATTGCTCAGTATTTTGATTTTGGTCTACTCTGTTTGAAATTTAAGAAAGTTAAGGAATTAGAAAATGGAAAAAGTTTGTGTTTAAGTTAATTGGGGTAATATTATAATAATTTATAAATAATATGGCTAATATTACATCATCCATAGCTATTGGATCTATATTAGCTGTCACAAAGCAAACATGGTTGAACTAGATCATATAGCTTTAGATTTGATTTGGGTCTACCCTGTTTGAAATAAATATAAGGAATCTCCTCCTTGTGATCTACAATGTTTACTTTTATAAGTATAGAGTGTGCTAATTACCTTACTTAATGCATCTTTATAAACTGGTCATTCAGCAAACAGGGTAGATCCAGATAGCTGTAATTTTGATTTTGGTCCACTTTGTCCAAATATTTGAAGTATAATGATTAATTAACAAAAATAGTGGGGGGCTTTTGTAAGCCTTGGCCATTTTAGTGAGGGGCTTTTGATCGAGGGGCTTCTGTAGTGAGGGGCTTTTAGATGAGGAGCTTTTGTAGTAAAGGGCTTTTGAGTGTACCCCTATTCGACATATGAGGCATGTCCAACACATAAATAAGAATGTCTTCCATTTCAAAGAAAGGCCAAATCATGGGATCTTTTTTCCAAAGTTCAGCTGGTAATGTATAGGGCGTTCCTGAAGGCCGATTCATTCCAGCTTCTTGTTGTACATTGTATCTACCCTTCGGTATACGGACATTTTCTCTCTAGGACATTTGTTCTCCTATTTGGGCATGGGAGGATATGGCTGACATTTGTCCCCTTCAAATTTTATTTTATTTTACTTGCTCTACTTGCTCGCAAAGGATAAAAAAGAAAATACCTACATTGTTCTAAAAACGGACGGTTGATTACACAGGAAATCGGTAATGCAGAAAGAGTACGGAGCTTTTTAAATTACTTCAATTAGCTGTCATCTGTTTTAAACGATCGTCAAATCAACATTTTTAAGAATGGTTGTTTACAATCGCCGCCCCTTAACCGATAATCTTTCTAAACCGATATTGGAGCTACATGTATCCTGTGTTTAGTTACCACCTTTTTTAAATGACAGCCAATTCAACTGTTTTGAATTGTTATTTTACTTCGCTACACCGGTTTGAAACCTCTCTAATCAGGTCATTTTCTCGGTATGGTCACAGGGTTCGTTTTATAAGGTTTTGCAGTAATTTTGTTATTATCAGGGGCAGTTACATTTTAAACGCATCGAATATTAGACCACCGGCTTACTTTAAAACTAGAAATTGGCATTTAAATTAAGAAATATGCTTTTAAAAAGAAAGAAAGTTGGCGTACATGTATGAGAGATATATTTTGCTGTACGTATATATTAATAAATGATAACTACAGTATTACCTCTGCAAAGCAACACTCTGGGGGATATAAACTTCTGTATTGTCGTTGTAGAGAGGTTGTTGCTCATCGGAGTTACATGGCAAATCTCTCAAGAGACAACCCAGTAAGGAATACATGGGATCTTTTGAATACAAGTGGCCGCTTAATGCAGGACAAAAATACTTTTATCCTGCATTAATCTGCCACCTGTCTTATAACAGACATTTAATTTGTACATGTATCGATGTAGAGAGGTTCCGCTGTAAGTTTTGGGGATTCATTTAAAGTGTTGTTGAAAGGAGGTGTTTGCTGTAATCTGTACTGTATGCTATAAACCCCTTCACTGTCATTATGACGTAATAATCCACTGAAATAGTCACTGTCAAATCATTGTCTGCTTACATGTTTCATCTACTTTTCTTTAAAAAAAAATTATGATAGTTTTTACTTAATTCTTTCCTCCATAAATACTCCTTTCTACGCCTCTGTAAAAGTCACCTGTTGAAACCAATGTGATAAAAAGAGCATTTGCTCCTACACGTATAGGAATATATGCTCTATTTAACACAATGGTTTCAAATTACAAAATTCTAAAAACAATAATTTTATCTACTTAACGCTCCTTTTCGGTAGATTTATTCAAATATAAGTGTCAAATGGTTTGGATCCTTATCAGACGCGGCGTCTGATCAGGATCCAAACTGTTTGCAAACATTAGAGTTTTCAAGTTTGACATGGAAGGGTTTAATAGTAAATACAACTTACAATGGGGAAATTGTGATCTATTTCTAGATAAGGAATACGTCATGGAATTTAAGCAGGCGACACGTTGGTTTAGACATATCCGTTTAAGGAAAGAATGTGGGTGTACGAGGTCCGTGGTTTGATAAACCATGTACATACTGTATACGCTTCTTTAATAACATTGATTAATTTAATTATGCCCCTTCACTCCCAGAATTCGGTTGCCATGACATTAACAACACTTTAGATCTAGACCAGACGTCCAATATCTCATTATCAAACCAGAACCAAAAACTGGTTTACATCTATATCTACGTTTTTAGAAAAAAAATGGATTATCTTTTTTAATCCATAGGATGCAGGTACATCATGGCAGTGAATCGATTGAGCAGAATCTAAACATGCAGTACATGTACATCAAGCAGAAAGACAAAACATGTACACAGGTACATTTGTACACAGTAAAATATTAAGCACAAGGGTAATAAAACAACCATACAAGTATTATTCGAATGGCTATTAAAACTGGTTAAAACGTACATTTAAGCTGCCGAACCAAGACTAAATAATGGAGTCAACTTCTAACTTTACAACTCACCTGGCTGAATTGATATTAGATGTATTTGTAAATAAAATCCCTCAATTCTTTCGTCTGCCAGAACAATATTTATATACATGTAGATCTATACAGAAATCATAAGAAGACCAGTCAGGACTATTCTCATAACAGAATCAATAGGTTTTGTTGGTCGTTTCCAGTAGATTTCTGATAATTAAAATTTACACTGATGTGAAACTGAAAACAAAATCGATTGGGAATTAGAATTGGAACCTAAAAGATAGAGCCGAAATGAAGATGAATTCACTAACAATGTGCACAAACGTATGCAAACCTGATACAAGTTATACAACCTAATAACTTATTGTGTGTGTGTTTTGTGTTTAACGGGTGTTCCGTGTTTCTATATAAAACATCTTACGTATTGAACAACAAATAATTGAAATAGAAAGCATACTAGAATATCGCACCCATATTATGCAGAAACGAATCAGACAATTCACGGACAGGTTATATTCCAGTACAATCAAACGCGCCAAAAATAATGGATGAATTAATTTGTGTTTGCCGAATGCAGAACAGTTTCGGTTTGGAATTAGTCTAAACGAACCATTTCTCGAGTGTTTTATTTCATACATTTCATATCAATTTTGCAAAATGTGGATGTATATACATGTAAAGAGAAAGATAAGCCGTTAAAATGGATATAAAAGGATGAAAAGGATATAAATATCAATCCAGGTAAGGTCAAGCGCGATCCGCAGTAGTACACAGTGGTCCACGATGATACCACCGCGACCTGCGGTGATAACGATCGCGCCCGGCGACGAGTGCCCCTACGGAGGGACCAGCGCGGACCCATCACAACCCGCGCTCGATTGCGGAAGACCGCATATCAGCGCGGACAAAAATACCCGTGTCCGCGTTGGATAAAATTGCGATGGGCCGCGGAAAACAAAAAGTCCGCGGGGCTTGTACTGTACTTAATAAAGGTTTGTCTTTATATAGGTCTGAAACACTCAGATTTTCTCCAAATATTCCCCCAGCGTACTTAATACACTTCTGGTGCCTATTTACCCAAGTAGTGAAACAGTTATTGAAGTCTTCTGACGGAATTCTTCGAATGCACTCGTCATAGACGTTGTCGAAACGATAGCCTTGCAAGTCACGCTTGATTGTCGGGAATAACCAAAAATCGCACAGTGAAAGGTCTGGGGTGTCTGGCGGATTCGCAGTAATGTTAATTCCTCTCTCAGCAAGTACTTCATTTGTTGCAGATGCAGTATGGGGCGTTGCGTTGTCATGATGCAGGTAGAATTTGCCGTAATTTTCTGGTCGCTTCTTCCTCACAGCTGTTTTTACAGCAAATCTTTGTTCCGGATTTATTTTACATCTGTTCATTCAAAAACAGACTTGTTTATACCGTAAGAACGGGAAATAACGTCGTTGACGTCGTGCAGTCTAGCGCCGTACTGTAATATATGTCAACGTCAGAACCATATTAGAGCACTAACTATTACATAGCTGGCCATACAGACATATTTTTACATGGTAACGCCAAGGTGCCCCGCTCACGTCGACGTGACGTTGCTATGAGGACAATATATCGCGTGTTGCTTGTACCTACATTTATTGATGGCAATAAATCAATAGCATACAGTTGCAGCTATCATTTATGAAAATTTCATAGAAAAATATTAACCAAAAAAAATTTACAGCACTTGTCCCGAAACTTCTCGAACAACCCTCGTACACAAAAATTAAGCAATCTTCCGAAAACGTATCAAAATCGCTTAAGCTCCATTCATGCATGCATCCATTCCTTCACGTATGACCTCTGCTAGAAGTACATCTATACTGTACAGTACTTAGTGTAATTATGTTTTAGAATGTGTAACGTCATTGCTAGATTTTATACACGCATATCGGTTTCAGCGCTGTGCAGATAAACATGGCTGATCTGGAAACTTATCGATGCCGAATCGGTCTTGTTAATGGCCGTTCGGTCACGTTAATTGATATGGAAATGCTGCGGATTGTTGGAGTCATAGGCGGATCGAAGGAGTGTGTGGGAAATGGGGGGGGGGGGGGGCGTACGACCCCCTAAAATCGCCAGAGTAAAGTAGTTTGTGCCCTTGAAATTCATTTTTGTATCTTTCTATAATAATGTAAAAGTCTTTTTTCTGCGCGCCATACGCGCAATTCACATCATCACATGAATGGATAATTCCCAACTCATATTTGCGTTAATATCTATTCACAATCGGTACATAGTTTAGACACTCACCCCGTTATTCAAATCGAATTTTGCGATTCAAACGTAGCAAAATATTTGTCGGCTTATGTATCCAAACATATACACCATCTTGCACATGCTATTACTTACTTCAGTTAGATCTACATCCAGTTCTGTGGAACTCTGCATTAAAACATATAAAAACACAAGGTCCGCGATGAAAATAAATAAATTTATATGTAATGCACTGGCATGAATACATTGACATAGATATCAAGGAGGTTATAAATCTCTATGCGACAAGAAGGGCTGAAATTATTACCCGGTTAACCGTTTACGAAATGGCGATTAACCGGTAACAATATCCGTAACCGGTTAACCGGACTGGTTACTTTTCTTAGTTTGCTAGTAAAGTGCTAAAGGCTACAACAGTCATAAAAAGACTTTTAAATTTGTTTTCATGTTCAATAAAATGGTTGAAGTATATGTATTTGTTTCAAAACCATTTTATTTGTTGGTTGTTCTATTTAGTACATAAAACCGATCAATTTTATTCTTTTTCATTTGTAGTAATTTTTAAAAGTCGTTAGTCTGAAAGATTGCGAAAGATTTGTAATGAAAACATCAGTTTAACTTGATTATGATAAGACGTTATAATGATAATATGTCATCAAAATTCAAGTTATTTTCTCAAGTTTGAGGTCACGCTCGGTTTATGCATAACACATGCCTGTGCGCTTCCCGCAATACATGTATACTTAGTATTTTTAGACGGTATCTGCAGCCAGGGCAACTGTACTGTACACTCAGCTGATAGTTGTAAACAATGCAGAAATACATGTGTTTGAAGTTTGAACATCTGTGACATTTCCTGTGCGCAGAATCGTATCAATATTACCACCCAAGTGATAATTGTGAGCATAAATTATATCCATAATAACAATGGTAATTTTCATTGCTCTTTCATCATATGTTTATGTATACAGTCGCATTTTAGTACAAAGATTTACGTGGGATATTCTGCTGAAATATCTGATTTGGTTATTTCATTGCAATTATTCTAGTTCAATACCTTGCATTCAGTTCTGTATAAAGCGAGCGTAAATGACCATGATACGGTGTTGGGAGAGGAACCCAATAAGCAATTTTGCCGTCGTGTCCCTTTTTCTTTGTGTTTGTACAATATTCATGCAAATAATTACAAATAAAATATGTCTAAACCAAAGATGTATGGTGTACCCAAGTTTTAATGATTGTGTGACAGAGCTCCGATTAACCGGTTAATCGCGATTAATAGTCCCGATTAATCGGTTACAAATTTCCAGTGACCGTTTCAGCACTAGCGACAAGACATCCTCCTAGGCTGCAGTTTAGTATAATTGAAAATAAATAAATGCAAGTTTTTAGGTGATCGTGAGACTGTTAGAAAGTGTCAGACTGTGTTCTATACTCTTTGTCCTTCAGCGTGGCTGATATAATTAATAAGTTCAATGAAATCATGTCTTAAGCTTGGTCAATATCTTAGATCTACTCTAATTACCAAACAAATGTCCTGAAATGGTCAAAATTCAATGAGTGAAAAGTCCATCCAAACATCACCAGAAACCGCCAAAGCACACGGAATTTCCAAACTTTTCTCGGGGAAGACTTCCCCGACACCGACGAGAAGGAGTTCTGTTTCCTCTCGTGCTCTCTCCTCCTTCCTGCCTTCGGCACTTGACCCTTGCCTTCGGCGCGGTCTTCGTTATATCATTTCCACTGGCTAAATCGATCCATAGGTACTGTTTATAAAATACCATGCACTTTTAGCATGTTACTTTGATCTAAGCACATAATGCTCGACATACGCGAGGAGTGCTTGTCTAAGCATTCAAATTCACTAAATTCAAGGAGCTTCCGAGGGGGCTTTAAGCTTGTATTTCCATTACAATCATTTTGAAGTATTTCTGAACAACGAACATCGATCGGTTTGATGTGCTTACTAGAACAACTAACACATAAAATACTTTTGAAACAAATTCATATACTTTAGCAGTTTTATTGAACACTTTTAGGATATATTTACTTCACAACAGTAAGTGTTACTTAATTGTGAGGCGGCCGTAAGAAGTCGCCCCGTACTTCATTCTCAGTGTTGTTATATTTTCTGGTCCTTCGGGATCATTAGTTTTAATGTTATTATTTTTGAAAATTGGATACTGCTTAAGCCGGTGCTAGAGCGCGGGACTAGTGTTGCACTTTTAATTACTACTCATGAACAGACTCAACAAAACCGAGTGATCAATTTTCTTTTTGCATTGCTACTTTTACTTTCGAAGGATCTCCCACTTCCAGGATATAAAAATAAATTTAAAAGTATTTTGATGCCCGTTGTAACCTTTAGCACTCTACTGATAACCGAGGTAAGTAACCAACCCGGTTAACCGGTTACGCATTCTGAAACCGGTTAATCGCCATTTCGTAACCGGCAACAGTTAACCGGATACTCGTTACAGCATAAGTTCCTACACTGACAGCTCAAATTTCAGAACATTTAACTAAGTGGAGATCTATTCGTAGAAAATTATACAGCAGAGAAAGTTAAACAGCAGCGAGCCTAGATCTTACTGTAAGTCACATGTAGGTTCAATTGCACACTATTACATGTCGGTGTTTTGTTTCATTTTGAGTTTTTATTTCAAAGATCCAGATCTACTCCTGCTTTCATTTAGATTTAGATTTAATCTAGCATTACTTAGATCCTACAGACCCAGATTAAGATATGCTTAAAAGTAATATAACTGTAGATCATCGCTTACAGGAGTAGATCAATTGATGTAGAAATTTAAACTTCAATAGTATATTAGATCTATATGCGCAACCACTTTGAAAGAAAACAGTATCTAGCCTAGATCTAAAGATATAGATCCAAATAAATCTAGTCGTCGTTATCTGAGGATCGGCAATGAAAA
The DNA here is from genome assembly GCA_963576725.1 of Azorinus chamasolen. Lineage (NCBI taxonomy): Eukaryota > Metazoa > Mollusca > Bivalvia > Cardiida > Solecurtidae > Azorinus > Azorinus chamasolen. The sequence continues at coordinate 7,539,034 of OY755250.1, read as the reverse complement.
GAAACATTCGCCAAATACTAGGACAAGCCACCATGTTCAAAGTCTTGAAAAATTATACCTCTCAGACAGAGACGGGAGTGATAAAATATTCAATAGAAACATGAACAAATCAAAGTTCCTCTGAGACGACGAAATCGTCAACATGTGACGATTTTCAAAGCAAACTTTCAGTCACTCATGCCTCTTCTTCTCATGCTTCTGAAAGGGTTTCAGGTTCTCTTGGACGTTTTCTAGATATAGGAACTCTTGATATCAAAAGCAGACTTAGGATGTCAGATTCCCAGACGTTGGCTGTTCTCTGTACTTAGTACACGATTTGAACCACTGAGGGGTTGGGTCGCGCCTCTATAGCCCATCACCGCCTGGCGAGACCTCCTGGGAGATCCATACAGTTAATTTGCACACTATTAAGTATTATCCAAACATCATATGAAATATTCTTTATTGTAACTTACATATGTGTGGATGATGACGAGGATGGATTGTGCATTCGAAGTGAAACTAGGCACTTCAATGTATTCATTTCCGAAACATCCTGAACTTCCATTGAAAAGGGGTATATGTTAACAAGACTTTGTCCAAAATAGATCTCATTTTCCAAGACATGCCACAGTCCACCATTTGACATCTAAGTTTCTATTTTTCCCGGGAGAGGTCCCCCCGAACCCCCGCCAGCGGGAGGGGAACCCCCTCCCACACTCTCCCCCGCTCGGCACTTCGTGCCTCGATGTGCGTATGATTTTTAAAGCCCTGGCTACGCCTATGGTACTTACATTGTTTTTTATGTACATATGAGCTAGACTGTATGATAACCAGTCTATAGACCTAACTGTTTACCTAATAAATATTCATATAATAAACAACTAGGTCTTTGATTAATCGGCTACGATTATACATCAGTATTTATTGATTTGTCATCATTCGTCATTACATTACGTAATCAGCGGTATGTAGCTTCAATGAGTGTTTATAAACGTTGCGTAATTAAATGGTGTGTAGGTTGAAGGCCTGTTCATAAATGTGACGTAATTAAATTGTGTGTAGGTTGAAGGCCTGTTCATAAATGTGACGTAATTAGATTGTGTGTAGATTGAAGGTCCATTTATAAACGTGACGTAATTAAATAGTATGTAAGTTGAAGGCCTGTTCATAAAGGTGACGTAATTAAATTGTGTGTAGGTTGAAGGTCCATTTATAAACGTGACGTAATTAAATGGTGTGTAGTTTGAAGGCCTGTTTATAAACGTGACATCATTAATGTGTGTGTAGGTTGAAGGCCTGTTTATAAATACGACGCTATTAAAATGGTGTGCAGTTTGAAGGACTGTTTATCAACGTAACGTAATTAAATGGTGTGTAGTTTTAAGGACTGTGTACAACTTCAAACACTGTAAAGGTCAATTCGTATGGAGAATGAATGTGATACCCGTTATAAGCAATTATCCACTTTCAACAAGTGCTTTATGTTGTTTAAATAAACCGATGCGATTTTAACATATATCTTGATATTTACTCTTATCCCGCTACCATAACCCGTAGTCCGCTACCTTAACATTTATTCCACTACCTTAACATTTATTCCGCTACCTTAACATTTATCCCGCTACCTTAACCCTTAGTCCGCTACCTTAACCCGTAGTCCGCTACCTTAACATTTATCCCGCTACCTTAACCCTTAGTCCGCTACCTTAACATTAATTCCGCTACCTTGACCCTTAGTCCGCTACCTTAACCTTTATTCCACTATCCACTGACGCGCATGTGCAAACAGTCTGGACCCAGATGGGACACCGAGTAACTCCGCCTCTCACCTGGATCCAAGATGTTCGATACTTTGATTGAACCAGACGTTGTCGAATTTGCAATGTATAAAATCGGACTTAGGTCGAATACAATAAAAGCTCTCTAAACCAGAATTCTAGTAGAAAATAATTTAGATCAATCTAGGCAGGTGGCTGCTTAATGCGGGATCAAAGTCATGCAGAAAGCTCCTAGAGGAGCTTTCGGCATGACTTTCGCCCTGCATTAAGCTGCCGCATGTCTCCAAGACCGATATTTATACTAGAAATAGAAATGACCGGTTTAGAGGGTTTTAACTGTTGTTTTTATTCTGCATTGTTTCTAAAAGGTGAAGAGGAATACGAGCTCGACAAGAAGTTCGTTGATTTTTCATTCTTTGAAAAAGACATTGCTTCTCACGAGGAGGACAATGATGATGAAACAGAAAGTGTTGAAGATGACATTTATGATGAGGGATACGACGATGATCCAGAAAAAGATGGTGATCAGAACGACCACAAAGAACCCGGTGATGCCTTTGATGAGGAAAAGAATGATGGTCCAGAATATGTTTTTGATGAAAACAACATCGATGAACCAGAAGATATCAATGATGAGGACTATTATGGTGGACCGGAAGACGTAAATGGATCAGAATACGATGAGAATAACGACGATGAACCAGAAGATGTTCATACAGAGGACTTCGATGAAGAAATAGATGTCAATGATGAATACTTCGACGATGGACCAGACTATGTTGATAAAGAGGGCTACGATGAAGGAAACGATGTCGATGAAGAGGACTTCGACGAAGGACCGGAATATGCTGATAAGGAGGGCTACGGCGAATCAATAGACTTTGATGATTATGGTTTCGAAGATGAACACGAATACGTTGATAAGGAGGGCTACGACGAAACAACAGATGCAGATGAAGAGGGCCTCGACGAAGGACCAAAATATACTGATAAAGAGGACTACGACGAATCAATAGATGTCGATAATGAGGATTTCGACGATGACCCAGAAGGTGTTGATGATGAGATGTATGACGAAGCTACCGACAGCACTGAACTTGAGGGAATGGAAACCTTGCGTCAAAACAGTAGTCAAGGTAACTATGACTCCGGGTGATAAAGCGGTCACATTTTCTGTCTTAACCCTTTCAGTTCCAGCATTGTCGTCTGCTGGACACAGTTTCGTCTGCTTCATGTTTTAGTGTGGTCGTTTGTTCATTCCTCTTGATTACCCTTTCCTCCATGACTATTCAAGTAAGCTATAATGATGTCATGAATATTAATTACATTAATTTGTTACATGTATAACAGCACGTGAACAAGGATTTTTTTGCCATGGCAGAAGCTGTAGAATCATATCCATACAATATCATAAGCAAACAGAACAAACCCTAATCAGACGGTTCCTATAGGAGCTGGGCCGTCTGATCTGGGTCTACTATGTTTGCAAAGACGTAGAAAGGGTTCAAAGAATAAACATAGTATCACGCATTGCCCCAATGAGACGTCGAGTTACTCTGCGTATCATCTGGATCCAAACTGCCTGCATATGATATCGCAGACCCGTCATCTTCATCACACTTAACCCTCTCCTCCATAAATACGCCTTTCTACGCCTCTATAAATGTCACCTGTTGAAACCATTGTGATAAATAGAGCATTTGCTCCTATAGGAGCAAATGCTCTATTTATCGCAATGGTTTCAAATTACAAATATAAAAAAATCATTTTCTCTAGTTAGTGCTCCTTTTCGGTAGATTTATTCAAAGTGGTTGAATCTAAAAACTAGCGTACCTTTTGGACACACTGGAATTATGACGTAGCGTACCTTTTGGACACACTGTAATTATGAGGTAGCGTACTCTTTGGTCACACTGTAATTATGACGTAACGTGCTTTTTGGACACACCGTACTTGTGACGTATCGTACTTTTTGGACACACTGTATTTGTGACGTATCGTACTTTTTGGACACACTGTACTTGTGACGTAGCGTACTGTTTGGACACACTGTACTTGTGACGTAGCTTACTTTTTGGACACACTGTAATTATGAAGTAGCGTACTTTTTGGGACACATTGTACTTGTGACGTAACGTTTTGGACACACTGTACTTGTGACGTATCGTACTTTTTGGACACACTGTACTTGTGACGTATCGTACTTTTTGGACACACTATACTTGTGACGTAGCGTACTTTTTGGACATACTGTACTTGTGACGTAGCGTATTTTTTGGACACACTGTACTTGTGAGGTAGAGTAAACTGTTAAATGTAGCAGTACACTCTGAATGACAAACTTTTGTTTTGAATTTAGTTTGAAAGTTTAAATGACAAACAGTGCTGATGCTAGCCAGGGTCTGCACTGTTTGAAAATCACGGGAAAGGGTTTGCTTCAAACGCCTAAGGTTAACTTACAGGCTCAATAAAACGGAGTCTGCAATTTTCTCTTTTTGCCTTTCTACTTTTGCTTTCGAAGGATCACCCATTTTCAGAATATATTTAGTTACAGTATTTACGTCTTGACTCGTATTTACAAACAGCTTGGATCCAGATCAGACGCTGAGTAACTCGGCGTGTCATTTGACACCCATGCTGTTTGGCACTCTTGGTCAATAGCTTTCATGATCGAAGTAGAATAAGTGTGAAAATTGCACTGGATTCAAATAGGAGCAGGCAATATGTTTTCACATTGGGATAAGAAATGGTTGTTATAAATCTGTGAATAATATAGATCCTTTCAGGCAGGAGACTGTTTAATGCTGAAATATTGTGGAACTTTCTGAATGACTTTCATCCTATACATTGCTGTTCTGTCTTAGCTGCGTGTTCAAATGATCAAGTTTTTGCTGTATTTTCCAGTTTCGCTTTCAAACTTTTTTCCAGGCCAGCAAGCTATCTCTAGGGGACAAACCAAAAATGATAGGAGCCACCTAACCACAGGTGACTGGGGTCATCAACTCCGAAACGGAAGCTACCCAAATCATGACATTAAATATGATCTCTCCCACCATTTCCACCATAGCCGGAATTGCCACCACCACCATCGCCACCACCGCATCCACCACCATCATTACCACCATCACCACCGACGCCATCACTACCACCACCACCACATCCACCACCACCACCACTACCATCACCACCGTCACCACCACCACATCCACCACCACCACCACTACCACCACCACCACCGTCACCATCGCCACCACCGTCACCACCACCACCACATCCACCACCACCACCACCACCACCACCACCACCATCACCATCACCACCACCACCACCGCCACCACATCCACCACCACCACCACCACCACCATCATCATCATCATCACCACCACCATCACCATCACCACCACCATCACCATCATATCCACCACCACCACCATCATCATCACCACCATCACCACCACCACCACCACCACCATCACCATCATATCCACCACCACCACCACCACCACCACCACCACCATCACCATCATATCCACCACCACCACCACCATCATCATCACCACCACCACCATCACCACCACCACCACCGGACTATCGTTCGATGCTCTTGTCACAAGTATTCCTGTACCTGTTGCCTAACCCGTGACCTCAGTGTTCGACTATGGCGTCACCACATCCACTTCAAACTGCACGGTGAGTGTACAACATATCCCGTACCTCTTCGATGAAACAAGCTGAGTCAGATTAGATCAGATCAGAGTCTGACTCCTTTACTAGATCTGATTCCACATCTCTACCATGGCCAATTCTTCCTTTGTTTTTACATTCCGTTATAGACTAATCTAATAAAGATTCATGATGGCATGGATTATTACATGAATATTCAAGGCGTTTAGTGTTAGCCTTAGACTGAAAGAGTTTTATTCCCAGATAAGAAGATATGTCAGGGGCGTAGCTAGCGATACTGAAAGAGTTTTAGACCCAGATAAGAAGATATGTCAGGGGCGTAGCTAGCGGTTACTGAAAGAGTTTTAGACCCAGATAAGAAGATATGTCAGGGGCGTAGCTAGCGGTTACTGAAAGAGTTTTAGACCCAGATAAGAAGATACGTCAGGGGCGTAGCTAGCGATACTGAAAGAGTTTTAGAACCAGATTAGAAGATATGTCAGGGGCGTAGCTAGCGATACTGAAAGAGTTTTAGACCCAGATTAGAAGATATGTCAGGGGCGTAGCTAGCGGTTACTGAAAGAGTTTTAGACCCAGATAAGAAGATATGTCAGGGGCGTAGCTAGCGATACTGAAAGAGTTTTAGACCCAGATAAGAAGATATGTCAGGGGCGTAGCTAGCGATACTGAAAGAGTTTTAGACCCAGATAAGAAGATATGTCAGGGGCGTAGCTAGCGATACTGAACATTTTTTAGACCCAGATAAGAAGATATGTCAGGGGCGTAGCTAGCGATACTGAAAGAGTTTTAGACCAGATAAGAAGATATGTCAGGGGCGTAGCTAGCGATACTGAAAGGGTTTTAGACCCAGATAAGAAGATATGTCAGGGGCGTAGCTAGCGATACTAAAATAGTTTTAGACCCAGATAAGAAGATATGTCAGGGGCGTGGCCAGCGATACGCACTTACGCACGTGCGTAAAACATGGTCATGCCAAAAATGGAAGGCTAAAGGGAATGGACTTTGATAAACGTTTAGTCTTGTCATGTAAGATTTAACCCATTTCCTTAGCCATTCGCCATTTCATCAAGATCAAAGAAGTTTGAGGCACGGCCCATAATTAAACTGATCAGACTTTTGGCAAACAATATTTTTCAATACACTTAAGGTTAAAACATTTGTTTCAATGTTGTTGTTTTTTCAGCGTGTGTTACCATAGCGTATCTTCCTTATGATTACGGATTTCGGCTTACCGTGGTTGTTAACGGACATCGGCTTTTTACCCGGGAAATCTCGCGTGAGTAATATGTTAAATCCCTCTTAACCCTTTACTCAATAAATACAAACAGAGAAGACCCAGATCAGACGGCTCCTACAGGGGCCGTCTGATCTGGAACTGCTCTGTTCACTTATGAAATGATATAGATATGATACAATAGTTTCTACCATCGCAAATATTGCTGTAGTCAGGTGTCATTATCGAAATTAAAGCGATTAATAGTCATGATGAATATCCATACAGTAAATATTGCTGTATTCAGGTGTCATTATCGCAATTAAAGCGATTAATAGTCATGATGAATATCCATACAGTAAATATTGCTGTATTCAGGTGCCATTATCGCAATTAAAGCGATCAATAGTCATGATGAATATCCATACAGTAAATATTGCTGTATTCAGGTGCCATTATCGCAATTAAAGCGATTAATAGTCATGATGAATATCCATACAGTAAATATTGCTGTAGTCAGGTGCCATTATCGCAATTAAAGCGATTAATAGTCATGATGAATATCCATACAGTAAATATTGCTGTAGTCAGGTGTCATTATCGAAATTAAAGCGATTAATAGTCATGATGAATATCCATACAGTAAATATTGCTGTAGTCAGGTGCCATTATCGAAATTAAAGCGATTAATAGTCATGATGAATATCCATACAGTAATGGGGTATAGTCTCGTTCTATTTTAATGTCACTTTTCTTTTGAAAAAAAAATCGACTTTTTTTGTCCAAAGATGGTACTATAGTAACATAAGAAAATAAAAAAAATCGCGACAAAAACTGTTTCATTTCTAAGGAATGGGCTGGAATTACCGTACATGGGATATTTCGTACATGAGACATATGAAAAGAGTGTAGATCCAAATCAGAGAGCTCTTCGGGGAGTCCCCTGATCAGGATCTACACTGTTTACTACACAAACCAGTATCAAAGGTTGTCACCAGCAGACACACTTCGCTTACTAGCAGACACACTTAGCTTACTATCAGACACACTTAGCTTACCAGCAGACACACTTCGCTTACTAGCAGACACACTTCGCTTACTAGCAGACACACTTACCTTACCAGCAGACACCGCTGTGTCACCAGTGCACATTTCGGTTACCAGCATATACAGCTATGTCACCAGAAGACACACTTCACTTACCAGCAGACACCGCTATGTCAACAGAACACACTTCGCTTACCAGCAGACACCGCTATGTCACAAGGACACACTTCGCTTACCAGCATATACCGCTATGTCACCAGGACACAGGTCGCTTACCAGCAGACACCGCTATGTCACTAGGTCACACTTCGCTTACCACCAGACACCGCTATGTCACCAGGACACACTTCGTTTACCAACATACACCGTTATGTCACTAGGACATACTTTGTTTACCAGCAGACACCGCTATGTCACCAGGACACACTTCGCTTACCAGCATATACCGCTATGTCACCAGGATACAGGTCGCTTACCAGCAGACACCGCTATGTCATTAGGTCACACTTCGCTTACCAGCAGACACCGCTATGTCACCAGGACACACTTCGTTTACCAACAGACACCGCTATGTCACCAGGACATACTTTGTTTACCAGCAGACACCGCTATGTCACAGCTGTGTCACCAGTACATACTTATTTTACCAGCAGACCCCGCTATATCATGAGTACATACTTAATTTACCAGCAGACACTGCTGTGTCACCGTTTTGTCACCCGTACATACTTATTTTACCAGCAGACCCCGCTATGTCACCAGGACACACTTTGTTTACTTACCAGCAGACACCGCTATTTCACCAGTACACACTTCGCTTACCAGCAGACACCCGTATGCTATCAGAACATACTTATAGAACCAACGTACACCGGTATGCCACTGGTACATATTCATCTTACCAACAGACGCCAGTATGCCACTAATACACACTTAGTTTAAAAGCAGACACAGTACATACCTATTTTGCCAGCAGACGCCGTTATGTCATGAGTACATACTTGATTTACCAACAGACACTTCTATGTCACCGCTTTGTCACCAGTACATACTTATTTTACCAGCAGACGCCTCTATGTCACGAGTAGCCTACATACTTTTTTTACCAACAGACGCCGCTTTGTCACCAGTACATACTTATTTTACCAGCAGACACTGCTATGTCACCGCTTTGTCACCAGTACAACTTTTTTTACTAGCAGACGCCGTGTGTGACTTTCATAAAACATTAAAGTAAAAACTCGATACTACGACATTTTATGTCTGAAGAAATTAATATGTCTTTGCAGGCATGTGACTTCTGAGCGCAGGGTGTAAATCATGCAGACAGCTCCTAGAGGAACTTTCTGCATGACTTTCATCCTCCATCAAACTGCTACATGTACATGTCTAAAAACCGATAATGATGCGTATTTTATTGTTCGAATATTCGAGATTTTATTTTTCGAATAATCGAGATTTACTTTTGCATGACCCCTCTGTCAATGGATATGTTCTAATGTTTTAATTCAGATGAGTTTAAAGTCTCTGTGTGGGCGTGAAAGGGGGCGGGGTTAACAAACGTTTCTTGCAAATTCATAAACAATCTATTGTGTTACTATTGGATATGTTTCAGTCAAACACCCACCTGCCTTGTGCTGGAATGTCCCTGGACTTCGTTCAATAGCACGTGTTTGTCTCCAGCTGTATGACATCAATCTGCACACAAAGCACGTATGCGTACGAATCACTGGCGTCATCAACCTCAAGGTATGATTATAGTTCGATTTCGAGTGCTGAGCCGTGACTGCACTTTTCTATTTATATAACTTGCAACCATTCTATTTATTGGTAAGTGGACAATGGTTGTCACAAGAAGCTCGTACTAATCGTGCAGTATTTGTATATACAGTAAAAACCTCTCTATAACGGCCATTAAATTAAATCAAGTATTTTCTGTTAAAGGCAGATGGCTACTTAAAGCAAGGTGAAAGTAAAACAGAACGCTCCTACTTTCATCTTGCTTTAAGCAGCCACCTGCCCTAAGTACCAACTAATTAACACAATTTAGTGACCGTTATAGACAGGTTTTACTGTATATGCTTATTACTTCTCTGTATAACCGCAGGTATCTCCGGAACAAATACATGGTTTGTGACGCGTTTTACCTCTATGGATGGACTGGTCCTAAAGTTCACAGCTCACGGGTCAAACTCGAACTATAGTCTGTAATCATAATAAAATACAGTAGAAACTCTCTAATGCGACCAATAATATGAATAAACAGTGGTGTCTTTATAAGCAGGTGGTTGCTTAATGCATGACAAAAGTAATGCAGAAAGCTCTTCGGAGAGCTTTCTGCATTACTTTTGTCCTGCATTAAGATACCACCTGCATCTAGCACCCATAATTATACCTATTTTAGGTGGTCGCATTAGCGGGGATCTACTGTACTGTACACCTATAGGTGGCATAAATATAGCGCTTGAACGATCTGTAAGTCAGTCATATACAACTTTCATTCCGTTGAATCGACAATGTTCAGCGAGTAATTGGGACTGCATTCTGATTGGTTAGAAGACAAAGAGCGCCCTTTGACCTTTATCCTAATTGGCTAAAATGAAGATCTTTAACCTTTTTTACATCAGTTCTATCCTGTGTTTCTAAAATAAAGATCACTTCTGCCTTGGTCCCGATTGGTTAGAATGTACAGTAATACATGTCCTAAGCATTCTGATTGGTTAGAAGACAAAGAGCGCCCTTTGACCTTTATCCTGATTGGTTAGAATGTACAGCAAAGCATGCCCTAAGCAGCAATCCATTTATTGAAGACATGAGTCTTAACTCTTTCCTCCACAAATACGCCTTTCTATGCCTCTGTAACAGTCACTTCTTGAAACCAAGAATGTGGAGCAAATGCTGTATTTATCACAATGGTTTAAATACTACACAATTCTAACATTTTCCTTTTCTCGAGTAAATGCTCCTTTTCGATAGCTTTTTTCAAAGAGACTGGATCTAAAAATAGCCTATGAGGAAATTGGTTAAAAACCAGGTGTTTATTGTAAGACAAACATGATGCGGGACACTCCTTCATTAAGCTATCACCTGCCCTACATGCCCCACAATTAGACCTCTGTGCGATGGTCTCTTAAGACAGGTTCTATGATATTGCCAGATCAGTTTGTCATTAACCCATTACCTCATATGCTATTTTTAGATCCAACATATTTGAATATATCTACCAAAAAGGAGCATTAAACAGAGAAAAGGAACATTTTAGAATTTTGTAGTTTGAAACCATTGTGATAAAAAGAGTATTTGCTCCTATAGGAGCAAATTAATGCTCTTTATCACAATGGTTTCACAAAGTGACTTTTACAGAGTCGTCAAAAGTCGTCAATATGAGGGAATGAGTTAAACTTCTCATTATCTGACAAACAATATGACAAACAATGTGCACAACCCTAATCAGATGTTTGGCCTTGTATTGATTTTATTGTTTGCTAAGCTGTAGGGACTCCATAAATCGTTGCGGATGGTCCGATCTTTGTCGATCATCAGGTAGGAACCTTCACGGTGTGATAATCGATGTTTGTCAATCACCGATTACCGCGATTAATCGGCACATCACTACTTAGATGTTTACCAGATGTCGAACATCTGTCTTTTAACCTTTACTCCATGAATATTCATGTAAGAAATTTAATGGCATCGTGAATATTAATTAGATTACTTCGTCATAATAACATGACGTTTAGACACAATAACACTGAATTTGAACAAGACAAGAAGAAATTCGACAACAGGAGACAGCTACGGTGTTCCATACTCTGATGTGGATCTACTCTGTAAATGCGCAGAAACTCAAAACGCATGTTTTTGAGTAAAATGTGAATCATTTCCCTCGAGGATATTACACAGTTAGTCATGCCTTTAAATTTATTTTTAACTGATAACTTATAATGGCCAAGTATCAACAGATCTTCACCACTTCATTGGCCATATAGCAGCCGTCTTATCAGGGTCTGCTCCGTTCGCTTATAGCATTATATAGATCTAATTACTCTGTTTGCTAAGAGATGAAAAACGTTGATGAAGTAAAAGGTTTGTCGTTATTTATTGCTTTTCTTCCTTCAGATCAAAAAGTTCAAACTGCACGTCAAGCTCGGATGTTTCCGGATTCCAATCAGTGATCAAGACGCTTTCCTCCTACTGATGGTTAAACAAGACACCCACAAGATCAAGCCTCCAGAAGACAAGCAGTCACGTGGCCTAATTGACATTCTCCGTGGAGTGAGAGCTATGCAGTAAATTCAACTGAAACGCAAAATATACTACAGTAAAAGTAGATACTACGAAATTTTAGAAATGACGATTTTATTACTTTGTAGGCAGGTGGCTGCTTACTGCAGGGTGGAAATTAGGCAGAAAGCTCCTTTGTCCATGACTTTCAACTTAAATTAAGCTGCCACATGTGTTAAAATTCAATAGGTGTACATAATTAATTGTTCGAGTATCACAAGTTTTCACTGTATTCTAACACTGTTTCAACTAGCTTATCTCGCGCTACCTTAACCCTTTTCTCGCGCTACCTTAACCCTTATCTCGCGCTACCTTAACCCTTATCTCGCGCTACCTTAACCCTTATCTCGCGCCATCTTAACCCTTACCTCACGTTACCTTAACCCTTATCTCGCGCTACCTTAACCCTTATCTCGCGCTACCTTAACCCTTATTTTACGTTACCTTAACCCTTATCTCTCACTACCTTAACCGTTACTTCGCACTACCTTAACCCTTATCTCGCGCTACCTTAACCCTTATCTCGCGCCACGTTAACCCTTACCTCGCGCTACCTTAACCCTTATCTCGCGCTACCTTAACCCTTATCGCACGTTACCTTAACCCTTATCTCGCGCCACCTTAACCCTTACCTCGCGATACCTTAACCCTTATCTCGCGCTACCTTAACTCTTATCTCACGTTACCTTAACCCTTATCTCGCGCTACCTTAACCCTTATCTCGCGCTACCTTAACCCTTATTTTACGTTACCTTAACCCTTATCTCTCACTACCTTAACCGTTACTTCGCACTACCTTAACCCTTATCTCGCGCTACCTTAACCCTTATCTCGCGCCACGTTAACCCTTACCTCGCGCTACCTTAACCCTTATCTCGCGCTACCTTAACCCTCATCTCGCGCTACCTTAACTCTTATCTTGCGCTACCTTAACCCTTATCTTGCGCTACCTTAACCCTTATCTAGCGCTACCTTAACCCTTACCTCGCGCTTCCTTAACCCTTATCTCGCGCTACCTTAACCCTTATCTCGCATTACCTTAACCCTTACCTCGCGCTACCTTAACTATTATCTCGCGCTATCTTCACGTTTATCTCGCGCTACCTTAACCCTTATCGCACGTTACCTTAACCCTTATCTCGCGCCACCTTATCCCTTACCTCGCGCTACCTTAAACCTTATCTCGCGATACCTTAACTCTTATCTGACGTTACCTTAACCCTTATCTCACGCTACCTTAACCCTTATCTCGCGCTACCTTAACCCTTATCTCGCGTTACCTTAACCATTACCTCGCGCTACCTTAACCCTTATCTCGCGCTACCTTAACCCTTATCTCGCGCTACCTTAACCCTTACCTCGCGCTACCTTAACCCTTACCTCGCGCTACCTTAACCCTTATCTCGCGTTACCTTAACCCTTACCTCGCGCTACCTTAACCCTTATCTCGCGCTATCTTAACCTTTATCTCGCGCTACCTTAACCCTTATCTCGCGCTACATCTTATATGAAGAGAAGACATTTTTACTCAGACAGAAACAGAGACCGTGCAATCAGATCTATATCGTGCCATAAGCAAACAGAGAATACCCTGATTAGGTGGCTCCTAAAGGGGTGGTCTTATCTGGGTCTACTCTGGGTCTATACGAAGACGTGAAAGGGGTTTATATGCAGCAAAGGGTTAATGTAAGAATTAATAACTAATGCATATGGATAAAGGCTTTATTATCATGACATATGAATGAAGCACATTTGTTATCATGACATATGAATGAAGCACATTTATTATCATGACATATGAATGAAGCACATTTGTTATCATGACATATGAATGAAGCACATTTATTATCATGACATATGAATGAAGCGCATTTATTATCATGACATATGAATGAAGCACATTTATTATCATGACATATGAATGAAGCACATTTGTTATCATGACATATGAATGAAGCACATTTGTTATCATGACATATGAATGAAGCACATTTGTTATCATGACATATGAATGAAGCACATTTATTATCATGACATATGAATGAAGCGCATTTGTTATCATGACATATGAATGAAGCACATCTGTTATCATGACATATGAATGAAGCACATTTGTTATCATGACATATGAATGAAGCACATTTATTATCATGACATATGAATGAAGCGCATTTGTTATCATGACATATGAATGAAGCCCATTTATTATCATGACATATGAATGAAGCATATTTATTATCATGATATATGAATGAAGCACATTTATTATCATGACATATGAATGAAGCGCATTTGTTATCATGACATATGAATGAAGCACATTTGTTATCATGACATATGAATGAAGCGCAATTTATTATCATGACATATGAATGAAGCACATTTGTTATCATGACATATGAATGAAGCACATTTATTATCATGACATATGAATGAAGCACATTGCTTCATTTTGTTATCATGACATATGAATGAAGCACATTTATTATCATGACATATGAATGAAGCACATTTATTATCATGACATATGAATGAAGCACATATGGTCCTGGCTGAAGCTGTTAGATTGAAAGTAAAACCACGATTATTCGAACACTAAAATGCGTATTATTTTCAATCATTAACCCTTCGCTTGCTATTCGCGTCAATATACCTACCTGTAAATCATTAAGACAGGTGGCAGTTTAATGCATTGTGAAAGTCATGCAGAAAGCTCCTCATGGAGCTTTTTGCAGGACTTTCACTTTGCATTAAGCAGCCACCTGCCTTAGCGTGTCTATCTTTTCCATATAGAAAATTCGAATACTCAAGACTTTACTATTTTTTCACCAGTAAACAGTGCAGACTCTGGTCAGACATTTGCTGTACTAGCTCTGCTATGTTCGCAGAGGAGTTAATTCAACCATCCACACCACGAAAAATATAATGACATCATGAATATTGATTAGATTAATTGTTAAAATCGCGAAGGCACGTGAAATTTTGACGACGGCAGAAACGGGTGAATCGTATATACAGTTGAACTTCGATATCTCGAACTCGGATAACTCGAACTTCGGGATAACTCGAACAAAAATTCCAGTCCTTCTAATACTTACAATACAGAACTGCTCTAAAATGTATCGCCACAGATGTCTAGAAACACATGTGGCAGCTTAATACAGGTCTAAAGTAATGCTGAAAGCTCCTATAGGAGCTTTCAGTGTTACTTCAGACCTGCATTAAGCTGTGGTGTTGACAAATCGTTCAAATAAGAAATCGGATGATTCGAACTCCTCTTATCTCGAACTAATTTGTACACGTCCCTTGAAGTTCGAGTTATCGAAGTTCAACTATATACTGTATATATTATCCCATAAGCAATAAGATCAGACCCTGATCAAATTGCTCCTATAGGAGCCGTCTGATCTGGGTATACTCTATTAGCAAATACTTAGAAAGACGTGTTTATGGAGTGAAGGCTTAAAAAGTCTATTTGAAGAGTAAATGTTTAAAGGGTCGTTTTTATATAAAATAAATGTTTCCATCATGAATATGTATTCCTTAATTTGCATATTTACATACGAATAAGAAAATCCTTGGTCCTTACAAAACCTGTAGAATCAGATCTGTGGCCGACTGATCTAAGTCTATCCAGTTTGA
Source organism: Azorinus chamasolen (assembly GCA_963576725.1). Classification (NCBI taxonomy): domain Eukaryota; kingdom Metazoa; phylum Mollusca; class Bivalvia; order Cardiida; family Solecurtidae; genus Azorinus; species Azorinus chamasolen. The sequence continues at coordinate 7,523,404 of OY755250.1, read as the reverse complement.
CAGTATTGACAAATTGTCAAACAGCATGACCGAGCTATTCGTGGTCTGGCCTGACAGTATTGACAAATTGTCAAACAGCCTGGCCGAGATATTCGTGGTCTGGTCTGACAGTATTGACAAATTGTCAAACAGCCTGACCGAGATATTCGTGGTCTGGTCTGACAGTATTGACAAATTGTCAAACAGCATGGCTGAGATATTCGTGGTCTGGTCTGACAGTATTGACAAATTGTCAAACAGCATGGCTGAGATATTCGTGGTCTGGCCTGACAGTATTGACAAATTGTCAAACAGCATGGCCGAGCTTTACCCTTTACTCTGGCCTGACAGTATTGACAGTATTACATGTAACCCTTTACTCTGGTCTGACAGTATTGACATTATTACATGTTACCCTTTACTCCATGGTCTGACAGTATTGACAGTATTACATGTTACCCTTTACTCCATGGTCTGACAGTATTGACTGTATTACATGTAACCCTTTACTCCATGGTCTGACAGTATTGACAGTATTACATGTAACCCTTTACTCTGGCCTGACAGTATTGACAGTATTACATGTTACCCTTTACTCCATGGTCTGACAGTATTGACATTATTACATGTAACCCTTTACTCCATGGTCTGACAGTATTGACAGTATTACATGTAACCCTTTACTCTGGCCTGACAGTATTGACAGTTTTACATGTTACCCTTTACTCCACGAATCTTCATGTAAGAAGTATTGACACTGTGCATATTAATTAGATGGAATGTTATGGTAACAAATAAATATAAAAGTTTTGGCCAAAGCAGTGACAGTAGGATAAGAGTTATATATTCCATAAGCGAACAGAGAAGACTGTGGTCACGACAAGCGGCTCCAGCAGAGACCGTCTGGTCAGGGTCTGTTCTGTTTGCAAGGAAGTTAACACGCGTAGCTATGGAGTAAAGGGCAGGTATTAAACAGGTATTCTACTAAGCGCGACCTGCCTCACATTTGCAAACAGCTTGGATCCTGATGAGACGCCGAGTAACTCGGCACAATGAGTAACTCGGTGTCTCATCAGGATCCAAGCTGTTTGACACTCAGTGATCCAAGCTGTTTGACACTCAGTGATCAAAGCTATTTGACACTCTGTCAATAGTTCCTCAAAACCAGCAACAACTGTAGCAGGTCAAAGTTTGAGCTGACATGTTTTTTTCAGCAGGCTAAGGGTTGATAAATATACCGACAAACGTGCAGGACAATGGTTAAAGGATCATGTATAGCACCTATAGATGTATAACACTACTGATTCTATTTTGTATTAGCATTCTCAAAATAAACTATTAAACGTAGCCTCGTGGTGTTCTTTATGTTTTACAGTTAAACTTCGATAACTCGAAATAACAAATTAGTTCGAGATAACAGAAGTTCGAGTTATCCGATTTCTCATCTGGAGAATTTCTTAAGTTCACAGCTTAATGTTCACAGCTTAATTTCTTAAGTTCATAGCTTAAGTTAACAGCTTAATGCAGGTCTAAAGTAATGCTGCAAGCTCCTGTAGGTAGGAGTTTTTAACATCACTCTAGACCTTCATTCAGCTTTTACGCGTTTTTCTAGATATGCGTAGTTATACAATTTAGAGCAATTCTGTATTGTTAGTTTTGGAAGGACTGAACGTTTAGTTCGAGTTATCCGAGTTAGAGATATCGAAGTTCAACTGTATATACATTGTATTTGCAGCAAATTCGCTGATTTATATTTACACTATGCATTGTCGAACTACTTACATTTTGAAACCGACTAACAAATGGCATGGATGTCGCAATACTTTACAGTATAACCCCAATAATGCGACCGCTTAAAGAACAACTATAGCTGTCTTTATAAACAGGTGGCTGCTTAATGAATGGTGAAAGTGAACTACTATATGAGCTTTCTGCATAACTTTCATCCTGAATTAAGCTACCACCTGCCTCCATCACCCAGAATTATGTTCATTTTTGATAGTCCTATTAGAGGGGTTTTGTGGTATATAAAAATAACATTGAATAGCGTTTAGTGCGGCGGTGCAATGTTAGGTCATAGTAGTTTACCACACCCACCATATAGCATAGGTATCTCCCATTGTGACATATATCAAATCATGCTTTTAAAAAAGGGGAGCCGTGTTGAAACACACAACGCAATTAGGAGCGATCCAGTGTTTAACAGTATACCTGAAAACCGCTTCCAAAATGTATTTTCTGAGTGTAGTTTGCGCCTAGAAAAGTATTACAGTCAGCTAGAGAGTACGTTGAAGGTCTCACATGTCAGTTCTTGGAAATTAAACTAGGTATGGAAAAACCGCCACTGTTGCCACTACTTTTCAAACGCCCCTCGCACTATCAAGCATGTATTTCTCTTTATCATAATTATTACTCTAGATAAATGGACAATAAGTCGAGCGCTCGGTTTACTCTGTCGTGCATCGGAGATAATAAGCTGGATCATTGAGAAAGTAAATTCAACACTCTGGACAGAGAGCCGAAAGTCCGACATAATATTATAAGGGACAAATAAGCTTTTGCCCCGAATGCACCGCCGCACTAAACGCTATTCAATGTTATTTTTATATACGTCTAACCACGTTGAGACAATGTGCAGAACATATGTGGCAGTCATGTCAGGTCCAGGTCACATTTGAAGGCCAAGTGATTTAATCTTCAATTTCCATTACATTTCGTGTCCGCTCCATGTCTTCTAAACCATTTGAAGGATTTTCATAAAATTTGAGTCAAATATTAACCCAATTAAGACAATGTGCAGAACACATGTGGCAGTCATGTCGGCTCAAGTTCAAGGTCACATGTGAAGGCAAGTGTTTAAACCTTCAGTTGCCATTACAGTTTCGTGTCCGCTCCATATCTTCTAAACCCTTTGAAGGATTTTCATAAAACTTGAGTCAAATATGTTAGTGGAGCTAATGAAAATGGACTACTCCAAAATAGAAACATGGAAGAATCCACTGGGCGCAAGTAGGTTAATACAGAGCTTAACCAGAAGTCTAGATGGGATGCATAAAGTAAATCATTGTCAAGAATAGGTCTTGTATTTCTCCATTAACCCTTGACCTCTATTGGCTATTTTTAGACCCAGCCTCTTTGAATGAATCTACCTAAAAGGAACATTTACTAGAGGAATGGAAAATGTTAGAATTATGCAACATTGAAACCAGTGTGATAAATAGAGCATTTGCTCATATGGAGCATTTATCACAATGGTTTCAAGAAGAGACAATTACAGAGGCATAGAAAGGCGTATTTATGGAGGAAAGGATTAAAGCCTATTTTGTGACCACTAGTGGACGATTCTAATGAGTTGTTTCAGTGTAGCCTTTGGTGGAAAAAATAAAGAAGATATTCTAGAAAATGTTTTACAGTAACAACCTCTCTATAACGGTCACTAAATTACATCAAATATTTTGTGTTAAAGGCAGGTGGCTGCTTAAAGCAAGGTGAAAGTAAAACAACTCTCCTATAAGTGGCTACCTGCCCCAAATACAAAATTATTAACATAATTTAGTGGCTGTTATAGAAAGGTTTTACTGCAATTTATATTTTTGACCAACTGACCATTAGAAATTTGTGTGATAGAATCGCTCCACCTTTACTCCATGAATAAACTAACTTTTATCATTCCAAATGCTCTACAGTCAGTTCCATAGTGTATCATAAGCAAACAGAGGAGACCCAGATCAGACTAAGCAAAGATATAGAAAGGCTTCTAAAGAGTAATCACATCATAAGGTTTGGAGGAGAAAGGGTGATTTTAGTACTCGAGTATGCACGTCTATTTCTTGCTCTGCTGGGTCCATGCTTATAAAACTTTTCGTTGAGTCTGAGTACGTTCTCAAGCTTTTGATTGGTCAGATTTGAGCCTCTGGCTCAACTCTGACCAATCAAAAGCTTGTGAACGAAACTCAGACTCAACAAAAAGCTTTATAAGCATGGACCCTGACCTGTATATACGCTGTCTGCAAAGGTCTCAAAGCGCACTTAAGTCTTATATCAGGTTAAGTTTTAATCAAATAATTAAGTGTAAAATCTTGATTATTCCAAATTTTAGTATAGAAGAATTAAACCCTTTTAGGCAGGTGGCTGCTAAATGCATGGTAAAAGTGATGCAGAAAGCTCCTAGAGGAGCTATCTGCTTGATTTTTAGTTTTTTACCATACATTAAGCTGCCATCTGACTTAAAGATTGATACATATTTATAACGTATAATCAAGATTTTACTGCATTTTCTCTGTAATACCGTTTTTTCACCAGCTGCACATCCCAGCGTTCAAGCAATTCAAAATTATCCATCGAAGACATAGCGGCACCTTCGACAATTGTTTCTTCACGGTATCCATGTTTGCAGTTTGGAAAAAGCAATACGTCTACCCGCATTGGAATCTTGTTTTGCCATAACACCGTCTGAAGTCTCAGGTAATCGCTGGCTTTTCGACACTGAAGAGAAGAGTTGAACAATTACCAACAACGTTACAAAGACACGATTTTCAAAACCGAAAATGTCAGTTCCCCACCATAGTCTCTAAACATACCACTTAACCCTTTGTTCCAAGAATATTCATGTAATTTCATAAAATGACATCATGAATATTAATTAGATAAATTGTTACACATGGAATGTTTGTCCATGGCAGAGACTGCAGAATCTGATCTGTATTATATCACAAGCAAAACAGAGCCGACCCTGATCAGACGACTCCTACACGACCCGTCTAGCCGACCCTGATCAGATGACTCCTACACGACCCGTCTAGCCAACCCTGATCAGATGACTCCTACACGACCCGTCTAGCCAACCCTGATCAGATGACTCCTACATGACCCGTCTAGCCGACCCTGATCAGATGACTCCTACACGACCCGTCTAGCCGACCCTGATCAGATGACTCCTACACGACCCGTCTAGCCGACCCTGATCAGACGACTCCTACACAACCAGTCTGAACAGAGCCGATCCTGATCAGATGACTCCTACACAAACCGTCTAGCCGATCCTGATCAGATGACTCCTACACGACCCGTCTAGCCGACACTGATCAGATGCCTCCTACACAACCCGTCTAGCCGATCCTGATCAGATGACTCCTACACAACCCGTCTAGCCGACCCTGATCAGATGACTCCTACACGACCTGTCTAGCCGATCCTGATCAGATGACTCCTACACAACCCGTCTAGCCGATCCTGATCAGATGACTCCTACACGACCCGTCTAGCCGACACTGATCAGATGACTCCTACTCAACCCGTCTAGCCGACCCTGATCAGATGACTCCTACACAACCCGTCTAGCCGACCCTGATCAGATGACTCCTACACAACCCGTCTAGCCGACCCTGATCAGATGACTCCTACACAACCCGTATAGCCGACCCTGATCAGATGACTCCTACACGACACGTCTAGCCGACCCTGATCAGATTACTCCTACACGACCCTGATCAGACGACTCCTACACGACCCGTCTAGCCGACCCTGATCAGATGACTCCTACACAACCCGTCTAGCCGACCCTGATCAGATGACTCCTACACGACCAGTCTGAACAGAGCCGACCCTATCAGATAAGTCCTACACGACTCGTCAAGCCGACCTTGATCATATGACTCCTACACGATCCGTCTAGCCGACCCTGATCAGATGACTCCCACACGACCCGTCTGAACAGAGCCGACCCTATCAGATAAGTCCTACACGACCTGTCAAGACGACCCTGATCAGATGACTCCTACACGACCCGTCTAGCCGACCCTGATCAGACGACTCCTACACAACCAGTCTGAACAGAGCCGATCCTGATCAGATGACTCCTACACAACCAGTCTAGCCGATCCTGATCAGATGACTCCTACTCAACCCGTCTAGCCGACCCTGATCAGATGACTCCTACACGACCCGTCTAGCCGATCCTTATCAGATGCCTTCTACACGCCCCGTCTAGCCAACTCTGATCAGATGACTCCTACACGACCTGTCTGATCAGGTTCTCTCTGGATGCTAAAATTGTTTTTGAATCTCATTAAAATTCTTTAATCCTGACACACTTGTCCATGAGTCCCAATTCACTTTTCCTCAATCCTAATAATAATAATCCTAATAATAATAATCCTAATAACTTCGTCCTGAATCCCAATATATTTCCCTATCTGACAGTTCAAGGGTTGCTAACCCATTCCCTCATAGGCTTTTTTTAGATCCAACCCCTTTAAATAAATCTAATAGGTAGCAACATTATAATCTCATAAGCTATTTTTAGACCATTACGTCATGGGTTATTTTTAGAATAAATGTACATGAAATGAACATTTACTGGATTTTTTAGAATTGTGAAAGTTTGAAACCACTGTGATAAATAGATGTTTGCTCCTATGGAACAAATGCTCTATTCATCACAGTGGTTTCAAAAGGTGATGTTCACTGAGGCATCAAGAGGCATTCAGGAGTGAACGGGTTAACCCTTTCCTTCTTCATATAAATGCTTTTCCACACCTTACAAAACCAAGTAGACGTGTTGTTAATGTTCTTATGAGACTACACACACAGTGGCTTCAAAAAGCGCCAATATGAGTGAATGTTTTATGGTATTTGATGGATACGTTTCTATAGTTCCCTTTAAATATGTCCATTTTTCACCATATAGTTCCTTCAATGATTGTGCATAAGGTCATAGAACAATAAATAATGTTCAAATGCAGGGTTACAGATAATAGGAGTATTGGGGTATTTACCCAATTAAAATCATGGAAAAAGCAATTGTTTTTCAAAACAATGAGTAACACAAAGCAAATAAATATAGCAAAAAGCAAAAATAAATTAGAATACCTAATGAGAAAATGAATAATACCCAATTACGAAAATTGCCAATACCCAATAAAAATTCCAAATACCCAATTCTGTAAAACATCAAGGAGTAAATACCCAATTGCATCAAAACATCTGTAGACAACGGAGCTACCAGTACCAACTTTAAAAGACTTTTGGTCTGTCGCGGCCGAGGATCGAACCCAAGACTTTCCGTACCTGGTCATGAATAGCAGAAACTGTGGAGTCATATTTTCATTATTTCACAAGCAAATAGAGTCGACCCTGATCAGACAGTTCCTAGCCTCCTACAGGAGCCATCTGATCTGGGTGTACTCTGTTTGCAAAGGAGTACAAAGGTGATTTTATTTGTAACACCCTTAACAAGAGCTACAGATAAAGGCACATATTCAAATACTAAATTCATCATTTCTCCACCAAACCCTATGTTGTGACCACTCTTTAGAAATCGTCCCAAAGTGGTGATTCTAAAGAGTGGTCACAACATAGGGTTTGATAAAGAAGTTATTCGTGAAAATGTCAAAATTTATGAATCTTATCTTGGCCTCTGCTTACCTCAGAGCTTCAGAGCTACAGATAACGGTGCATACTCATATACTAAATTGTCATTTCTCCACAAAACCCTATGTTGTGACCACTCTTTAGAATCGTCTCGAAGAGACGATTCTACTTCGAGACGATTCTAAAGAGTGGTCGCAGCATAGGGTTTGGTGGAGAAATAAAGAAGTTATTCTTGAAAATGTCAAAATTTATGAATCTTATCTGGGCCTCTGCTTACCTCAGAACTTCAGAGCTACAGACAACAGTGCGTACTCAAATACTAAAATTGTCATTTCTTCACCAAACCCTATGTTGTGACCACTCTTTAGAATCGTCTCGAAGAGAGGATTCTAAAGAGTGGTCATAACATAGGGTTTGGTAAAGAAATAAAGAAGTTATTCTTGAAAATGTCAAAATGTATGCATCTTATCTGGGCCTCTGCTTACCTCAGAGCTTCAGAACTACAGATAACGGTGCGTACTCAAATACTAAAATCGTCATTTCTCCACCAAACCCTATGTTGTGACCACTCTTTAGAATCGTCTCTTCGAGACGATTCTAAAGTTTAGAGTGGTGGCAGCATAGGGTTTGGTAAAGAAATAAAGAAGTTATTCTTGAAAATGTCAAAATTTATGCATCTTATCTGGGCCTCTGCTTACCTGTTCCTTATGCCTGTCACACTCGTGCTCTCTTGTTCCACTGACTGGCGGGCAGTGAGGTCCCTCTTCTCTGCCTTTCACTGACTGTACTGGGGTTCGAGCCTCAGTAACAAGCAGTCCTATCTCAGTGAACAACTCCCTAGGGCCATACAGCTTCTCTTCCATGTCATCAAGTCCTGTAAAAATTAATCCTTTTATCGCCAATGTCGCATAAATGCACCAAAACAAATAGTGCAGTCCCAGATCTTGAAAAGGCGGCACCTGATCAGGGACTTCACTTATTGTCTCAGTCTCTAGTTCTATATCCGTGGTTTATTCCTTTGAAATTTAAATTTATTTATATCATTTCCTAAATATACCGAAATGTTTGAACAACACTGGCTTGCATATGACAATACGGAAGCTAAGAACCTTCCAGTTTCAGAGGGGAACATCTTCAAAGTTTTCACTATATGTTTCTGTTGAAAACTTGTCATCCCTGGGGCAGGACCAATTTTGACCCCCACCACCCCACCCACCCAACCCGGGACATAATTTATTTATATAACTTTTGTGGAGGACCTGAACATGATGCTATGTGTCAAATATGAAAGCTGAGAATCTTCCAGTTTCAGAGATTTTCAAAGTTTTCATTATAATTTGTTTCTATTGGAAACTGGCCTTCCCTAGGGCGGGGCCAATTTTGATTCCAGGGCCATAATTTTTATATACATCTTGTAGAGGACCTCAACATGATGATAAGTGCTTAATATGAAAGCTGAGAAGCTCCCAGTTTCCGAGAGGATTTTCAAAGTTTTCACTATATAATTATGTTCTATAGAAAACTGGCCACCCCTGGGGCAGGGCCAGTTTTGACCCCTTCCAGTTTCCGAGGATATGATTTTCAAATTGTTCACTATATGTTTCTATTGAAAACTGGCCACCCTGGGTCAGGCAAATTTGACTCTAGGGGCATAACTTAGAACTTTTGTAGAGGACCTACAGATGATGTTATGTGCCACAGATGAAAGCTGAGAAACCTGTAGACTCAGAAAAGAAGAACATTAAAGGTTCAAATTGTTGATGACGCATGCCGACGGACATCAGGCGATCACAAAAGCTCAATCTGAGCACTTTATGCTCTGGCGAGCTAAAAACAGATGGATATAGAGACTGGGTTCAAAGGTCATTGTCTCGCTATGAGGTGAATGACTTAAGATGACCCATATTGATTTATATTTCAGTTGGTCAGAGCTTTAGCTGCTGAACGAGAAGGGTCAACCCTATAATACTACTGATTATTATCAGCAAAGTTTTAACCTTTGATCCTTTTCTGATGATTATTCATCTGAGGTTCAGAGCTACAGATACCTGTGCGTACTCCAATCAAAATACTAAAATCGTCATTTCTCCACCAAACCCTATGTTGTGACCACTCTTTAGAATTGTCTCGAATAGACGATTCTAAAGAGTGGTCATAACATAGGGTTTGTTTGAGAAATAAAAAAGTTATACTTGAAAATAGTTTGATTTACGCATCTTATCTGGAGCTCTGATTCATGTAAGAAATAATTAACCCCTCTGTGTTCTATCTATTACAAATTTGATCTGGATCTAGTTGGTTTGCAAATGTGTGAACATGTGTTTCTATGTAGGAAAAGATTAACTTGTTTCCTTCTAGGCTATGTTCAAACTACTCCCTCATAGGCCGTTTTTAGATCCAACCTCTTTGAAAAAAATTACTGAAAAGGAGGATTTACGTACCAGACAAAAAAATATTTTTTTAAGAATTTTGTAGTTTTGAAACTATATTGTGATAAACAGAGCATTTCCTCAAAAAGTCACTAGAATACAGAGGTGTCAAATCACATCAATATGAGACAATGGGTGAAACTTTTACCTACTCAGTTTTGGATCCGGTGAAATTTTGACTGATCAAGATCTTGAGAAACTAATAACTAAGTCAGAGCTACAGATGAAGTTGCATACCCAAATACTAAAATTGTCATATCTCCATGAAACCATATATTGTGATAATTCTCTCTCCGACACGATTCTAAAGAGTGCATAGTCACAGTATAGGATTTGGTGGATCAAAAAAGAAGTTATACTTGAAAATGTTTAAATTTATGGACCAAGTTCTGGTGAGATGTCGAGTAAATCTGGATTCTGATTCCAAACTGTGTGTTTGATTGCGGATAACTGGGTAAGGATTTAGAATCTTAACCAGGGCCCCAGATAAGATGTGTAAATTAAAATATTTTCAAGTATAACTTATTATTTGGCCCTTTTAAATCAGACAAGCCTTGGTGCGCCATGCGGCTCTTGTTACATGAATATTTTTCAAGTAAACGGTCAAACATGGACCAGGGTTACAGATAAGGTTTTGTGTTATTTGGGTATTTACTCCTTACTTTTTCAAGGAATTTCGGTAATCAAAATTTCAATTGTGTATCAAGAAAAGTGTTGCTCCATCAATTTGAAATGAATTGCTTTTTACCCCAACAGTTTTAGATTCAATATATTATATATGTTAAATTAAGCCTACACCTACAACTGAGATTGGTGTCTGTCACAGAAAGACCCTTTTCGATCTGTAAAATAATTGCTTTTCAACTGAATTTAATTGCGTATTTACGCAGATACGCACCTTATCTGTAACCCTAGTGGACACTCCTTTATCTAAGGTATATTCATGTAAGAAATAATTAAACTTTGTGAATACTAATGAACTGATTGTTATAACTCCTCCTTTACATCTCCACCAAACCCTTTACTGTGACCATTCTTTAAGAATAACTCCTTTATTTCTCCACCAAACCCTTTACTGTGACCACTCTTTAGAATCGTCTCGAAGAGACGATTCTAAAGAGTGGTCACAGTATAGGGTTTGGTGGAGAAATGACGATTTTAGTATTTGTGTACGCACCCTTATCTGTAACACTGTATAACACTCATATTAGGATAGGATGATATAACCTTCCCCCACCCACTTGTACACTTGTACATAATGTTCTATTTTTCTATGTGTATCAAAAACAAAACGTGATATTTCATCTGTGATAGATGTTAGATGCACATTATGTAGTCGGAAGATTGGCTCCTGATTGGGGACCCTGGCATCTGGCCTCACCCCAGGACCCAAAATAATCATGTGCAGACAACCACTCACCCAAATGGGGCATCAAATTACTTGGTATCTGATCTGGATCTATGTTGTCTGCATATGACCCCCTGTTCATTACTTACTCCTTATTTGTGCTATGGTTTTGCAGCAGCTAGAACATGCTATCTCATATGTGATATCAAACAAATCTGTGATGTATTTAATAATGCATTTTGTAGACTTTTACTATTTTAAACTTGAAAATGTATTTCTTTACAGGCTGTTAGTTAATTTTATTGTTAAGAAACTTATGTTAACTTATTATGTCGGTAAATAGCTTTTAGCTAATGTTAAATAAACACCCGACTATAAATAAAGTTTCTTGTATCTTGTATGCCAGCCTTTTGCTAACCTTGATCATATTGGCTATATTGACGATTGTAAAGACGAATCAAAAGATAGGAGTTGGTGGAGAAATGACGATATATTGGAGTACTTGAGTATGCATGCACCTTTATCTGTAGATCTGCTAACTAGCTTCCAACAATTCCCCATGAATATTAGTTATTTTATTTTTAATAATGGTATATAATGAGGGCTTGGTGCAAAACTATTCTAACTCCATCAAAAAGTGAAGGAATTAGAATAGTTTTGCACCAAGCCCTCGATTATACACTCCTGGCATGTTGGTCCATGGAGAAACTGTAGGATCTGTATTATTGCATCAGCAAACAGAGAAGACCCCATCAGACAGCTTTGACCTGGGTCTAGTCTGTTTGTAAATACCTTAAAAGTCGTTCATGTGAGAAAATGGGTTAATTGACAGGAATATGTACACAAACACACTTGTCTTTTTTTCTATTTTTAGCAAGGAACTATCAGTGTTGCTATGATTAAAAATAAACACAGAGTGGACAAAAATAGTTCATTGAATCGGAAACGAAGATACAGATATTAAAGCTGAAGTTAAGACTTCTCTATTAATTCATTAAGCTTTGTGTAAAGGTGAGACTTCTCTTATGACACGCAAACAGCTGTTTCTGCATACACAATGTCAAACATTTTGTGTTGAACTGACAAATGAATACACACCTTTTTCAGGTTTCATCGTGGAAAATGAAGCTATGCCGTATCAATGCAAGCCCATTGATATCACTCCTTCAAACTCCTATTGTACCTGCGATGTTTGTGAGGGGTTCATGTCCAAATCTGTCCCTTTATCCATGATCCCTTCGCTCAGCTGTTCCCGATCTCCGTTCACAAAATCTCTGTTTATGGACGAGAGCTCGATGGTCACGTGACCAAACACAGAAAATTATCCGTCAAATTAAAGTTTTATTTATTTCAGGAATCAGAAATTATACGAATACTCGTTATTAGCATCCAACGCGCTTTCCTTGAATAAAATCATAAAAGGCTGAGGATTTTTCCAGTAAGAAATTCTTGTGTATACTCGCGAATGCAACATCGGCACACAAATCCGTCCTTGACCTTGATCAAGTGACCCGAAAATCATACATGTGTGAAAATCACGAAATATGGAAGAACGCAACACCAGTACAACAAAATATGCATCAGACCTTATGATAATGTCTTACTCTACTAAAAAATAAAGTCCATGCTTAGCATATACTATGTAAAGTCATTAAAACAACGTTTACTTTCATTTGACAGTTCGCAACTAATACTTCCGCAAAGGGAGGCCACTCTTAGTCTACGACCAAACAAACATTGCGCAATCATCACCTTTCGGGTAGTACTAAACAGAGACAACAAGTGCCAACTAGAGACAACTAGAGACAACTAACTTAAAAAGACGTTTTATGGTATTATTTATATATTCACAGCCAGATAAAGTAGTATTATACCGTAACATATTGAAAATTATCAGTTTGGATCCAAAATAATGTCTTAGATTGCAATTTGAACCCCTGTTGCACCCCAATTACACCAACTATTTTCCGCGGAGTATAGCCGACTCAGAGTCAACTGGAGTCAACAAGGGATATACCTCTTATTAACTGTGTTAATGTGGAGAATTATATTATAATGATAAAAGAAGTTATTATTTTTATTATTTCTGTTGTTTTCATTTTGATCAGAACATGTAAAGTGAGATAGTTTATTAATTTTGATCGCTGTACATACTTCCCCTCATTATGCGCTTTCCACACTACATTTTTCAAGAAAAAAAATGATAACAGCTAATAACTCCAAAAATACTGATACCAGATTTATGGCCCTTGTGCATGACACTTACTTTCATCATGCTCTTTCCAAAAATAAAATGTCATTCCAATAGCATCAGTTGAACAGGAGTTATTGATCGGCCAAAAATGTAACAAAGGGCAATAACTCCAAATCTGTTGAAGCCAGAATTATGGCCATTGTTCATGACACTTTCTCTCATCATGCTCTTTCCATGTATGAAGTTTCAATACGATGGCAAGAGCCATGTAGGAGTTATCGTCCGGACAAGAAAGAATTAAACAAATGTATAAGGGGCAATTACTCTAAATTTATTGAAACTCGAGTTAAGGATCTTATGCATGACACTTTCTCTTATCTTGATCTTTCCATGTATGAAGTTTCACTCCAATGGCATGTGTCACATAGGAGTAATCATCCGGACAAAAAAATTGTGATTTTTTACAAAGGGCAATAACTCCAATATTAGTGAAGCCAGAGTTATGGACCTTGTGCATGACACTTCCTCTCGTTATGATCTTTCCATATATGAAGTTTCAATCAAATGGCATGGGCCATATAGAAGTTATTGTCCGGACAAAAAAGTGTGATTTTTTACAAGTGGCAATAACTCCTATATTAGTGAAGCCAGAGTTATGTACCTTCTGCATGACACTTTCTCTCATTATGCTCTTTCCATATATGAAGTTTCAATCAACTGGCATCAGGCATATTGAAGTTAGTGTCCGGACAAAAAATGATGATATTTTTTACAAAGGGCAATAACTCCAATATTAGTGAAGCCAGAGTTATGGACCTTGTGCATGACACTTCCTATCGTCATGATCTTTCCATATATGAAGTTTCAATCCAATGGTATGAGCCATATAGGAGTTATCGTCCGGACAAAAAAGTGTGATTTATTTTTACAAGTGGCAATAACTCCTATATTAGTGAAGCCAGAGTTATGTACCTTCTGCATGACACTTTCTCTCATTATGCTCTTTCCATATATGAAGTTTCAATCAACTGGCATCAGGCATATTGAAGTTAGTGTCCGGACAAAAAATTGTGATGTTTTTTACAAAGGGCAATAACTCCAATATTAGTGAAGCCAGAGTTATGGACCTTGTGCATGACACTTCCTCTCGTCATGATCTTTCCATATATGAAGTTTCAATCCAATGGTATGAGCCATATAGGAGTTATCGTCCGGACAAAAAAGTGTGATTTATTTTTACAAGTGGCAATAACTCCTATATTAGTGAAGCCAGAGTTATGTACCTTCTGCATGACACTTTCTCTCATTATGCTCTTTCCATATATGAAGTTTCAATCAACTGGCATCAGGCATATTGAAGTTAGTGTCCGGACAAAAAATTGTGATATTTTTTACAAAGGGCAATAACTCCAATATTAGTGAAGCCAGAGTTATGGACCTTGTGCATGACACTTCCTATCGTCATGATCTTTCCATATATGAAGTTTCAATCCAATGGTATGAGCCATATAGGAGTTATCGTCCGGACAAAAAAGTGTGATTTATTTTTACAAGGGGCAATAACTCCTATATTAGTGAAGCCAGAGTTATGTACCTTCTGCATGACACTTTCTCTCATTATGCTCTTTCCATATATGAAGTTTCAATCAACTGGCATCAGACATATTGAAGTTAGTGTCCGGACAAAAAATTGTGATATTTTTTTACAAAGGGCAATAACTCCTCCAATATTAGTGAAGCCAGAGTTATGGACCTTGTGCATGACACTTCCTCTCGTCATGATCTTTCCATATATGAAGTTTCAATCCAATGGTATGAGCCATATAGGAGTTATCGTCCGGACAAAAAAGTGTGATTTATTTTTACAAAGGGCAATAACTCCTATATTAGTGAAGCCAGTGTTATGGACCTTGTGCATGACACTTCCACTTATGATGCTCTTTCCATATATGAAGTTTCAATCAACTGGCATCAGGTATATTGAAGTTATCGTCCGGACAAAACGTGTGACGGACGGACAGACAGACAGACGGACAGATCTCCGGACGGACAGACAGACAACTCTCACAAAAACAATATATCTCCCCCATATAAATATGGGGGGAGACATAATAATGTATTTGTGATGGAGTTGTTGTTGTTGTTGTTGAAACATAGCACCTGTGGATCAGATGGATCGGGTTTTTGGGTCTACTCTGTTTGCAACACATTTATATGAGGCAAAGGGTTAACTATTTCTGGAAATTGTGTATGTATGAATATGCACTTACTGAATGAATAAAGTTTAATTTAACACCATTGTTATCATTTTGAAATCCGTTACTAGCCTATGCTAACAGAGTAGATCCAAATCAGGCAACTGATTGATCAAGATACACTCTGTTTGTCATAAAATTAAAATGTGCAGTTTTCCGTTGAAGCAGAGTATCAGATTAACTGAATCGTTTATATATAGCATACGCCAGCAAAAATCAATCAGAAATAGTAGGGGAAAAACTTGTGAAAAAGTGGTTTGGCAAGCTATGTGCGAAAGTGAGAATGTCATGACTATCTAAATCTCACGCCAACACAATTTCTAATTTAGAACACGGTTGGAAAATATCCCATTTTAAACGTTTACGTCGCATATATTTACATTAAAAATTCTTATAGTCATTTAGAATGACTTTACAAACTAATAATTATATTGAGAATAACCCTACTATATTAACCACAGTAACCCGATATTTATCGAGTTGGCTTTGTTGACTCTGGGTTGGCCGGTGTCGGTGTCTTTCCGTTGCTATAATTCGGGTTCTAAATGCAATCTAAGGCAATATTTCGAACATTTAAATATTTTTTACTAATTTATTACAGTATAATATTACTATATATGGCTGTTTATATATAAATAATGCCCTAAAACGCTTTTTTAAGTTAGTTCTCACTAGTTGTCTCTAGTTGACACTTGTTGTCTCTGTTTAGTACCACCGTCACCTTTCAGGTAGTAATGGAATAGGTCTAGCCAAGTCAGGACCATTTTTGATGGACACTGGAGTCTATACGAATTACAAATGGGACATACCTTACTCGGAGGACTCTTGAGGGAATTCCCTCGAGCCGGGTCTGCACTGTTTGTTTAAGCAACAGTTAGTCCTCTCATGAGCGTATAGCTTGAAAATATTGAGACACATCTGAGGCCGGTATGACTAAACACGAAAGGAGAATGTTTGGGCGAAAGGAAGATTAAAAATCAATATTGGCTATTTATTAGTTATTATAAATGGTATGGACAAATAATTTTGTTCGCCAACTTCAGACCAAGGATTTTTAGCGAAAGGAGCTTTATCAAACCAACTTACCTGTAGTAACACACAGTTCTTCATTCATTATATTATATCAATAACTCCTTTCGCGGGATTTAAAGCTGGCGAAAGGAGCAAATAACTCGTTCCCCCACAAATGTCATCAATATATTAATGATGTGGTGATATATTCAGGCTTATTTCATTATTTTAGTGCCAAATATATACTTAAAATATGTGTATATATATTAATTAAAACACTTTAGTATGGTACATAATATTAATAACCAACAGTTCTACATTCAATTACATTACTTAAGAGCTCCTTTTGTGGTATTCACTGTGGCGAAAGGAGCAAGCAATACGTTTTCCCTGCAATATATTAATGATGTTCCAGGCTTAAATCAGTACTTTAGCGCCAAATACATTTAAAATATATGTCCATATCATTTAACTTGCTTATTAATAACTAATAAGTAGCCAATATTAATGTTTAATCTTCCTTTCGCCTCCTTTCGCCAAAAAATCATCCTTTCGTGTTTTAGTCATACCCTATCTGAGGCAGTGGGGTTTGATGAGTCTTGTCGACATATCCTTATGCTAATAGGTGGTGTACATATACATCGAATCCTCATTACAGTCTACAGAATGCTATGAACCAGACTGGTAATTTTGCATATGTGGCCTATATTAACCAGATTAGTCTATCCACCCATGTCGAGTGGTCTCTTCTGATGTCTGATCAGCTCTTGTATGCGGCGGCGGGCTGGACCTGAGATTATGGTAAAGGCTTATAGACATTGCAGCCACTGTCTTGAGGACCTTTTAGTAGCCTTACGAACAGTGTCTCCATTGCCTTCTCTAGGGGCCAATCGTACTTCATGTTTTTGTGCTTCTCGTAATTGAAGGAGATCGACTGAAGGGCTGCATGGATACACTAAACTAGGTGAGACATGCTGTCCCCAGATGCCGATTTGAATTGTTGCGCCCCTTTTTGGCGGGTCTAGTCCGCTATTGGTTACCTATGATGGACTCCATTTCATGGCTTTGTCAAACGAGGCGGACCTTGACTGTGGAACTCCTAAGAGGGACAGTTCCCTAGTCTGGGTCTGCACCGTTTGCATGGACCAAGTTTGTTCATTATATGTGCACCAAGTTAAAAAAGAGGGCCAGGGTGGCCCTGACATCGCTAACCAGACAATCATGCAGAAGAGAAGATTTTCAAAGATTTCACTATATGTTTCTATAGAAAACTAGCCGGCCCTGGGGTGGGGTCAATTTAAATTCAGAAATAATAAATTAATCTATACTTATGTTCAAATTTAAGACATTTTCATAATACATTACACCTTTATGAGTTCATATTATAGTTCATGTCTTAACTTATTTTTAACCCTTCTCCTGTTCCATGTTTATTCAAAATGTCAATACCTACTGAGTATTCATGGACAAAATAGTTATAAAATGAAATATGGAAGGTGGGACAGTGTAGTCATTTTAAAAAGTAAAGAAACATATTTCAAATTCCATTGACAAACAGAGCAGACCCTGACCAGACAGCTGCTATAAGTGCGTTTGCAAATGCATGAAATGACATTTATATGAGGGAAAGGCTTAAGTAAACCTATTATAAGTACATGCATATTAATTTGTACACATAATAATAATAATTTAATGCATTTTGCACTATATTATATCATAAGCAAATAGAGCTACCACATGAGCCATCTGAACTTTGTCTTCTCTGTTTGCAAAGGTGAAGAAATGCATATTTATGCAGTATATAAACGGTTAATTGTTCTATTTACAGATCAGATCTAATTTGCAACTGCCATTATCCAGATGGGAGGCAATCCAGTTGTTATTAAAACGTGCGAAAGGGAGATAACCTACCTTTAATGTTTGCTAAAAATAGCCAGCTAAAAATAGACACTGCTCTCCAAGATGTAAACAGCTTTAAAGAATTAGCTACTCCTTGGGTGGGGCCAATTTGTTTTACACCAGGGGCACGTTTGTAGAAAACCTGAACATGATTCTATGTGCAAAATATGAAAGCTGAGACCCTTCACGTTTCAAA
This sequence comes from Azorinus chamasolen, assembly GCA_963576725.1. Lineage (NCBI taxonomy): Eukaryota > Metazoa > Mollusca > Bivalvia > Cardiida > Solecurtidae > Azorinus > Azorinus chamasolen. The sequence goes on along the minus strand of OY755250.1, from coordinate 7,504,722 downwards.
GGAGAAGTTCTTCAAAGTTTTCACTATATGTTTCTATTGAAAACTGGCCACCCCTAGGGCGGGGCCAATTTGACCCCAGGGGCATACTTTATATAACTTTTGTAGAGGACCTGAACATGATGCTATGTGCCATAAATGAAAGCTGAAAATCCTGTAGATCCAGAGGAGAATATTTTTAAAGGTTCAAATTTTTGACGACGCACGCCGACGGACAACAGACGATTACAAAAGCTCACCCTGAGCACTTTGTGCTCTGGTGAGCTAAAAAGCTTCGGTTGACACTGGTGTTCAGCATGTCATGTCCATGTATCTACATACAATCCTCATGACACTAGCAGAAATAACGTCCTTGAATGATCAATAAACCATTAAATGATATGTGATTTATATATACCAGTTAGCTTATTCTCCTGTAGAAACTTCTCGGTGTAACCGACAGTGTCTATGATCACACCGACTCCACTCTTATACTCTGTGGACTATCGCTTGGCCCTTTTAACCCTTTCGGCGCCAACTTTCACATAATTATATAGAAATAGAGAATGAGATAATAAGTGAAGTCCCTGATCAGACGTCGCCTTGAAAATGCGGCGTCTGATCTGGACTGCACTATTTGTCGTGGTACATTTAGAAATGCAACTTCGGCGGTGAAAGGGTTAATACAGTGTGAAAACAGTACAAATCCTGACTAGCTCGCTTTCAGAAGCCCCCTGGCCAGGATCTGTAATGTATGGAACAACTGTAGTTCTTACTATTACACTATTTATAAATTGCGAACAATGAGTGTAACTAGGTCTGACTCCCTACTCCATAAGCGTAAATTTGACTTCTTCATTATCTCCAACTGGGACTGAGGTACCTCGAGCTACCCAGGACGGAGTCACTGCGTGTCTTTATAACCCGTAAATGGGGTGGATTCTGACCAATGGACGCCCAAAATGAGAGTCTTTGATATTGATCTACGACATTTTGCATGGGTCATGTGTACTTGAAGCACGCTGTCTGGAAATGATGTATAGAAGAGGCTAATGGGTTCTGTTGAGTCTTGCCCACGCAATTCTTTGCGTGAAGTCATATATTACTAAGGTCATTCAATCAGAAGGTCTGGTACAGTGACCAATTCAGGCACAGGTTAGCTCAGTCTTCCAGGCACAGTGGGGTTTCCAGAAAATGATATCATTAAATTATTTTGTAGGAATTATTCTCCGCTAACTGGGGGGGGGGGGGTTCAATTGCGATTTCAACCTACAGTTCAACTCTGTTCAGCTTAACTTTACTTCGTGAAAGCACATCCGCGACTAAAGACACCTGTCTAGCGTATATAGATAAATAACCACTGTCGCGATGTACATAATCATATTACCAATCGCCCTCGTCTAGAATGGTGGAGGTGAAGCGTATATAATATATAGTACTACGACATCTATCATCCCCTAGAGGAGTGCTCCGAAGAATAGGCGGAGGAAATAACCTGACAACAACAACAATGGTAAGCAATCAGTTAACCCTTTCCCTTTTCTATATCAATGCAAGAAATAATTCATCATGAATATTTATTAGCTGATTTTTTTTTATTTAAGAAATGAATAAAATGTTCATGAGGTTATGCAATGCATAGCTTTACGAGCAAAGTTAGTGAAGCCCGAAGGGCTTCACGTGAATCTTTGCTCGTAAAGCTATGCATTGCATAACCTCATGAACACCGGGAGCACGTCATTTATTTCTTATATTTATATTCCATTGTATTTCTTATATTTCAACGGATTTTTTTAAATATTATATACCAGTCACGTAATAGCCGCTATCTAGGTCGTTGCCAGGTTCGTTTCTAACGTAGTAGGATTGTTGGAGATAACGCTCCTTACGTCACGTGTTCATAACACGGAAGTGACGTTACGTCGCTTGGGAACAGACGTTGATTAATAGAGTTTGAATGTAGTACGCAAAGAGAGAATTGAGAGAAGTAAATTGTGAAAGAAGAAGACGTGTCAATCATCTATTCCCGTCCCATATAGACAAGGATCTCTATATATGGTATGAAAAATAGTCCCAAACACATATTATAAATATAGAATGAATACAAGATTTTAATCAGTAAATCGTCCAGCGGAATTCTGGGAAAAGGAGAACCGACTCAAACCGGTATTGAAATGAACGTTCATGGGAAAATGCAACTTTCTTTTTAGAATAAGGTTATATAAGGACGTTGCAGGGCGAATGTAAATATAATATAATATTTTGAAGAAAGTTATTTGTTTCGTCAACATTTATTATAATCTCAAAAGCAATGAGAGCAGACCCTGATCAGACGGCTCCTATAAGATCCATCTGATCTGGATCTAATCTGTTTGCAGATGAGTTTTTTAAAGATGTTTATATGAGGGGAAAGGTGAACGTGTCATAATGACCATGATTTTGGGTATGAACATAAATGTGAGTAGGAGGCTAGACTAATCAACTAAGTCAGTCTAATAGTCTGTGAAAAGTGCAAACGAATGGTTTCAAGTCTATTTCTTCTACTATATGTGCGGTAATAACGTGCAAGAGGCAAGGAGTGAGCAGGGTTAAAATAGGCAAGAAGTTAGCAGGGTTAAAAATAGGCAAAACGTTAGCAGGGTTGAAAATAGGCAAGACGTTAGCAGGGTTAAAATAGGCAAGAAGTTAGCAGGGTTAAAAATAGGCAAAACGTTAGCAGGGTTGAAAATAGGCAAAACGTTAGCAGGGTTAACAAGGGGCAAGTAGTTAGCAGGATTGAACAGAGGCAAGAAGTTAGCAGGGTTAAAAAGGGGCAAAAAGTTAGCAGGGTTAAAAAGGGGCAATTAGTTAGCAGGATTGAACAGAGGCAAGAAGTTAGCAGGGTTAAAAAGGGGCAAGTAGTTAGCAGGGTTAAAAAGGGGCAAGAAGTTAGCAGGGTTATCACGATAAACATTTATTTTGTAACTAGGGTGTGGTAACACATACATTCGGACACACTGACACGTACATTCGCAACACATGCATCACGCACGGCCGAGCATAACATACCATGTACCGAACATCAAAAGCGTTATTTAGCCGCAAAGCATACCCACTCATATGCATACACATATTGACATATACACTTATACATATACATACCCATATTGACACATACACTTATACATATACATACACATATTGACACATATACTTATACATATAGACACATACACTTATACATATTGACATATAATACTTATACATATACATATCTATATTAACACATACATTTATACATATGCATATACATCTTGACACATACACATATACATCTATATATTTACATACATGTATATTGACACATACACTTATACATATGCATAATTATACATCTCGACAAATACACTTATACATATACATGTACATACACACATTGACAAATACACTTATACATATACATCTTGACACATGCAATTATACATATACCTACATATATTGACACATACACTTATAAATAGACACATACACTTCTACATATACATACATATATTGACACATACATTTATACATATACAGACCCATATACACAAACAATTACAGATATACATATACATATTGACACATACACTTATACATACACATAGTGGCACATATACTTATACTTACCCTACCTCATTTAAAGATGTATTATGCACATTTTTCATATTAATCAATCAACATCAGAAGCTGTACAAGTATACATACAATGAAAATAATGCATACAACCCATTTTCCGACAGGATATATTTGTTCAACTAAATAGTATCGCTATTCGAATACTGCTATTTTATTAAAAGGAGCCTCCTTTTTAGAAGCGGGGATTTGTACGGAAATCAATGGACATCTTCGGCCTAGTTCTGAATAACTCCGATTCTATTTCAAAAACACTTTGAATATCAATTAGGTTGTAATCGCATGTACAATGGCTGGCACTGGTTGTTGGCCTACATTAGCCGTGTAGTTAGTGAAACACTCGTTCATTACCCGTGTAGTTAATGATACACTCTTCCGTTACCTGTGTAGTTAGTGACACACTCTTCCGTTACCCGTGTAGTTAGTGACACACTCTTCCGTTACCTGTGTAGTTAGTGACACACTCTTCTGTTACCTGTGTAGTTAGTGACACACTTTTCCGCTACCCCTGTAGTAAGTGACTCACTCGTCCATTACCCGTGTAGTTAGTGACCCGATCTCCCATTACCCGTGTAATTAGTGACCTGATCTCTCATTACCCGTGTTGTTAGTGACACACTCTCCCATTACATGTGTAGTTAGTGACATACTCCTTCGTAACCTGTGTAGTAAGTGACACACTCTGCCATAACCTGTATAGTTAGTGACACACTCTCCCGTTACCTGTGTAGTTAGTGACACACTCTTCTGTTACCCATGTAGTTAGTGACACACTCTTCCGTTACCCCTGAAGTTAGTGACACACTCTTCCATTACCCATGTAGTTAGTGACACACTCGTTCATTACCCGTGTAGTTAGTGACACACTCGTCCATTACCTGTGTAGTTAATGACACATTCTCCCATTACCCGTGTAGTTAGTGACACAAACTTCCATTACCCGTGTAGTTAGTGACACACTCTTCCATTACCCGTGTAGTTAGTGACACACTCGTCCATTACCTTTGTAGTTAATGACACATTCTCCCATTATCCGTATAGTTAGTGACACAAACTTCCATTACCCGTGTAGTTAGTGACGCACTCATCCATTACCAGTGTAGTTAGTGACACACTCTCCAATTACCCGTGTAGTTAGTGACACACTCTTCCGTTACCTGTGTAGTTAGTGACACACTCTTCTGTTACCTGTGTAGTTAGTGACACACTTTTCCGCTACCACTGTAGTAAGTGACACACTCGTCCATTACCCGTGTAGTTAGTGACCCGATCTCCCATTACCCGTGTAGTTAGTGACCCGATCTCTTATTACCCGTGTAGTTAGTAACACACTCTCCCAATACCTGTGTAGTTAGTGACATACACCTTCGTTATCTGTGTAGTTAGTGACACACTCTCTTATAACCTGTATAGTTAGTGACATACTCTCCCGTTACCTGTGTAGTTAGTGACATACTCTTCCGCTACCCCTCTAGTTAGTGACACACTCGTCCATTACCTGTGTAGTTAGTGACACACTCTCCTATAACCTGTATAGTTAGTGACACACTCTCCCGTTACCCGTGTAGTAAGTGACACACTCTCCCATTACCTGTGGAGTTGGTGACATACTCCTTAGTTACCTGTGTAGTTAGTGACACACTCTCCGATAACCTGTATAGTTAGTGACACACTCTGTCGTTACCTGTGTAGTTAGTGACACACTCTTCTGTTACCCGTGTAGTTAGTGACACACTCTTCCGTTACCCCTGTAGTTAGTGACACACTCTTCCATAGCACATTCGTAACTTGTCGTCTTATTCCGTCAGGGTTCGGAATATCTGGAGTGTTCCCAATTGTAACTACTCGCCGTATTCTGTTAGGGAATATAGGTCCTGTACCTTGTACCTACATGTATCCCATAACACATGGTCGTTGGGGCACCAGGGATGACTTCGCAACCATTTTTCGCCATGCTTGTCTGTCGTGTGCAGCCCTCTGGGAGTCTGCAAACTCCAACCCCGTCAATTCTTTAATATTACAGGACCCTCGTTTTCTTGACCTCCCTATTTTCCACCCACCTTCAATTGTGCCTTGCAGGCTTGTCTTTGTAAGGCCTGAGCTCCTTTTTACATGTCCGTACCGTTGCAGCTTTCTTCGTTTAACTATTGTTAGTAGGTCTATGTAAGGACCGACAGCTTGTGTTATCTTGGCTTTGATTTCTGCATTTGTGACAAGATCTCTATAGGATGGATATTCCAAAGAGTCTTCTGTAGCATCTCATCTCCTTTGCACTGACCTTCTTCTCCAGTTCAGCCTCACATGCATACAGAAGGATAGAGATACCCAATGAGCGGAGGAGTGTTAATTTGGTGCAAAGTTTGACGAAATGGTCTTCAGTTTTGTAAGAGCTGATGTTGCCTGTGCGCTTCTCGCAATAACTTCTGGTCTTGAACCTTCATCCGTAACACTTGCCCCAATGTATTTGAACTGATTTACAGTAGCTAATGGGGATCTTCTGTAATGTTGTTGGCCATCAGCTTTGTTTTTTCGGCACTAATTCCCATGCCCTACGTTCGGGAAGCCTTGTCAAGGATGTCAACTTTCTGCTTTCGTACATGCAAGTCCGTCAATGTCATCAGCAAATCTCAAGTTTGTGATGTTTCTTCCTCCAATACTGACTTAGCCCACATGATCTTCTTGAGCATCGGTCATGATTCTTTCTAAGAAAATGTTGAAGAGTGTTTGCGATAAAAGATATCCCTGACGTACCCCTACTGTCGTTCTGAATCAATCGCCTATTGATACTTTGTAGTATACCACACTGGTCTAGATATTTTTCTCCTAGAATTCGTAAAATGAAGATTTGCTCCATAGTACTTCTATTTTCCCCTGAAACCAGCCTGTTCTTCAGCAATGATCTTTTCTGCTTGAGGTTTAAATCTATTGAGTATTATCCCAAGGAGCACTTTGCTTGGATGGTTATTTCGATAGAAATAACTGAGGCGTTCTGAGTGAAGTGTTCCGAGTGCAATCGGATAAGTTTCCCCGGCTTTACTCCGAACCCTGACGGAATACGTCGAGTAGTTATGATTAACGCCATTTTGTCTTTTTCTACATGTGAACACATCCTCTCCTTCAAGATAACTATATGGATCTGACCAAAAATTCATTAATTTGTGGAAAATGGTAACGAAACAGGCATTGTTTTTGTGTAACAGGCGACTCAATATTAAGACAGGAACACTATTCATATTATTGAAAGAAAGTTAAAATTACAAGGTGAAGTTTAATCTCTTTCCCCTGAAAACTGTACACCTTTGGGGAGAAGCGAAATTTGCTCGTTAAACAAGTTTAATATAATAAAACTAGGTACTTCCGCAGGTCTGATTCTGTGATCGAGTGGGCAAATGCACTGTCCGTTACATAGAAGACCGAGATTTACCAGCGCACTTGGGGATCGAATCCCGCCAGAAGTTTATCTTTATTTCCTCTTCTGTTCCTCCTGTTTGTGTCACGTTTTATAAAAGAAAGTATTTTATATCAACCACTGGCAGTTGTAAGCTTCAAGATCAGACATATCACTTCTTTTCTCCGTTACACGTCACCCTCCCCTCCCCCTATTACATCCATCCCTACTAAGTTTGCCCACACACATCCTACGCCTACGATAATGCAAGACACAGTGCTGGTGAGTAGCTGACATGGCAGCCACGTTTGGCTTCGAGGGTGGTCTGAGTCTACACCATTGATATACTCAGGGAGTCAAAATAACTGGTACCAAATGGAGACATTGTGCTTTTAGTTCCATTTTTTTAATTACCTTATTTGCATATTCATGAATATTAATGAGAACATTAAAAATAGTAAAAAAGTATAGAGAACTTGTGAAAGGATCGGTTACCATGGAAACAGTTACAATGTTACTTACAGTTCATTGTTTGATTATCAATTTAGATATTTTGCTTTCTGAGTATTTAGTCATCGATTTAAACTACATTTGAAGTTATTCTGATATTGTTAGGATAAAAATTGAGAGGTTTACGTAATTTCTGTATTTTTGTATTTTTTCTCAATTATTTTCATTAATATCCAAGTATATGCAATTAAGGTAATTCCTAAGTTTAGCTTTTAAAACAAGCACAATGTCTTTGGTACCAGATTTATACAGTCAGCACAAAAACTTTCTGTGTTATGGAAGATTTTTGCAGGTAGGTATCGACTAACAAAATATGTGTGAACAATGAAATGAATGGTTACTATGGAAACATTTAAAACGTTACTTAGATTTAATTCTTTGGTCCTCAAATTTGATATTTTGTTTTCTGAGGATGTCTAATCAGGGTCTATTTTTTCCCTAATGTTTAATATACGTAGATCTGGTTCTACATGTAATCAGGGTCTGCTCTATCTGCTTATTATATATACGTAGATCTTGTTCTATGTTTAATCAGGGTCTTTACCTGCCTCACTTCAGGGGTTCGCTTTTCCATTTGTCTCAGTTTATTCTCTGCTTCTTTCAATTTCTCTTGCGTTTCACTCATTTGGTTAGCCATGCTATAATAGCCCGTCTCTGCCTTTTGTTCCAATCTCGCCTTGTATTCCTGATATAATTGTTCAGCTTTGTTAAGGTCAGGTACATAAGGGACCCATTTCATTTGTTTGTAATCGTACACTTCTATGGAACCCATGTTTGCTTAAGATGGAGCACGCAATGTAACTGGTTTTCTTTAAATACCACGGGCTTCAACTGTTCGTCTAATATAGAGAGTCTCGCTGTATGCAGTTGAATAGATTTCACCGGCATATACAAGGGCTGAGAAAAGAGCTCAGTCTTTAACTTTTTGTAGCTAGTGTTCACTTCTATATTTCTCAAGACCGGAAGTAATGTTTCATTCACATACGACTCTTCCACGAAATCACAACACAAGTAGAGTCGGGTTCTTCTAGGGGTGGAATCGCAATCAAGACTCACGTAGATTAAGGCGCAAGACCAATGTCCTTCTAAAGTGTAGGGTTTACGGAGTTGGATCCAAAATTCAGAAAGCGAGTTGTTTTGATAAAGTCCGAGAGAATCTCGACTACTAAGAAACAAGTATATGTCCTTCATTCTTACGTCTTCTTATGCCGATGAGTTCTTACGTCAGTTCATCTCACTACTCATGTCGTGTCGGCCATGGCCCCAACCCTTCCAGATGAAAACACAGTCTTTTCGGATACTCGATGAACTGTCACATATAAACTATCGGAACTTCTCTATCATGGTCTGTCTTTACTCATCCGGCTTTGTCCTCATCTCATCTAAAATAACTTGAATGAGATATGGGACTCTCACAAGTACGGGGATTACCGAGTTTTGACGTCTAAGTAAAGGCTGTAAAGCCTTCTTTCGTGTAAATGACACATTTTGAGAAGCTAATGTTCTTAACAGTGTTCTCTTTCGTTCAAATAGTTGAGCGTCTCTTCTCAAAGGAGAGACGACACCATTCAACACTCTGACAGCAATCTCACTCAGAGTCTCTAGCTGTCCAGGGGTGATATTCATAAGCGTAGTTTTACGGTCTGTGGTAGACGCCTCTTTCATGTGCAATAAAAACTTTTGAATGTTCCATGTTGTCATGTACCCTTCATACATACACTTCCATTCTTACGTATTTCTGGTGTAAAGCTCCATCTCGATCAAAGTTGGGTTCAAAATATGATGTATTTCAGATACCTTCTTGATGCCCATGATGATGACTTTACTATTCCAAACACAACTGAATGTTATGCCTTCTTGTTTAAAAGTTACGGTAGGAAACAGTTCAGATTCATAGACAGGTTGTTTTTCTTTAATCAGACTTTTCAAATCCAATGGAGCGCTCAGGGTGTGAAAAGCGGATACGGTCATCACTTTGACCACTGTTAATACCACGGGTATACCCATTTTTTTTTTAATTCTTGCACAACGTCTTAAGCGCTTTAGACCTTCCGGTAGTCTCTTGGCCTTTCCGTTACAATGGATTTTACCATTGGAAAAGACTAAACAGTTACCACCATTTATCCTGTGTTGCCATATGAGACCAGGAAACCGTGCAGGGTCATATCTAACATGTGATAGTTGATAACAAATATCTCTTAAATTTATGAGACATCTTAAATTATTGGTTAAGTACATGAGCCCTATGATGTCTAATGTTAGAATGATTATAGACGGAGTAATGATGTGTCTTTTGTACAGATAGAGGCATGTGACCCATGAGTAATGTTTGAGATCCTTTTCTGAGATCCACGAGTCATATTTTGAGGGCCAATGCAACCAACGGACCAGTACTTCCTTTTGTTTGTTCAGTGTGCGCTCAATACTGTTTCCACTCGATACTCTGAGCTGTCATCTACATTCACAGCCTGAAGTTCTGCCTCATAAAAGCTTCCTTCAATGTCTTCGCTAGACCAATCTTTGAGTTTGTACACGGGCATCCCTTCCTTTTTAAACCTTTTGTTAATCTTAAACAATTCACCCGTCCATTTCTGCGAGTATTGCCTATCAAACACAGTTCTAATATGAGAGATTCGCACGAATCGTCCTTCTTTAAATGTGTAGGGTCGTATTAGTTGAGATTTAGTGGATTTGGTTCTAATAAAGTACTGTTGTAACCGACTTTCTCCTTCTTGATCTTTGGTAATGGAAACTGGAGTTCTGCCCAAGCTTCGATGAGAGGTTTGATTGTAGCTATGGACTGTTTCCTAAAGGATGTCTATATAACGTTTGGTATTGTGTTTCAACAAGTATCGAAATAGCTTATGCTTCAAGGTGGAAATTACCCTTTCACAATAATTGGCTTTGGTTTCTGTATTTAGGGCATACAGATGGTGAATGTGTTGTTCTTGGAGATACTTATTTACCTCTTTGGAGCGAAACTCCATACCTCTGTCTGTTCTCACTGTCTTGGGCTTTCTTTGCCCTGTCAAGATGCGTTGTAAGGTCACCAACTCATCTCTTCCTCGTTTACTTGGAACGGGTTCACACCATAAATATCTTGAAAAAATGTCTATGGCTACTAATACGTATTTATAACTGTCATTATGTTTGCTTAGGTTGACCATATCCATTAAATCCATGTCCCACATACTGTCTAATCCCTCCACAATCACTCTAGATCTAGGAAACTTTCTTCTGGCCTTCGTTGTCAGAGAATAAGCCTCCTGATCTTGAAGTCATTCTTTGATTCTGCGCCTTCCAATCCTGAATTTTCCTTCTTTCACTACTATCTTATACAGTTTGTCCGGTCCTGCATAACTGGCCGGGTGCTTAGTATCGAAATAAATGGAGGCTAGATACTGCTTCCAGTCTGTCATTGTACTTATTGTTGCAGTGTTTATGATTCTTACGTCACTATATATAGGCGGGTGAGTGAATACCTATGCATCATGTAAACAGTTTGAATTCAGGGTCCATGCTTATATTTTTTTTAGTTGAGTCTGAGTTCGTTCTCAGGTTTTTGATTGGTCAGATTTAAGCCTTTTGGCTACAATCTGACCAATCACAAGCTTGGGAACTCAAATCTGACTAATCAAAAGCTTGGGAATTCAAATCTGACCAATCAAAAGTTTTGGAACTCAAATCTGACCAATCCAAAGCTTGGGAACTAAAATTTGACTAATCAAAAGCTTGAGAACGAAATCAGACTCAACTAAAAAGCTTTATAAGCATGGACCCTTATGTAATTTGGAGTCTCGGAGTCTCATTAGGACCCAAACCGCTTGATATCCTGATTGCAATTTGGTAGTCAGATTGATTTTAACCTTAATTTTGAGAATAATAGTATTATGGGCAGCGGTTTGGATGCAAACAAAGATGACATAATCTTTCGTAATCGCGGCCATTTTGTTTCTATATTTAGTGCCAAGGGAGGAGCTCTTTGCATATAAGGAGATTGTGGTTTGTCACGGGTATTCGCGGATCACAGTCGGTCATGTATGACGTCACATGAGATTTAAATTGAGAATGATCTGAAGTTATCTTTGCTTGTATCGAAACCGCTGCCCATACTACTAATGTTGCTTGTGAAACGTTCTGTAAAAATGTGTTCAGCCGGCTAGAGGTTAAATTCTAGGGAGTAATGGGTAAAACGCGTTGGCCAAGGTGAGAGAGGAAACCTCTGAACCGGGTCTGCACTGTTTGTTATGTTACACGTTTTTTGCTTAAACTTTAATCATTTCCCTTATGTAAGCGCATTTGAAGCATCTGTAAACAGAGTAGACCCATATTATATAGGAGCCGTCTGATCAGGGTCTACTCTGTTTGTTTATGATGTAATACATCATGTATACATCTGATTCTACAGCTTCTGCCCGACCAAAAATATATTGTACATGTTCATATACCATTATAAAACATAGTCTAATTAATGTACATGACGTCATTATTTCTTACATGAATATTCAACAGGGAAAGGATTAAAAAAGTGGTTGGTTAATACAGAAAAGATGCAGTAAGCTCCTGTTCCACCTGCCTTACAGACCCATAATTAGACCTCTATTTGATGGTCGCTTCAGCTATTTTATACTGTAGACCGGTAAACATTTTGTAAATCTGTCAATCATTGAAAACCACGAGGCTATTATCCTCCCAATTTGACCTGAGACTCGATTTATCTTCGGCGTGTTCCACGAGGATTTTATTCTCATAGCGCATTCTTATACATTCGGAAATTTATCCGAATATTGCCGACGATAATAAACGGAATATGCATGAGTCTCAGGTCAAATTGGGAGGATAATACCAAACGCAAGGCTATATACTGCACGTGTCCTTGACCCTTTCGGTGCCAAATTGTCGTCTGCAAACCACTTTTGTTAACACATTTGATAAAAATAAGGGAAAGAGATAAATAAATGCAAAGTTCAAATGACTAATGCACTGATATACGAGAAATAGGATTTGGGACAAAAAGTGAAGTCCCTGATCAGTCGCCGCCTTGAAAAATCAGGGTCTGATCTGGGACTGTACTATTTGTCGTGATGCATTTATGCGACATTTGCGGTGAAGGGGTTAATGTTTTGTCTTCTTCACCGTAACATCATGATATCGTAATAAATCTTAATATCATAATATCGTAATAAATCTTAATATCGTAATACCGGCATGTCGTAACCAAATGAATATTCATGTAAGAAATAACGATATCATCAATATTTATTTATATAAAGGCATAATAATCATTTCCCTGTTCTATGTTTATTTCAAATTCCAATACCTACTGAATATTCATGAATAAAATAGTTTTAGATCTAATTATTGTGGAATATGGTATCTATTTTAGAAAGTAAAGACACATATCTTTTAAAATTCCATTAGCAAATAGAAAAGACCATGATCAGACCGCTTCTATAGGAGTCGTCTGATCTGGGTCTACTGTGTTTGCAAATGCGTGAACACACGTTCATATAAGGACAGTTATGACGTAATGTATGATTTGAAATTGACACAGTCTAGCAACTGTACAGCCAGAGCTATACTAATGTTTGGCACAGTCTAGAAACTGTACAGTCAGATCTAAATTATTGTTTGACACAGTCTAGAAACTGTACAGTCGGAGCTATACTTTTATTTGGCACAGTCTAGCAACTGTACAGTCAGATCTAAACTATTGTTTGACACAGTCTATCAACTGTACAGTTAGAGCTATATTAATGTTTGGCACAGTCTAGAAACTGTACAGTGAGATCTTTACTAATGTTTGGCACAGTCTTGAAACTGTACAGTCAGATATTTACTAATAGTTGACACAGTCTAGCAACTGTGCAGTCAGAGCTATACTAATGTTTGACACAGTCTAGCAACTGTACAATCAGATCTTTACTAATAGTTGACACAGTCTAGCAACTGTATAGTCAGAGCTATACTAATGTTTGGCACAGTCTAGAAACTGTACAGTCAGACCTATACTGATAGTTGACACAGTCTAGCAACTGTACAGTCAGAGCTATACTATTGTTTGACACAGTCTAGCAACTATACAGTCAGAGCTATACTATTGTTTGACACAGTCTAGCAACTATACAGTCAGAGCTATACTAATAGTTGGCACAGTCTAGCAACTGTACGGTCAGAGCTATACTAATGTTTGGCAGTCTAGAAACTGTGCAGTGAGATATTTACTAATAGTTAACACAGTCTAGAAACTGTACAGTCAGAGCTATACTAATGTTTGCCACAGTCTAACTGTACAGTCAGATCTTTACTAATAGTTGACACAGTCTAGCAACTGTACGGTCATAGCTATACTAATGTTTGGCACAGTCTAGCAACTGTACAGTCAGATCTTTACTAATAGTTGACACAGTCTAGCAACTGTACGGTCATAGCTATACTAATGTTTGGCACAGTCTAGCAACTGTACAATCAGATCTTTACTAATAGTTGACACAGTCTAGCAACTATACAGTAAGAGCTAGACTAATGTTTGGCACAGTCTAGAAACTGTACAGTCAGAGCTATACTAATGTTTGACACAGTCTAGCAACTGTACAGTCAGAGCTATACTAATGTTTGACACAGTCTTGAAACTGTACAGTCAGATATTTACTAATAGTTGACACAGTCTAGCAACTATACAGTCAGAGCTATACTAATAGTTGACAGTCTAGAAACTGTACAGTCAGAGCTATACTATTAGTTGACACAGTCTAGCAACTGTATAGTCAGAGCTGAACTATTCCAGGAGCAAACAGAGCAGACCTCATATCTGGATATAGTCTGTGTGCAAAGACATAGACAGTCGTATTTAGGGAGTATTAGAAAAGAGTCCGCGCTGGCGCGGGCAGACTGTTTAGTACATTCTGGTGAATCGCAAAGTACAATCACTACAATGTTTTTCCAATATCGTTATTAATTATAGTGTAACGTTAAGTTTTATGCTAAAATGTTTGGGTTACAGGAAAAATATCGGCGGGAAAGCATAGTTTATGTAAGGGTAAACACTTTATCTTACAGACGTCTTTACACCCTAGTAGATAATGTTATAATAGCACAGAAAAAGACCCGCTCGAGTGCTTCTTATACCAAGAGGTACCATTATATGAATTTAAATATATTGTATATAACACAAATATAACATTCAACTCAATAGGGCCTCGGTGGTCAAGTAGTTGGAGTCCCTAAATGACAATTACTTTGCTTCTCATAGCACTGGGTTGGATCCCGGTCTTAGTCTGATCTGTTAAGTAAGGATGTCGTCCAGATTGTAAGTGAACTGAAATACTACTAACGTCATGTAAAACCAAATAAATGTTTACTACAAAAATACTAAGAGCACTAATTTAAGTATCATTTAAGCAACGGTTTATTAATTTAGCTGTTACGATTTCTCAAAATACTACTTGCTAAAGAGTAACAGCTAATTTCGATGCGATTGGTTTGTGATGAAATAAATGATTGTAATCAATACCTAAAAAAAGATTCATTTAAAATTTGGAGCAGGTGGGCCTAACGGTAAAGATAGTAAATATGTTTATTTAATTTCAAAAAATGTCCTTACTGGTTTTTGTTAAAGCTGCACGGAGAACGCCATCGTTTCAGCTAATTTAGTTCCTTATAACTCAATGTAATTGATATTATGATACAGAACAATTTTGAAAGCAAGTAACGATCTTATTTCAACACAACAACTTTAATCAACAAGAATTTCTCTTTCAGAACGGTACTCCTTTATACGACATTTACCAGATTATAATAAATGCTTCAAATAGCACTCGACTGTCATGCACTTTTATCAGTGACTCTGTAAAGTATATAATAATATGTAATTTGTTAGGAAAACAATAGAATCGATAGCATTAAAAACAGTTAAAACAATTACGGTAACATAATTATGCATGTGGGGTATGCAAACAAATGGTACAATGCCAGTCCGCGAGAACGTATTTAGGCTTTAGGCCGATTTGGCCGTGTACTCATAAGCTATTTTGCTCTTCGTCTGTCAATTTTTTCCCCACTCGTTTGTAAATAAAACAATATAACTATAACTCTGATAAATGTTGAAAAAACAACCTTTTTGCATTGTACATGTATATATTACCTAGGTTAGTGGTTATTAGTATTTCTGCCCAAGCAGCCTGTTTCTCCATATGCGTTACTAATCTTCTTTTTAATTTTCATTCTTGTTCAATTATATGTTAATATTTTGTTATTAATTATTACATGTCATTATAAATACTTAATGTTGTTTTGTACGGACAGTATTTTTAGAGAAAAAATGGTTACTGGTTAGAATCGAGCTCAAGACCCCGCACATGCAAGCCCAGATGCATATCCACTGCACCATGACAGCTATGTTGATAAAATTGCAGCTTGATAAGGCTTTTTTAAAAAAAGACTCGATGTAGCCGATTCGTTTGGTTTTCATTAGAGTCGGTCATGTTTTGTTCCAACATAAGTTGGTCTATTATCCTCTCAATTTGACCTGAGACTCGATTAAATTTCGGTGTGTTTATCAGGATTGTTCGTAATACTCTTTGACAAATTTAGCAAACCAAACGTCGGTAATAATCATGTTCCTCGATTATTGTACAGTAAAAACCCTCTAATGCGGCAACTTATTGTATAAACATGGCTGTCTTTATAAGAAGGTGCTTGCTGAATGCAAGTCAAAAGTTATGCGGGAGCTTTCTGCATAACTTTCGTCCTGTATTAAGCTTCCAGATGCAATTGACACTGTGAATTATATCCCTTTTTGCATTAGAGGGGTTTTACTGTATTCTTATAGCACATTCTTATACTTTCAGAAATATATTCGAAGATTACCGACGATAATACACGGAATATGCATGCATTTCAGGTCAAATTGGTAACATACTATCCGTATTATCCTTTCAATTTGACATGAGACTCATGCATATTCCGTGTATTTTCATCAGTAATCTTCGAATAAATTTCCGAAGGTATAAGAATACGCTATAAGAATACAGTAAACCCCCTCTAATGCGACCAGCAAAAAGGGACATAATTTACAGTGGCAAAGGCAGGTGGTAGCTTAATACAGGACGAACGTTATGCAGAAAGCTCCTGTAGGAGCTTTCTGCATACAGGAGCTTTCTGCATAACTTTTTGTCCTGCCTTAAGCAAACATCTGCTTATAAAGACAGCCATGTTTATTCATTAAGTGGTCATATTAGAAGGGTTTACTGTACAATCGTCGAGGAACATGATTATTACCGGCTTTTGGTTTGCTATTTTTTTTTTGTCACAGAGTATTACGAACAATCCCGATAAACACGCCGAAATTTAATCGAGTCTCAGGTCAAATTTGGAGGATAATACGAACAGTCAAAACCCGTCTACAGTAGTACAACGATCAGATGGCGTTGTTTACAAAACAGTACGTATGTAAACACAGAAAATTAATGATAAATTAAACTGCGACATAGTGTATAGGTTAATCCGGTTGACTACATAACCACTACACCACTGCTTCCTATCCTAATATATACATGCCAAATTTGTACTTATCGTTAATTTTCTGTGTTTACATACACACTGTTTTGTAAACAACGCCATCTGATCGTTGTACTACTGTAGTGTTTTGTCAACAAATAATAAAGAAACAAAACAAACAAACAAATAAATTTTATAATACGTTTATGTCCGTATCGGAATATTCGCCAATCGTCACTTACATTTGAGGGTCATTTCCCGTCTATTTTTAGACAGACTATTTCTGTAGGTAGGGGAATTTCTCTGTCTGTATCCAAACTGTTGATTAATACTTTTTCGATGTCAAATAACACAACTTAATCAAAATAAAGGTACATGACATAGCTCGATGTGTAGAAATAGGATTAAGACATTACAAGGGAGAAAACTGCAAATGACTTGACAAACTCATGCTATAGTGATTTCCCTTGGATTTCGGAAATAATCGGGATAGTGAAACAGTTCGAAGGATGGACATATGTAACGCATAAAAAGTGAATGATTGTGGTTTAAGATACGGTGTGTGAGAGAATGAGACAGAGACTCAGATGGAGAGAGAGAGAGGGGAGAGAGAGAGACACACACAGAGACACACACAGAGAGACAGAGAGACACAGAGAGAGAGAGAGACAGACAGACATACAGACAGACAGACAGACAGACAAAGAGACTGACAGAGAAACAGATAGAGAGACAGACATTCAGAGAGAGAGAGAGAGAGAGAAAGAGTGAGAGACAGATACAGAGAGACACACAGATATATGTAGATAGAGATAGACAGACAGCGAGAGAGACAGAAAGAGACAGAGAGAGGGAGACAGAGATAGACAGCGACAAAGAAAGACAGGCAAGAGAGACAGAGGCAAAGACTCACAGAGACAGACAGAGACAAGAGAGACAGGTAAGTCAGACAGGGACAGAGATAGAGACAGACAGAGACAAAGAAAGACAGCGACAGAGACAGAGACAGAGGCAGAGACAGACAGGGACAGACAGAGACAAGAGAGACTGAGACAGACGGATAGAGGCAGAGGCATACACATATCGAAAGAGATAGGGAGAATACTCTTTTCTATTCATCTTATCAAATCACAATATAACAACGACATTCTGATTAATTTTTACCTGAACATAAATCACAATAAATAAATAAATGAATAAATAAATAAATTAAGTCGTATTTACTTTTGTATGTTTCACATTCTATGGATACAATTCTTATCCATTTGCCCCATGAATATTCAGTGCAAACTTTTCATTGGTCAGACTGAACTCAAACCTTACCAATAAAAAACTTGAGAACGAACTCAGACTCAACTAAAAGGTTTATAAGCATTTACCCTGGTCTGACGACACCTAAAAGAGCTGTCTGATCTAGGAATGTTTTATATTTGCAAAGACGTATTTATTTAGTAAAGGTGTGACGTAATCTATGACGTAATATATGACGTATTTATGGAATAAAGGGTTAATCACCTGTAAAACTTTCTTTACCACTAACCAGTCGGTTATTGACCTTCAGAGTTTGGCGAGGATTTTCGGCCAATCATCAAGCCCGATATTTAACCCTTTATCATATTAATGACAAAGTGATAACACCGTAAATATGTTTTTAGAATTATTTTTATAAGACACTGTACATGTATAAACGAGGGAGTTTTTATATTGGGCAGAAACTGCGTTATTTCGTAAGCAAACAGTGCAGACACAGGTCAAATCTGATATATACATGTACTCTGTTTGCTGAAGCGTGAACAAGGCGTATGTTTTGAGTAAAGCATCACTACACGTGCTTGATTTAATTGTTAAGAGTTGTTGCGACGTACCCTCTTAATCCTCTCAGAGTTTGAGAGCTCGTCATATATTAATTACGAGCTTTGCGTGGAAATTCAAATATGGCAATGAGACGTAATAACATGACGTGTCAATCGATAATAAGAGATAATTTAACGCTGTTAAAGAAGTAATAGACTACTCCCCCACCCCTGCCGGGCTACAAAATATTGAATTGCGTCATATATAGTTTACGTCACAGCTATGTCATATTTTACCTCATAGATGCGCCATACCATTGCGGGCCTTTCTATGCCTCTAGAAAAAAAGTAAACCCGGTTTAGAAGGCTTCTATAGGAGTCGCCTGATCAATGGTTGGTCTGTTTGTCTATGATTTAATCTGATTCTACAGCTTCTGTCATAATAGAATATTCACTTAATGAATATGCATAAAGTCAAGATGTTCATTACCTAAAGGATTAATGCTGTAAAGGCTACATTAACTATGTACCTGATGAATATGCATGACTATTAATTAGAAGAAATGCTATACATGTAATGGCATAGGAACAATGGGCATTTTGAACCGAAGAAACTGTAGAATCACGCTAACATGTACACTGTTCCATCAGGGAAAAGACCAGAGACAGGCCAGACTTCTCATACAGGACATGTCTTGTGTTATCTATCCTGTTTGAGAACACTTGTGTCTACCTCATCCAGCGCCCCAATACCTTTTCACATATCCCGCTACCTTAAAGAGTACTCTGATACCTGAACCAGTATCCCGCTACCTTAAACTGTACTCCGCTACCGTAACCTATATCCCACTACCTTAAACAGTACTCCGATACCTTAACCTATATCCCGCTACCTTAAACAGTACTCCGATACCTTAACCCATATCCCGCCACCTTAAACAGTACTCCGATACCTGAACCAGTATCCCGCTACCTTAAACAGTACTCCGACACCTTAACCCATATCCCGCTACTTTAAACAGTACTCCGATACCTTAACCCATATCCCGTTACCTTAAAAACACTCCGATACCTTAACCAGTACCCCGCTTCCTTAAACAGTACTCCGCTACCGTAACCAGTATCCCGCTACCTTAAACAGTACTCCGATACCTTAACCCATATCCCGCTACCTTAAACAGTACTCCGATACCTTAACCCATATCCCGCTACCTTAAACAGTACTCCAACACCTGAACCAGTATCCCGCTACCTTAAAAAGTATTCCAACACCTTAACCCATATCCCGCTATCTTAAACAGTACATCAATACCTTAACCTATATCCCGCTACCTTAAACAGTACTCCGATACCTTAACCCATATCCCGCTACCTTAATCAGTACTCCAATACCTTAACCCATATCCCGCTACCTTAAACAGTACTCCAACACCTTAACCCATATCCCGCTACCTTAAACAGTACTCTAATACCTGAACCAGTATCCCACTGCATTAACACCTACACCCCTACCTTAAAGTACTTTGATTCCTTAACCCTTATCCCGCTATATTAGACCTTTGAAAACAGAGAAGACCCAGATTAGACGGTTCCTGCAGGAACCGTCTGATCAGGGTTTGCTCTGTTTGCTTTTATAATAATATAGATATGAATCTACAAGTTTTGCCATGGCCAAAACTTGTTTCTCTAATTAATATTAATGATGTCGTCCTACATGGAGTATAGGGTTAAAGACATATAATTATATAAATCATGATAATCTTTGAAAAAGGCCCTTAGTGGTCGAAATATTAGATCAGAACAATTCAAGTATTTATGTATTATATTAATTCCCTTTTTTTTGGGGGGGGGGGGGTATGTTCTTCATATTTATATAGTTTGAGAAGCGATTATAGAGATACTTCACTGTATTGTTCACGTTTGGTTTTCTATCATATGCAATCTCTGTCTTGCCAGAGGCGATATCCCCAAGCTATTTTTAGATTGTGACGTCATATTTGTCATTCCAGAATGAATTTCCGGTAGCGTCATTTGTTGGTTTGAAAATCGATGCTTGTTGTTCGTAAAACTCTGAGAAAATACGTCATCTTCATGGGGAGTGAAGTCATTCGATGACGTCATATGTTTTGAGTATTGTCTGCTCCCGTCACTTGTAGGTGTACTATTTCCAGAGCTTACTAAACTTCCGCTTATATTGCGCAGGTCAGGAAGTGATATGGATGGTCTACGATGCCGCCGCATGTTGCATTCTGGGATATCTAAATCCCCCGACAAATCGCGCTGACTGTCCTGTAGCTGTTTCATTGGTGGTAAGCTTTTATTCAATGGGATATTCTCTGATAATAAACAATCTTGTTTGTGATGACGCCTCGTTAGACGTGGTGACGTAAGTGATAATGACGTCAAGAATTCTGTCCTATCTGACCAAACATTGCGCGTGACTGGTGCAGAGCCGCATTTGACAACTGCGTCGTCATCATCGGAATTGGATCTATGTGTATCAACTGGGAACTTAAATTTTGCTATTTTTAGTCTGCCCTTCCTGTCTTCTTCAAACCTTAAATCACTGTGTGATCTGTTTTTGTTATCACTTTTCCTATAATGTTTCGACCGCGGGTTGACAACATCACGTGGTGTAGATGAGTACGCAGGCGGAAGTTGAATGACGTCATGAGGTTTAAATTTCTTTGTTTTCTTTTGTTTCAGTTCGTTTGATTTTTCAACTTGTATGTAAGGGTAAAACACACGAAGAATCTGCTTGTTTCCATTCTTCTCAGCAATGCTGTAGGGTGACTGACCTAAAAGCATAAACAGATTTAACATGATTAGTTACAGGAAAATCCAATAAGATTAATTCCCATTTGTTTTGGGGGTTTCCTGTCCAGGGGTATAGTTATAACTCGTTGCATATTCGGGAAGGAAGCAATTACATACTCAGATGTTCGTATTCTTTGTGAAGCAATAAAATACAAAGATAGATAGAGAGTTAATCCCTTCCCTTATAGAGACACAATTCCTTGCTAAAGCGACCTTATTCGAGATCAGATTGATGCCATGTAAAGAATAATGCAGCGTCTACAACGCTTTGATTTTATAATGCCATGAACACATGCCATTTGGCTAAGGCAGATGTTGCAGAACTAGGTTTATAATAATACTATAAGCAAGCAGATCGTAGGGGCCCGTCTGATCTGGGTCTACTTTGTTTTCAAATCCATAGAAAGGCGTATTTATGGATTAAAGGTATGACGTAACATGTGGCGTAACATGACGTATTTATGGAGTAAAGGGTTACTGCCAGTGAGTGTGAACGTTGTCATTTATTGAATGCCAATATAATTATGACCTACTGCACATCTACAATGCCATCAGAGCAAGTGTCTAACGAATCGCGTGTCCTTGAGCGCTTGTATACTTTATTTTGTTATGTGACTGGTGTTTCAATAATTACACTATCGATTTCGTGATTATATTCGCATACTCTTCGTTAGGGTCATTGAGCAATACCGAGTATTTCAGCCTGCCTGGTTTTCATGGGGATGAAATTTTCGTAAAGAACAATAATTTAGGTTGTACTTTAAATAAATCAGAAGGCGAAATATTTTTAGCAGACGATAACTTCCTCGGAATGCTTATGAATGTGGAGAATTATCTGAACTGTTGCTTGATAATGATCTCAGACTTAATAGTTTATAACAATGGGTCCATGTCGTTTGCCTTTTCTAACTTACTTCTGATTAAATTGAGGAACTCTTGACCGAGTGTCAAACAGGTTGGATACTGATGAGATGCCGAGTTTCTCAGCCACTCACTGGTGACATGCCGAGTTACTCGGCAAATGCTCTATTCATCACAATGGTTTCACAAAGTGACTTTTACAGAGTCGTCAAAAGTGGTCAATATGAGGGAATGGGTTGATCCAGACTTTTTGCAGACTCGGCGGCGACATGTTTCAGGCTGAGACTGATACCAATCAAGCAGAATCCACAACTGTAGGATAAGCGAGCTTTATGTTTTGAATAATTAATCAAGTATTGATCAAGTGCTTTGTGATGTTTGCAAGTGTCCAGAGTTATTTTACATTAAAAGATGTATTCTGCTCATTTGTAGGACAAAATGACTTTGAACAGAATTTGAATCTATGTGACTTGAAACTATGTTCAACGCTAACGAGGATGGTAAGGAAGGACGTGTTAGTATCGAAAATATAAAAAAACATGGTTGCTGCGGGAACAAGCGGAAACGCATCTTCCATTCACAGAAAAAGCGTGAACGTGCTCATTAAGCCCAGCCTCTCATATTGACGCCAATTGACGCCTTTGTAATAACCACTTCTTGAAACCATTGTGATAAATAGAGCATTTGCTCCTATGGGAGCAAATGCTCTATTTATCACAGTGGTTTCAAAATTAAACAATTCTTAAATTTTCCTTTGTTCTAGTAAATGCTCCTTTTCAGTAGATTTACTCAAAGTGATTGGGTCTAAAATCAGTCTGTGAGGTAATGGATCTAAAACTGGCCAATGAAGTAATGCTTTAAGGAACCGTTGAACAGCAGATGTTCTCGTCGAGATTTGTTTTAAGTTTTCGATTGACTTGTTGCGTCAGTTACTGGTTTGAATATCTATATAATGTTCTAAGCATTATTCCGAATTAGATTAGGAACCTCACCGAACGTATCCGAAGATTTCCGCAGTTTTCCGTCTCTTAAAATGTCGGTGGTTTTCTAAGGCTCTAGCAGTATTCTGATACCGGCACTATTAACCCATCACCTCATAGGCTATTTTTAGATACAACCACTTTGAATAAATCTACCGAAAAGGAACAATAACTAGAGAAAAGGAAAATTTAGAATTTTGTAGTTTAAAACCATTGTGATAAATAGAGCATTTGCTCCTATAGGAGCAAATGCTCTATTTATCACAATGATTTCACAAGGTAACTTTTACAGCAGAGTCGTCAAAAGTCGTCTATATCAGGGAATGGGTTAAACAGGAAACATATTCTCCAAGAGAAAATGAGCCGTTAGCATTGTTTTCACGGTATGAACAACTTTTGATGTTAATTGTATACAACTTAAACCCATTCATTCCCAAATTGTGTAACCCCTTAGTGCATAGTGTCCCTTAAAAATGGCATAGGCAAACAGTGTAGATCCCGATCAGATGACCTTTGCTTGTTGAATACTCATGTAAGGAATAATGAGATCATGAATATTTATTAGCTAAACTTTTCTAATGGCATATGTTCGCAACTTTTATTTTTTTATATATTTTATTTAGATCTAATGTGTCGTATCATCTTGCTCTCCCATGTTCCCAAAAGCGTGAAAAGCATTTATATGAAGGAAAGGGTTATGGATATTATATTGACCCAGTTGCGCCCAGTGGATTCTTCCATGTTTACGTATTGGATTAGTCCATTTGTTTTTCTAAGGGGTGCATAGCCTAAATTTTCAATTTCGTTTTGTTTTATATTGAAATTCCTATCAGAAAACAGTGTAGACTCTGATCAGAAGCCGCATTGTGTGGCGTCTGATCAGAGTCTACACTGTTTGCCTATGTCCTATATATGGGCTCCAGGGAGCAAATGGATTAATGCAAAGATCTAGATAAGATGCGTAAATTTAAGCAATTTCAAGAACAGTTTCTTTTATTTCTCTATGAAACCTTATACTGTGACCACTCTTTAGAATCGTCTCAAAGAGACGATTCTACAGAGTAGTCACAGTATAGGGTTTGGTGGAGAAAGGACGAATTTAGTACTTGGGTATGCACTTTTATTTGTAGATCTGTATGGTTGACGTACAATTATAAAATCTTAAAATCTATGGTAATGTTTAAGCAACTTCAGGTGTATCATGAGTTAAATGTTTTAGCAACCTTAGGTGTATCATGAATGCAATGTTTTTAGCAACCTTAGGTGTATCATGAATTTAATATTTTAGCAACTTTAGGTGTATCATGAATGAAATGTTTTAGCAACCTTAGGTGTATCATGAATTTAATATTTTAGCAACCTTAGGTGTTTCATGAATGCCATGTTTTAGCAACTTCAGGTGTATCATGAATTTAATATTTTAGCAACCTTAGGTGTATCATGAATGCAATATTTTAGCAACCTTAGGTGTATCATGAATGCAATACTTTAGCAACCTTAGGTGTATCATGAATTTAATATTTTAGCAACTTTAGGTGTGTCATGAATTAAATGTTTTAGCAACCTTAGGTGTATCATGAATTTAATATTTTAGCAACTTTAGGTGTATCATGAATGAAATGTTTTAGCAACCTCATGTGTATCATAAATGCAATGTTTTAGCAACCTTAGGTGTATCATGAATGCAATATTTTAGCAACTTAAGGTGTATCATGAATGAAATGTTTTAGCAATCTTAGGTGTATCATGAATTTAATATTTTAGCAACTTTAGGTGTATCCTGAATGCAATGTTTTAGCAACTTTAAGTGTATCATGAATTTAATATTTAGCAACCTTAGGTGTATCATGAATGCCATGTTTTAACAACTTCAGGTGTATCATGAATTTAATATTTTAGTAACTTTAGGTGTATCATGAATGAAATGTTTTAGCAACCTCAGGTGTATCATGAATGCAATGTTTCAGCAACCTTAGGTGTATCATGAATGTAATGCTAAAATTATTTTTGAAACTCCAATGTCTGCCTTTAATGCTGGAAATGTATCGAGTTGTACGAGTGACGAGTTATGAAGACTGTCGGATTATGAAGATTGCCGAGTTGTGTCGTGTTGTTACGAGTGTCGAGCTGTGACGAGTGCCGAGTTATGAAGAGTGCCGAGTTGTTCCGAGTTCCGAGGTGTGACGAGTGTCGAGCTGTGACGAGTATTTTAACAGTTCCTCTAATACATTGACAAGATCCAAGCTACTGACCACTTACAAATTCCCTTAATTGAGGCCTTTTGACGACCCTGTAAAATGTTACCGTTTGTATCATAGTAAATGAAGGAAAGGGGAAGTATTGTGTGAAGAAGCCCCTTCATTTCCCTATTTTCCATTGGTTTACCCTGCAGACTCAGCAACCCTGCCGCCTTCTCTCTCTCTCTCTCTCTCTCTCTCTCTCTCTCTCTCTCTCTCTCTCTCTCTCTCTCTCTCTCTCTCTCTCTCTCTCTCTCTCTCTCTCTCTCTCTCAATTTCTATCTTCCCCTCACTCACTCTCTCACACTCTGATCCTTTGAAATCATATGCGTATATTTGCGTGACTGTCATTTTTGCTGTGTATTTTATTATTCCATTCACTGTAAGGAAGGTCTTTATCTAAGTTGGAAAAACTTTTTGCCCAACCCCATTTCTGGTTATTATGAAATAAAATATGTTTAAACTAAACTAATAGACGAGTACAAATTTGTGACGGGTTTCGGAGTTGTGACGACTGACGAGTGCCGAGTTGTGACAAGTGTCCCTAAACAAGTACAAGACAAACAGTATAGACCATACAGATCATATTCAAGCATGTCAAGACAGAAAATTGTCGCACAGATGGCTACGAGAAGTTAACTGTTTCATTGCCATGGAAACCGAAAAGCGACTAATAGGACATTTTACAATAGGCAACTATGTGGTTACATTTCCAAACTGCTTCACACCAGACGAGTTGCCGAGTAACTCGGCATCTCGACAATCTTCAAACTGTTTGACACATTGACTCTGTTTATGTATGTTTTGTAATCATTTTCTCTGTTCTACATGTATATATAGATCTACTTGTTGAATATCCATAGCCAAAGTAGATACAGTACAACCCCTCTAATGCGACCACTTAGTGAATAAACATATGCGTTTTTGTAAGCAGGTGGTTGCTTAATGCAGGATAAAAGTAATGCAGAAAGCTCCTCTAGGAGCTTTCTGCATTACTTTTGTCCTGCATTAAAAGTACAAAAATGAGTCATGCTGGGAGCACCATATACAGAACAAACAGCCGCCCGAACAGCAACACAAGGAAACAGCAAA
This sequence comes from Azorinus chamasolen, assembly GCA_963576725.1. NCBI lineage: Eukaryota > Metazoa > Mollusca > Bivalvia > Cardiida > Solecurtidae > Azorinus > Azorinus chamasolen. The sequence goes on along the minus strand of OY755250.1, from coordinate 7,477,916 downwards.
TGCACATAAATATAAAAACATAAGAGACGCACAAAGACAAAACAAACGTACAATAGGGGGAAGATGGAAGTACCGTCTTGGAACTGCCAGTGACAAAAGTCACTGGGGGTTAAGCTACCACCTGCGTCTAGCACCCAGAATTGTACCTCTTTTAGGTGATCGCAATAACGTGGTTATACTATAATCATAATGGAATATTGAAGGTGGAACAATGTAGCCATTTTATAAAGTAAAGAAACAGATATATCAATTAAATTCCATTAGCAAACAGAGCAGGCCCTGATCTGGGTCTACTCTGTTTGCAAATGCGTGAAAACACGTTTATATGAAGGAAAGGGTTAAATAAATTGAAGGAAATTGCAATGTATGTAAAACTTAAAAAAAGACGACATTGTTTTTAGACGAACATCAAAACATTTGGCAACTCAGACACTATTATTATTTTTCAGTATGAGAATATGTTTTTACTCCATAAATACATCTTTCTACGCCTTTGCAAACAGAGAAGACCCAGATCAGACGGCTCATGTAGGAGCCATCTGATCAGGGTCAGTTGTTTGTTTCTGATGTGATGCAGATACGATTACGTAGTTACTACTGTTGTCAAATACACATGTCGAGGGCTTGGTGCAAAACTATTCTAACTCCTTCACTTTGTGAAGGAGTTAGAATAGTTTTGCACCAAGCCCTCGATGTGCCCATGTGCTATTAACCCTTCTCTTGTTGAATTTTAAAATGCTGCCCTGTTGTATAATTACACATACCTTCACTGTGTACAAGTATTTCGCTGCGCAATCATTGCTGTGGAGTGCACTGGTTGCACAATCAACTTGTAAATAGTGCAGACCCTGATGAGACAGCTCCTGCAGGAGCTGTCTCATCTGGGTCTTCATTATTTACAGGTAGGTATATTGACGTGAATAGCAAGCGCAGGGTTAAAACAATTAGTCCAATTTCTATTGATGACGTCATTATCTCTTACATGGTTTTTCATGGAGTAGATTCTAAATGATTAAATATTAACAGACTAGCTGACCTTTTTTATTGCAGATAGTCAGTAGACTGGGTCCATCTTCATGGTGCAATAAATCCTCTATTGTGTACAGATCACAGTTTTGTACTGCGTAACACAAGGCCGAGTTCCCGTCAAAGTCTATAATAGTGACGTCAGTAATCTCGTACCCCAGAAGGGCTTCAATAATAAAGGGCTTGTTAGAAATGCACGCGTGCATCAGAAAAGTCCGACCCCAAGAATCTTGAATGTTCACATCCGGGTCCTTTTCAAACATGGTTTCCAGAACGGGCTGCATGGTATTAAGATCCACATCCATGTAACATATTTTCATTAACAAAGTTTGAAGATCATGTGTGACATCACGGTAATCGATATCGACGTCACTTTCACCGATCATAGAAACAGCGCGCGTGACGTCACAGTCGGTGAGAGCCGACTGGATCCGTTTGTGAACGTAACTGTTATCCACCATTTCAGAATGTTTACCGTGGTTTGCCTACATTAAGCACGTGCCTTGATTGTGTTCAAGAATGAAAATCAGCCCCTATTAGAGTTTCCTTGGTAACCTGAAAATAAAAAAGAGAGAAAATAACATATCCAATCTTCTTATGTCTTGACTTGTATGTTTCGATCCATTTGAGACACACGGCAACTTGAAGCGTCTTATTAACCCTTCGCTTGCTGAATTTTAAAATACATTTCTCCTTCTTTACCCGTGTCCTGTTGTATAATTACATATATCTTCACTGTGTACAAGTATGTCGCTGTGCAATCACTGCTGTGGAGTGCACTGGTTGCAGGAGCTGTCTTATCAGGGTCTTCACTATTTACAGGTAGGTATATTGGTGTAATTAGCGAGCGAAGGGTTAAGACCCAAACCGAAAAGGAAAGAAAATATAAACAAAATAACGAAAATTGTAGCAAACGACAAGTTTGCACGTGACAGTATTTGTCAATGAAAGAATTCAGGATGACAACAAAAGTATTCCAAAAATGATCGGAATATCCAATGACACGTGGTATTTTATCGATTTCCATTTAATGTGTATTATTGTTCATTAACCTGTTGTACACAGCCGTCCTATCATGGTCTGTTCTGTTTGCTAATGCTATAACAGATAAGATTCTACAGTTTCTGTCATGGCCACTATTTCACGCGTCCATGTGCTTTCTTAAAACTCAGTCTATAATTGATAATCACGACGTCATTGTACACAGTTAAGATATATGCAATTATACAACAGGGCATGGGTAAAGAAGGAGAAATGTGTTTTAAAATTCAGCAAGCGAAGGGTCAAGATGATCCCAAGCGAAATAACTCTTCATTGAACAATAGCGCACAGTGCTTAGCCCCGATGAGACTATAATAAAACCCTCTAATGCGTCCACTGAATGAATAAACATGGGCGTCGTTATAAGCAGGTGGTTGCTTAATGAATGATAAAAGTAATGCAGAAAGCTTCTCTAGGATCATTCTGCATTACTCGTGTCCTGCATTAAGCTATCACCTGCTTCTACCACCCAGCATTATACCTCTTTTAGTTGTTCGCTTTAGAGGGTTTTTACTGTATGTGTAGAAATGAATGTTTGGCTTCAATGGATCTCGTGACATGTAATATTAATTTCATTTTTATCTTGTTGAATCGTGACCTGGCTGATATCGCAGAAATCTTGGCTCAAGATCAGACACTATGTAATTGGGAGTCTTATCTAGATCCTGGTTATTTGGGTAGATCAGACACTGTGTAATTCGGAGTCTTATCTAGATCCTGGTTATTCGGGTAGATCAGACACTGAGCTATTCGGAGTCTTATCTGGCTAATAACTACAAATGTATTTGTGTGAAGAAAATTAAAGACAAAGCCACTTTGGAGCACGGAGAAAATGAGAATACTAGCAGCTGAAATTTATTTGGCGCCGAAAGTGTTAGTTAAAATTTTAACCCTTCGCTTGCTGAATATTAAAATACATTTGTCCTTCTTTACCCATGCCCTGTTATATAATTACATATATCTTCACTGTGTACAAATATTTCGCTGTGCAATCACCGCTCTGGAGTGCACTGGTTGCACAATCAACTTGTAAATAGTGCAGACCCTGATGAGACAGCTCCTGCAGGAGCTGTCTCATCCTGGTCTTCACTATTTACAGGTAGGTATATTAACGTGAATAGTAAGCGAAGAGTTAAGATTATACAGTCGAATCCATCTAAACCAGTCGTTAATTTAGTAATCGTTAATTTAGTAGTCGTTAATTTAGTTAATTTAGTAGTCGTTAATTTAGTAGTCGTTAATTTAGTACAGATATAACGACATTCGTGACAAGTAGTAGCTTAATGCAGGGTGAAAGTCATGTAGAAAGCTCCTCTTGTAGCTTTCTGTATGACTATCACCCTGCTTTAAGCAGCATGTTGTCTAAAAGTATCTAAATTCCTCTTTACTAGAATTCCGGTTAAGACAGTTTCTGTTGTATAGTGCGTGTGTGTTTGTTTGGGGGGGGGGGCAATTCAAACTGTTCTGTTCAATACCCGCCAATGGACAGGTATATACACGATCAATACCCGTCAATGCACAGGTATATACACGATCAATACCCGTCAATGCACAGGTATATACACGATCAATACCCGTCAATGCACAGGTATATACACGATCAATACCCGCCAATGCACAGGTATATACACGATCAATACCCGTCAATGCACAGGTATATACACGATCAATACCCGTCAATGCACAGGTATATACACGATCAATACCCGTCAATGCACAGGTATATACACGACCAATACCCGTCAATGTACAGGTATATACAATTCACAACAGGTCACCCTTTGACATCTGAATGTTTAAAATGGAATGTCCCGCCAGTATTTAATAATTGATTTTAAAATGGAATGTCCCGCCAGTATTTAATAATTGATTGAGTCTATTCCGTATGAATGGCTTACACGATCAGATGACATTGAATGACGAACAGTGCAAACCCTGATCAGAGAGTTTCTTAAGGAGTCCTCTGATCCGGATCTACACTATTTGCGAAGTCCAGTATATGCGATTCTGGAAGTCAAAGGTTTAATTATCGTTGTATATGTACGGCCAGGGACCGTGGATGAAAGCATTAAATTTGAATAGGATAAAACAGGCGAACCTGTCTTAACCCTTCCCGCCATAAATATTCATGCAAGAAATAATGACGTCGTGAATATTAATTAGATTGATTGTTTTGGCCATGGCAGAAACTGTAGAATCATATCTCTATTACATCATAAGCAGACAGAGAAGACTACAGGAGCCGTCCGATCTGGATATACTCTGTTTGCAAAGGCGTAAATATACGTACAATAGTACCCCTCTAATGCGACCACTTAATTAATAAACATGGGTGTCTACCTGCTACCTAGAATTATACCTCTTTTAGGTAGTAGTAGTAATATTAGGTCGTTATACATTTGTAGTAGAAGTAGTAGTAGTAGTAGTAGTAGTAGTAGTAGTAGTAGTAGTAGTAGTAGTGGAAGTAGTAGTAGTAGTATAGTAGTAGTAGTAGTAGTAGTAGTAGTAGTAGTAGTAGTAGTAGTAGTAGTAGTAGTAGTAGTAGTAGTAGTAGTAGTAGTAGTAGCAGTAGTGGTAGCAGTAGTAGTAGTAGTAGTAGTAGTAGTAGTAGTAGTAGTAGTAGTAGTAGTAGTAGTAGTAGTGGTAGTAGTAGTAGTAGTAGTAGTAGTAGTAGTAGTAGTAGTAGTAGTAGTGGTAGTAGTAGTAGTAGTAGTAGTAGTAGTAGTAGTAGTAGTAGTAGTAGACCAAGATCGACATTCTGTGGGAAGGTCCAGTTTATGAATAATCAATTTGTATTATGACTGACCAAACAAGGAAGAGAACAAACACACACCTTCGCTTTTAGCCCATTACCTAGGGCATAAGAAATAATTATAGTACTAACATCATGAATATTTATTAGCTGATATTTTTAGATTGCATATGTACACGAGATGTTATCGCCTAGGCTGAAACAGAAATTGAAGAATCATACATATATCACTTTCGTAAGCAAACAGAACAGGCCTTGATCAGGCGGCTCCCATAAGAGACTACTGATCTGGGTATATTCTGCTCAAAAATCCGTGAGAGGGTATTATATCTAAACTATGAAGTATACATGATCAAGTATCCAGCTCAAAATCTGACCAATCAGATACTTTATAATGAACATAAACTCAGTCTCAGGCGAATGTCAACTAATTTGAATCTTCGATAAGACATGGGCTTTTTCTGTGGCGTATCTGGATCCAAACAGTGTAGACATGTTTGCAAATTTCAAACTGTGCCCATCTCCCCTGTGTCCCTGCGGCAATGAACACTAAACTACACATCACAGTCTACAGAGACGCCCACTGGTACCAGTAGATCGAACAAGACCATAGTTTATTTATAACGTCTGTACCTTAATACATATATACATGTGTAGTATATAAGCACAGTGCGTCTGTACCTTAATACATATATACATGTATAGTATATAATCAGTACATGTATGGTATATAATAAGTACAGTACGTCTGTATCTTAATACATATATACATGTGTAGTATATAATAAGTACAGTAAGTCTGTACCTTAATACATATATACATGTGTAGTATATAATAAGTACAGTACGTCTGTACCTTAATACATATATACATGTATAGTATATAATCAGTACATGTATGGTATATAATAAGTACAGTACGTCTGTATCTTAATACATATATACATGTGTAGTATATAATAAGTACAGTAAGTTGTACCTTAATACATATATACATGTGTAGTATATAATAAGTACAGTACGTCTGTACCTTAATACATATATACATGTATATTATATAATAAGTACAGTACGTCTGTACCTTAATACATATATACATGTATACAGTAAGTCTGTACCTTAATAATACATATATACATGTGTAGTATATAATAAGTACATGTATGTAGAAACAGTTGAACTGCGATATCTCGAACTTCAAGGGACCATACAAATTAGTTCGAGTTAACAGAGGTTCGAGTCATCCGATTTGTAATCTGACCAATATCTCAAGTTTACAGCTTAATGCAGGCCTAAAGTAATGGTGAAAGGAGCTTTCAGCATTACTTTAGATCTGTATTAAGCTGTAACACATATTTCTAGATATATGTAGCGATACCGTTAAAAACAGTTATTTACCACATAAGCTACCATGTGTGAGTGCCGTAACAGAGTGCCGTATTTCGCAGAATCGCATTTTGATCCAAATTAGCAAGTTAGCCAATCGTAGCGCTCATTTAAAAAGCGTTAGCCAATCATAGCACTCCATGCGGGACATCCGTTGTATTATTACGCTGTTTGTAAATCAATGGCAGAAACAGCCGTCAGCTAGTCTGTTTTATTTCCTATGACATTTTAAGGATTATGTGATAAAAAGAATCTTACATTCGTGTTCATTATAGATTGTTTTTATGAAACTCGTTTACTATAGTGAATATGACACTCGCTTAAGCTCGTGTCATATTATTATAGTAAACTCATTCCATAAAAACAATGTGTAATGAACACTCATGTAAGATACTCTATGTAATGAAATTTTGGAAGGACCGAACGTTTAGTTCGCGTTATCCAAAAGTTCGAGTTATCCTAGTCGAGATATTCAACTGAATAAACTAGAACTGTAAGCCAAAGGCTAACGAATGCCCCCACCTGGCGGCTTGTCAGAACACTGAACATACGTACATACAGAAACGTGAAGAGACTTAAAAAAACACATGCCCCAACCCAATTTATGTAATAAAAATGAAGAATAATTCAGAATTAAGAGAAATAAGACCCTTTCATGAGGTTTTTGTCAACTCCAAATTTCTAAAGCTAGGTACCTTTTCGTAAAAATATTAAAGTCCATGGGCCATAACTCTGGCAAAAATTATTCAACCAGACTGAGATTGGGAATTAAGCTGTAAATCATCTAGAGTTAGCTTTATGCTAAATATAAAGTTAATATCTCCAACCACTTTCAAAAAAAGTCTGGAAAATCCAAAATTTGTTTAAAAAAATTAATAAAGTTCAATGGCAATAACTCTGGAAATAATTATTCAACCGAACTGAGATTGTAACTGTAACTTATTTAGATTTAGCTGTGTACTAAATATAGAGCTGATATCTTCAATCACTTCCATAAAAAATCTAGAAAACCGGAACACATTCGTAGGGGACTAAAAAGGGGAGATAACTCCTGAAGTAGTGGTCCAATCATAATGCAAATATGCGGTGCACAGGTTTATATAGTCATATGGCTGGCTATACATAAACTTTCAACAAAGTTGAAGCAAAACTGTAGAAGAAGAATGCCGGACAAAATTGTGTCCACGGACGGACAGACAGGCGGACAACCTGATTCCGAGGAGGAGTTGAAAGTACAAGATTTTGCGGACAGACCGACCGACGACCGACGGCCGACGACCGACCCGCCCGACCGACCGACCCGCCCGACCGACCAACCGACAGGCTGATTCCAGTATAACCCCCCCACCCCCCCAAAAAAAAACACTCTGTTTGTGGGGGTATAACTATAATCTAATCAAGCTAATAAATATTCATGGTGTTTTTATTTGTTATATTGACCAGGGAAAGAGCTGATCGTGAATGTCGTTCAGTATTTTGTCTTGTTTTGTTTTTTATTGCTTTCATTCTTTGAAGCACACTACTTAAACACTTTTGACTGTTGTCAATGGCGAAACTGTTGCCAGGGAAAATGTTATATATATGTAATTATACAACACAATCGTGGCCGAAACGACTAAGGCCGAAACGGATTGCGTCCGAAACGACCCGGGACCATTAATTTTGAGTATACTCTAGGTTTACCCTGTTTGCAAAGATGTATCTATGAAGTAAAATGTTGTGCCTGGGTCTTAAATCATGCTCTAACATAAAATATGTGTATATATTAATTAAAAACACTAATTATTATATATTATTAATTTAACCCGCAATTCTTCACTCAATTACACTCCTTTCGAGGGATTTACTGTGGCGAAAGGAGTAAGTAATCCGTTTTCCCTGTAAAATATCATTTACAATAACTAATAAATTGCCATTATTAATTTTTAATCCTCCTTTCGCCTCCTTTCGCCCAAAGTCATCCTTTCGTATTTTAGGCATAACTCAGTTTCGCAACATCTTAGTCATTTCCTCGGTGAATATCCTGGATGATCTTGTCGTTGCGGTATTATACATTTTGTATTAGCCCCGACAATTGGGGAAATCATTTTCTAACATTTTCATTTCCAAAATGCATACACTTATACAGTGGAAACAAATATGTCGACCAGTTTCCAACTACATATAATTGTATTATTCCAGCCATACTGTTTTTACACTCATAAACCACAAATTACAATTCTACAATAGTTTCACAAGTCTTGATAAATCAGCCCTCCTACCAGTGAAATTCAACCTAATGCGTTACATATAGACGCGACAGCTAATGCTCTCGCGCCGATAAGTAGTAGCCAACATTAAAATTACCGAACCACAACGACGACTACGACGAAACGACGGTGACAGCGACGACGACACGCAGACACGGGAGTTACGACAATACCTCGTACTTTTTCTTCGAAAAACAGACGAGCTAAAAAACAAAAGTTGCAGCAGACGACACAATTTGCAGGCTACATAAAGATGCAGCGGAGTGGTTAATGCATATTCATGTAAAAAACTATGACGTCACGAATATAAATTAGATTAAGTTTTGAAATGTTAAATTAATGAATATTTTGCCAAAGCAGAAACGGTAGAATCAGATATTATTCCATAAGCAAACAGAGCAGACCCTGACCAGACGGCTCCTCTAGGTCTACTCTGAATTCAAAGGCATGATACATTAGTAAAGGAGTGGACAAGTTGATCTACTACAATAAATAGTTTATGATTATTAACCCTTCGCTTGCTATTCCCGTCAATATACGTACCTGTAAATAGTGAAGACCAGACTGTCTCATCTGGGTCTGCACTATTTACAAGATGATTGTGCAACCAGTGCACTCCACATCAGTGATTGCACAGCGAAATACTTGTACACAATGAAGATATATGTAATTATGCAACAGGGCATGGGTAAAGAAGGAGAAATGTATTTTAAAATTCAGCAAGCGAATGGTTAATAAACCTTCTGCTGAGTGTGAGCTTACTGATATTTGTAAACAACATGGATCTATATGAGACGCCGAGTAACTCGGCAAAATTGACCCAGATCAGACGCCGAGTAACTCGGCAACATGGATCTAGTTCAGCCAATAGTTTCTCAAATGATTTTAACAAATTGAAAATTGAAATTAATTAAAATTTCATAAATTTGTAGTAGATCGAAATCCGAACTTTGACAGACATATTAGTTTCAGCAAGCTAATGGGTTAAATCGGATCAAGTTCTTGATTTAACCTTTAGCCTGTTGAGAATATTATTTTCACAGAGTCGCCTACTACATTTTCGAAATTCAAGTTATAATAAATGTGTCTACCAAAATGCAATCAGAGTGTCAAACAGTTCGGATCCTGATGAGACGGCGAGTGACAACTGTTTACACAGTTATTCACTCACCCGCCCATAGCAGGCTAAAGGTTAAACTTTATACTATATCTACTCCCTTTTCAGATAAAATGTCACATTTTTAACACGAGATTGGTTGGATCGTGGTGAATGAATGAGAGAGTGAGAGAGTGAGAGATCGAGAGAGAGAGTGAGAGAATGAGTGAGAGATTGAGAAAATGAGTTGGGTTTTACGGCACTGCCACACTATAATTATACAGGAGACAAGTCGTTGCATCATCCCAAATGCAGAGAGATCAGTAAACATACATATATGGGGTATGGATACAGAAACTTAACCCTTTCCTTTATACACACGTGTATGAATTCATGTTTTTGCAAACAGAGTAGACCCAGAACAGACGCCTCCTGTCGGAGCAATCTGACCAGAGTCTGCTGTATTCGCTTATCAAATACATTTTAATACAGATATGACTGTACAGTGTCTGGCATGACCAAACATTCTCATAAACTCGTGATGCACAGATGATAGGTTGGTCTTGGTAGAAACTATAGAGTGCACGTGCGAAACTATAGAGTGCACGTGCGTAACATTAATTTGAAAAATGAAAACATAAATATGGCCAAAGTGGAACAAAAATGGAAGGCGAAGGTGGTAGACTTTGACAACGCTCCGTCTTGTCATGTAAGTTTTAACCCATTCCCATCATACTAACGCCTTTTGGCGCCTCTGTAAAAGCCATCTTTTGAAACCATTGTGATAAATGCTCTTTTTATCACAGTGGTTTCAAAACTACACAATTCTGAATTTTCCCCGGGGGAGCATGTCCCCGGAGCCTTGTAGCCACGATGCGTACTTTATATTTGGATTCAGCTACGCTGCTGACATAGTAGATCCTACAGGGACCGTTTGATATGGGTCCAACCTGTTTGCAAAGGCGGGATTTCAAACGTTTTAAAAATAACGAAAAAGTTAACATTAAATTTAATGAATTGATCATTTCATGAATATAAAATGTTTGCAAAAGTAAAACTTTAGAAAGAAATCATGGACAAAACTGTAGGATCAGATCTGTATAATTCCATAAGCAAACAGGGCAGACCCTGATCAGACATCTCCTGTAGGAGCCATATTAATTTGGTGTAGTTCTTTTTGCAAAGGCAATTTCCCTGTTCTATGTTTATTACAAATTTCATTACCTACTCAATATTCATGGACATACTATGGCGCATTGAACATTATAGCCACGTTAGAAGGTATAGAAACACATCTATCAAATTCCATTAGCAAACAGAGCAGATCCTGATCATAGACGTCATTATTTAAGTTGCATTTGGATCCAGATGAGACGCCGAGTAATTCAGTGCCATCAAGACCCATTTGACGCTTATTCTTTACCACTTTACACTAATTATTTACAATTTGACACTCGTTTTTTACCATTTGGCGCTTGTTCTTTACCATTTGACTCTTGTTCTTTACCACTTTACACTGATTATTCACAATTTGACACTCTCTTTTACCATTTGGCACTATTTTTTACCATTTGACACTTGTTCTTAACCACTTTACACTAATTATTTACAATTTGACACTCTTTATTTACCATTTTAAGCTCGTTCTTTACCATTTTACACTGATTATTTACAATTTGACACTCTTTCTGTACCATTTGACGCTCGTTCTTTATCATTTGACACTCATTATTTACAATTTGACACTCTTTCTTTACCATTTGACACTCATTATTACTCTTTCTTTACCATTTGACACTTGTTCTTTACCATTTGGCGCTTGTTCTTTACCATTAGACACTCGTTCCTTACCGTTTGACACTCGCTCAACCCTTTACACACAGAGTAGACCCAGATCGGAGCCGTCTGATCAGGATCTGCTCCGTTTGTTTATGAAATTATAATAGACCTAACGCTTTAGTTTCTAACAATACCAAACAATCCTCTATAGATAAGTACATGTAGGTCACTATTAAAATCAGATAATTAATATTCATGACGTCATTATATCTGACATGAATATTGAACAGGGAAAGGGTTAAGAGTTACTTAAAGCATTGATCTATTCGAAAGTAACCTATATTGCGCGTTATCTACATGTGAGCAGTCATTGTTTTTAGGAGCTGCGTAAGAGTTGTGAATGTGAATTAAAAACGCTAAATGGAAATCCATTAACCCTTTAACTGCCAATGCCGGATCTGTGATTACTTATGCAAACAGTTTGGATTCAGATGAGACGCCGAGTAACTCGGCGTCTCATCAGGATCCAAACTGTTTGTTAGTGTTACTATGTTTTCGAAACAAAAATGAAGAAAATAAAAAAAATGAAAATTTGTAGCAGACGACAAAGTTAGCAGACAACAGAATTTGGCAGCGAAAGGGTTACAAGCGTCTGTAGGTAAACAATCTTTAGATTTGAAATTTGAATACACTATACAATTCGTACTTAGCGAATCCTTGCTTGTAGCTACGGCTAATCTGCGATGATCTTGGCAAGGAGTTTGGATCCAGATGACTCGCCGAGTGAATGCCGAGTGAATGCCGAGTAACTCGGCGTCTCATCTGGGTCCGAACCCTTTGATGCACTCACTGTATTGTTGAAGAGAGACAAATGACAGGAAATTTCGAGAATGGTAGCACACGACAGTTTGTTTGTTCAGACGGCAATGACTCGTTAGTCGTTTACTCAATCGCATTTCTACACCTTTGCAAACAGAGTAGACCCAGATCAGACGGATCCTATAGGAGCCGTCTGATCGGGATCTGCTCTGTTTGCTTATGAAATAATGTGTATATAGATTCTAGTTCTAAAGCTTTGTGCCATTGCCAAAAAATCCTTTGTTCATGTGGCTTTATAAATTAATTATAAATTATTGAGTTGGTATCATTAATTATAAATTCTAAATTATTCTAATTTATCACATAATCTGCCGTGCGGGAGTAACGAAACAGAGTTCCTTAATTCGAGGAAATGCACTAGTGCATTTTTATGCAAATTAGCAGTTTGACTCCGGTCAATATGATTCTAAAAGAGAATACGGGGAACCAAGGCGTTCCTTTTATCGTGAGCAAATCGTAGCACTCCATGTGCGTCGTCCATTGTACATATTACTACGCCGTTTGTAAACAATGGCCGGAGCAGCCGTCATCTATAGTCTGTTTCATTTTCTAACGCATTTTAAAGCTTATGTGATATTCGTATTCATTGCAAACTGTTTTCATGAAACTCGTTTACTATAAGCCTTTAATGATTGAATATGACACTTACTAAAGCTAGTTTCATATTATTATATTGAAAACAATTGTAGTGAATACTCACTCATGTAAGATCCTAGTCTACATAACATTAATTTTGTTCTAAAACAAGAACGTAACTATAGCTTCAGAAATGTATTTTAAAGATATATCATCTGTTTTCAAGGGAAATATTCAAAATATGCCCCAACAGAATATATCTATTTCTGAGGTTATCGGTTGTTTATAGAAATTAACTAAAACAAAGGCTTTCATTTTGGCAGACATCGTTATGCATGTTGTGGAGTTGTCTGGAGGGGGAAGTTTATTTACATTTTGACTTTGGTGAAAGTGGGATAAGGACGTGGTTGGGTACCCGTAAACCAGGTTTAATTCCCCCAGTACCTTAATTTGGTTGCTGGCCGTTCCAAGGCGGTACTCCTGCTTTCAGCCTACGGTCAATTTTGTTGTTTAATATGCTTAATGTTTAATGTTTTCCGTCTTGATATGCGTCCTGTTATGTTTTGTCTTGTGGCCATACCGTTTCTTGTTTGATGGTGTTTGGTGCGGTGTCATTTGATGATTTCGTGTGTGGGTCTCCCTGTTTGACTATTTTTCCATATTTATTAATAGAATACTACATGATACCTTTACTCCATAAATACGTCATATATTACGTCATATATTACGTCATATCGTTCTGTTTGCTTTTGAAACTATGTTGGAGCCGTATGATCAGGGTCTGCTCTGGTTGCTTCTGACATGATACAGATACAGTTTCAGTTGATAAATGTGATGTCATAGGTTCTTACATAAATAGTCTACCTCTTTAACCACGATGGACTTTTCCTTGATAAGGTTTACAAACAGTTTGAATCCAGATGAGACGCCGAGTGACTTGGCATCTCATCATGACCTTACAACCTTTGATATTTTGAAGACAATCTGAAATCTGAAGGGGACGATAATTTGATGCAGTGTATTAAAGGGTAGATCTAATGAAGTTTCATCTTGATCGTGTTGAAAATAAATTTGTCTGCCGAATCTCTCACCTGTTGCATTTTACGTACGTCTTAGGAGAAGCGTTTGAGATACTTCTGACAGAATATCAACCTCTGTTGTTAGACGCCGAGTTGCTCGGCATATCATCTAGATCAAATATATTTGTGACGTCACAGGTCGAGCTTAATAAGGGTTGAAGGACACTGAGGGTGAAATGAAGAGAAATCAATAAAGGAAGGAAATGAATGGAGGATGGGAGGGAGGGGAGGACTGGGAGGACTGGGGACGTAGGGGGACGGAGGAGAGGGTGGGAGAGTGATAAAATGATAGATAGAGTGCGGGAGTGAGAGAGAGAGAGACGGAAGATAGAAGAGAAAGGAGAGAATGTCGGTTACATTAAAGTTAACGTGGATGGGAGGCAGAGAGAGAGAATTAGCTACATACATGCACAATTTAATGCACGTTCCTACTTACACAAGCAACACACACCTAGGTAAACTCCAATGTACAACAGTGCATTTATCGAAACTTTATCACGTTGCAGGTGAGTTTCAAGGGCGATTCAAATATAAACACCAATCACTATATTCTGCGATGGAGACAGGAGAAAAAATCGGTGAGACGACAGTAAAATCAGTGTTCCGTGCAAATTTTATCGATCCATCCGGATCATTCCGACGCTTAGCACAAAATGCACTCATTGACACAGATCGCTGTTTGATACATTTGCAGACGATTCAGTTTTGATCGCGGATTAATTCTCTTTACTTCTTAAGTACCGATTATGTTAATCCGGAGTTAATTAGCGCACATTGGTTGAAAATGAATCATTCAGATGGTTGTTTAACATTTTTTCTGATAAATAGATCTATTTACGTATACAATAAAGTAACAATAATGACACAATGAATAGATCTAGATCTATGTATTAATTTAACCCTTCGCTTGCTGTTCACGTCAATATACCTACCTGTAAATAGTGTAGACCCAGATGAGACAGCTCTTGTAGGAGCCGTCTGATCAGGGTCTGCTGTGCATGGTATACGATCGATCTATATTATTCTATCAGTTTACATTATAAGCTTATATAATAATATAAATCTTTAACCACAAAGAACATATCATACCCTGAGCTTCTCTAGGCCTAGGTCTGATCTGGATCTACTGCAAAACACTTTAGGCGAGGCAAAGGAAGATTAGGAGGGGGGGGGGGTGTGATATTATGAGAATTCCACGACCGACTTCACCAACTGTCGCTTCAAAGATAATAGATCTTCATAAAAGTAGAATCTGTCTCAAGCGATCAGCAAATTAATATTAATGACGTCATTATTAAGACGTCATTATTCATGACGTCATTATTTCCTACATGGGCCTGTAATGTATGACGTAGTAGTCCAATGGAAGTCAAAAGAAATAAAGGAAGCTCATATAGGAGCTTTCTGCATTACCTTGGTGCTGCATTAAGCGATCACCTGCTTTTTAGAACTCATATGTTCACACGTCTGTGCCAGCGATCCCATATATGGCACATAGGCAAAACAGTGTAGACTCTGATTAGACGCCGCATAATGCGGCGTCTGATCAGACTATACACTGTTTGCTGATAGGAAATTCAATAAAAAAAACAAAACGAAAATGAAAAAATTAGGCCAGACATCCCTTAGATAAAAAATGGACTAATCCAATATATAAACCTGGAATAATCCACTGGGCGCAAATAGGTTAAACAAATGAACGGCCACTTAGTATAGGTTCTTCTGTAAGCTATATAGTGAGTGAATTAGTGAGTGGAGAACTGAGTGGTTATGAGTGTTGGGGATGAAAGAAGATAAAGGAGTGAATGAGAGAATAGCAATTAACATTTTCCTTGATGAATTTTATGACATAAATAATGACATCATAAATATTTTTTATAATGGCATACTAACAGCATAATTATTGGCCGTGGCAGAGAACAAAGATTCAGGTCTATATTATGCAAAAAGCAAACAGAGCAGACCCTGATCAGAGGCTCCTACATGTGAGCAATAATGACAACACATTAATTGATTAATAACATGACAAGTTTACGTCGTTTTAACATTTCCCTGTTCTATGTTGTTGTTTTTTCAAATTTCAATACCTATTGAATCATTCATAGACATAAAAGTTATAATGGAATATGGAACATTGTAAACATTTGAGAAAGTAAAGAAACAGTTCCCATTAGCAAACAGCACAGACCCTGATCAGACGGTTCTTTGGATCTACTATTTTTGCAATTGCGTGAATATGCACTTATATGAAGGGGAAGATTAACAGTATTTCAGCATCCAATTCTTTACAGGTTTCCCGTTAATTACAGGTACATAGTATAGTATAAACATATTTTATTTCATTTATCATTTCATGAAAAAGGGTCGGGCCATAAGTTCGACCAACATTAGTTACGGCCCTCCCCTTTACAGCTTTCTACAGTAAATGTGTCACATGAAACAAAACACGTGGAACAAAGAATGCATCAACTATTCTCAGCCCTCTACCCGATATATCACCATCTTAAATAAAAAATGACTTTATTGAACTTCCATTAACTTACAGTTTATAATGGTCCACGGTCTAATTATGATTTAGCATGGCAGGACATGCAGAAATATATAAATTGTTCTGTAATTAAGCTAACTATAATAGACCATGTTCAGAGGACTCCTAGAGGAGCTGTCTGATCAGGGTCTACTCTGCCCTAAAGCTATGATGCGTCCTCTCTATCAGGTAAAGGGCTAAGGTGAATATACTTCTCATGTTGCAAGTGTGAATTCTGCACTTAAACTGACTCAATATTTTGCATATACTAGTACATGTATATAATGTAGTCAAGTTTATTTAATAATCGAGTCCGTCTAAGTACACATTCATAAGATCTTGCAAATTACAGATATGTGGACCGAAGTAAGAGAAAGATTGCCCCAATGCAAGATAACATCAATTATTACAATAACCCATACCGTACACTGTAGACCCAGATTTACTGCAGATTAGTAGTACTGACCAAAGAGGCATGTTAAAACTTTTTCAATATTGTTGACTCCAATTTTAAAATGTATCCAACCTGGGTCTACAGAGTAATTTCATCATCATTACGTCACCCTCCCTCACCATGGTGCACATATAAGATAAAACCCTTAAAATAACCTACCCCCTACCCCTTTCAGAAACCTACCCCCCCCCCCCCTCCCAAGAAAAAAAACAAAAAAAAACAAGTATACAACATCAATGAAATACAGTGAATGCTTGCGGTAGATGCCAACAGTAGGTGGGTAATTTAAATGGGTCGAGATCTTCCTTCAATAGAATTGACCTGCTCTGTACTGATACATATACACTTAGAATTATGCTTTAGATGTATTATCAAAACGCTTTGTTTCACAAATGTACATGTGAACTGCATCAAAAATTTGGACATTTTCTTCCAAGCTGTAGTTTTTGCTACCAAAAAGTAATTTTTCTACATTTAGTGGATGCAAAGATCTTGTTTTATTGAATAACTTCACTCTTTGTTGGTTATATAATGAACAATTAAAAAAATAATGTTCAGCATCCTCCACTAATTCATCGTTACTACATATGCAATATGGAGTTTCTTTCAGATAGTTATTACATAAATCACTGTTAAGATTACTGCATTTGTTTCGAAGTCTAGCATGAAAAATTGCAGGTTGCCTTTTTCCATGTAAAAAGTGTGAGGGAACCTTGTTATCTTTATTGGTATTAAACCTTTGTTTAAAAGAAGAAAAACATTCAGCTGATTTGATATTTTTATCTAAACCATTCCAAAGTTCAATTGATGATGGAATACACGATTTTTTCATTACTTCTGTTCTGCAAAAAGGCACAGTAAAATTATTTGGATTTCTTAACAAATAATCTGTTCGATCATGAACCATAGGTGGTAAGAGATCAGTAATATAAGAAGGAACCATATCATTATTCACTTTATACATAAAATAATATTTTTGCAACTTTCTTCTGTACTGAAGACTTTCCCACCCACATTCATTATATAAATTTTCTAGTGAAACTGATCTAGTAAGCCCAGTGACTATTCTGGCGGCCTCGTGCTGTAATCGTTCAATAGATACTGACTCTTGTTTTGAACATCCTCCCCAGACAATTGATGAATATTCAAGTAAAGGACGCACATACGAAATATAAATTTGATTTAAAGCTTTTCTACCCAAACTGAATTTAAGTTTTCTCATAATACCAATGACTTTTGATGCTGACAATAACATACAATCTATATGTGTCTTCCACTGGGTATCACTACTTAAAGTTACTCCAAGGTGCTTATGATAATCAACAAAATCTAGTTCAACATCATTAAAATAAAGTTTTGGCAAGCTATTTTGTTGTTTATGATTGAAAAGTAAAACTTCAGTCTTCATCGGGTTAAATGTCACAAGCCAAGTTTTAGCCCACTGCGATAACATTACTAAGTCATGATTTACAATACATTCAATATCCTGAATATTTGAAGCAGCACAGTACAGGGAACTATCGTCTGCATAAAGGCGAGTTAAGCTAATCAGATTGTCTGCAATATCATTAACATATATAAGAAAAAGGAGTGGTCCGAGAACAGACCCTTGGGGAACACCGGCATTTATTTCTTGTAGTTTTGATTCCGATGAATTTAATACAACCCTCTGTAGTCTATTTTCAAGATAACTCGTAAGCCAATTGATTAAGTTTCCACTTATACCATTAATAGATAGTTTAAACAACAGACCCTTATGCCACACTCTATCAAATGCTTTCGAAATATCACAAAACACCATACAAGAATGCTGTCTGTTGTCAATTGTCTGACAAATGTGATGATATATATCTATCAGCAGGTACATCGTGACGTCCAGATTATTACAAGTGTATCACGACGTCCAGTTAATTACATGTACAGGTGTATTGCGACGTCCAGTTAATTACAGGTGTATCGCGACGTCCAGATTACTACAGGTGTATCACGACGCCCAGTTAATTACATAAATAATAATAAAAAATGAAGATTATTATCGTGTATTCACAATTTCTTCAAATAGTAATTTTTCAGCGGCTAGCTGTCTATTTTCATTCTTGTTCTAGTTCTCCGCCAATCAGGAACTATGTTACATTGTAATTTGCATATGACCCACTAGTATTTAGTAGTAAACTGTTTTCATTAGTTACTACCTAGACTGGCATACAGTCTTTTACAATGACTCTACACATGGCCAAACTACATGTACAAAATCAAGACGGGAAATGTGATGGGAAATCCTGGGATCATTCTTAAAACCTAGTAGTTATTTCAAAACACCATTCTTATGATACTTAGGTACTTCGAAAGCTGAATTCCATGCAATCGATCAATATTAACCTTACCACACCAAATGTAAGGCATTCTGTTATACAGACTACACATCCAAACAAAACTTATATTTAGCATGGAAGGCTGTCGAAAGTTCTGTTCTTAAAATAGATGCTACATGTACAGGGAAGTCCCCCATATAAAAGCATATTGAACTTCCGGTGTCATGGCGTAAAGAACATGTGAAAAGCTACGGAGATAAAATTTGAAGGAAAATATAGTTTGTGAGTGATATTGTGGAATAAATATGGTTTAAATCTCAAGTGAAATATTGAACTGATAAATACGCAAGTCATTGATGCCAAACTAGCTTTTTAAATACCGAAAAAAGTTATTTTGTAACAAGCCTTTGTTCTGAGAATTCGCGCCACGTTTAGGAGATCGTGCTAGTGGACATTCTAATTGTTTGTGAACCACATTGTTGGACATTGACATCGTGTATTGGACATGGCTGCGAACGGAAAGGACATGTCGTCGTGTTCACAGGAGACACCTGGAGTCAAACGCAGTTTTGATCAGACTGTGAGTCCGAACAGTTCGCAGGGGGATCATGCTGGAGCACCGAAGCCGACAAGGCGCCGCAACTCTATCGGCAGTGTATATGATGTTATGTCAACCGGTAAGAGCCCCGACACCCCCATGGTTATTTCGCATAAGGGTAAACCTTTTGATCTGACACAGCTTGTCCATACGACCGTCACAAGTCAGGGTTTTGTTGACAAGATTGCTCCGGCACTGGTTAAGGGTATTGAGCCTAGCCTCTCTTCAATAGTCAGCCATGCAGTACAGAATGCTCTGGAGTCTGTGGTTATCCGTTTAGACAGTCAATCGAAACACATTGAGGATCTCAGCACCGAATTAAACAGGAGAAATGCCGTCATAGACGATCTCACCTCTGAAAATGAAGCCATAAAGTCCAGGGTGATCCACCTAGAAAGGCAAAGCTTGAAACTGACCGAAGATCTTGACAACCTGGAGCAGTATGGCAGAAGGAACAGTCTACGTTTTCACAACGTACCAGTGCCCCCAGGTTCCAGCCAGACTGAAGACTTAATAGTGAGTCTCGTTAATGAAAAACTTGGCCTAGATCGTCCCATCACAGCAAATGACATTGAGCGATCTCACTTTATAGGGGAGCCGTCAGGTGGTAGTGCACAGGTGATATGTAAGTTCAAAGCCTGGAAAGCGAAATTTGCAGTGTTCAAAGCAAAGTCGAATCTCAAGGGTGAACGTATATCAGGAAAGAAAATCTTTATTTCAGAAGATCTAACAAAGCCCAGGCAAGCCGTTGTAAAAAACTGTCAGAAGCTTGGAAATCCGGTTCTGTGTATTCGTACTGGACCAGTGATGGTCGCATCTTCTACAGAAAGACGGAAAAATCGTCACCAGTGCTTGTTAAGTCAGTGTTTAGTGAAGAGCCCCTTGACCTTGAGCCTGAGCCTGAAGAAGGCAAACGTGTAGGCTAATCTGTAGGCTGGCAGTATCGACCTAGTTGCAATTGCAGATAAATTTATTTTCCCTAATGTAATTTTTTTATGACCTTTGCGAACAGATGTGACCCTGTTAAGACGCCGAGTTACATGGCGTCTCAAGTTCACAGCTCTTTGACATTCAAATCCACATTTGCACGCGGAGCAATTGCAGATATCACGTCACCTAGATCTAAATCAACCATTTTAATTATATATTTCCAACACTTTTTTAAAAGCAAGGTATTAGAATTAATATCGCAACGGTGAGGGGTTTTTTTTCTTTCCAATCCGGACGTAAATGGATATGCTGCCGACTGCACGTTACTTATGAACAGTGTGTAATGGTAAAACACAAAGCTGAATGAGTTGTGTTGAACTATTACACACGTGTTACCTTATCAAGTTAGTGGAAACCGGACCGGTACATGGATTAACACTTACACGCCCATGCTTATACATGTATTGAACCAATGTATTGTGTGGATCCAATGTACTGCCACCATTAAGTACTGCCTGTCGCCAAAGAGTCACTCTCTCCTAGTTAGCTACCGGCATAAACGGCTGACCCTTAGTTTGCTATTGGCGACGAAGTGGGACTCTAGCATGCGGCTTGGATCCGGATCTAATGCCGAAAAGTCGGTATCGGATCTGGAACAATGCTGCATGCTGTTTCGCACTTGGTCAATTGATTCTGCAAAGGCTGCTTGTTAGTAGCCACTTTTAGTTTTACAGTGAAGAGGGCGGGATTGTTTTAGCAGAAGACATCTTTTGTAGCAGACATTGCATAAACTCATCTTGTACATTATATAAACAACGTGACATAGTATCCGTCCAGTAGAATATATCTAATAGAGTGCATCTTCCAGACTTACTGTTCAATTGGAATGTCGGATGTTTCAGTTTGATTTTTCTGTATGCAAACGAGGTGGATCCTGATCAGACAAGTACTATAGGAGCTGTCTGATCTGGGTTCACTATGATTGCAAAGTCATCAAAAGTTACCGTCTAATGTATTGGCCCTTCGCTTGCTGAATTTCAAAATACGTTTCTCCTTCTTTGCCCGTGCCCTGTTTTGTGGTTGCATGTATCTTCACTGTGTGCGGGTGTTTCGCTGTGCGGTCGCTGCTGTGGAGTGCATTGGTTGCATAATCAACTTGTGGGTAGCGCAGACCCTGATGAGACAGCTCCTGCAGGAGCTGTCTCATCTGGGTCTTCACTATTTACGGGTAGGTATATTGACGCGAATAGCAGGCGAAGGGTTAAGGGATGGAGACTATTTGGACCCAGCACAGTCGCTACATGACTGAAAGTCTAGGCTGACTCCAGACAGTGTGATGACAAGAGCGATCGAGAGAGATAAATATGGTATAGCAATGTAAAGATTGTTTGCATATATATAATTTATGTGATGTGGTGATGCTCATGATGATGTGATGATGATGCCCATGATGATGATGATGGTGGTGGTGGCGTTGGTGGTGGCGACGATGGCGATCATGATGATGATGATAGTGATGATAGTGATGACTGGTGATGATTGTGATGATGATGATGATGATGATGATGATTATGATGATGATGGTGATGATGGTAATAATTAATGTTGGCCGATGGTGATAAGTGATGATGATCGACGATGATGGCGATGATTGTAATGACGAAAATGCCATTTAACATATTTTGTAGTGTTATTGTGTAGTGTTTTCGTTCCGCTTGACTGTTAGGAGATCGTGCTAATCAAATAGTTTCTCTGTCATCTGTTAATTTTTGGATGCATTGAGATTTGTTTACCATTTAACTATTATTCTCTGAATCATGTATGTGTAAATACCAGTTCAGCGCACGGTGTTACATGGTGACGATGAAGATGTTGATAGGTAAATCGATCAATCGATCGATCTTCCTGTGAAGGTATCGGCAGAAAAGGTGTAAGGTCAGTATGCAGACTGTTTTCATCTTGGTATGTTGCATATAGATTGGATCCAAACCAGACATCGATATAGCCGATGTCAGATCTGGAAGCAAACTTTTGTGTCTTGCCCTAATGTTTCACGGTATACAGTCTAG
The DNA here is from genome assembly GCA_963576725.1 of Azorinus chamasolen. Classification (NCBI taxonomy): domain Eukaryota; kingdom Metazoa; phylum Mollusca; class Bivalvia; order Cardiida; family Solecurtidae; genus Azorinus; species Azorinus chamasolen. The sequence goes on along the minus strand of OY755250.1, from coordinate 7,455,163 downwards.
ACCAAGAGTAGACATCGTGTAATAGTCTACCGCAAATATCTTGTGTTGTTATTTCACCTAAAACTTGTCTCCCAAGTTCGTTTCGTTGGAGAGAGTTAATGGGTGAAATTACTTTGTATAATATCCATATACATGTACGAAATGTTCCGGAATAATAGATGATATTAATGTATAGCTTAAGAGTATATTACCTTTTGTAATTTTTATACACTTTATCATCGTGTTTGCTTTGAAAGAGTATCCATGTAATCCATTATCCGCTAATCCAATAATTGATTTATAGTTCGCTGTGTTCGGTAGACACTGGCGTTGCTTTCACGGTTGATTTCAATGTTGTACACTGATATTCCGTGCACGTGGATTTCGTGCCGGTGTGTTTTTGGGGGTTTTTTTTGTATAGGAATGTTGTACCCCATCTGAGCGTGAAATATCGGTTGACTTCTCAACCAAACGTGGTTTATTTAAAGGGGGGCAATCCACTCTATTTACGGATTATGTAGAAAGAGTTACCGTTTCTAATTCTTGTTTTAGAATACTTTTAGGCATCAATAGTTAATAATTAAAAATAAAACAATACAAACATTATTAAAAGCAGCTTTCCTTCAAATTTCCCCGTTACAAAATTGGTAGGATCGGAGATGTATTGTATCATCTTTTTCTTTTTTATCCTTTTCATCTTTTCTTTTTCATCAATTCACTTATTGCTTGCTGTGTCTTTTTCTCATGGATGTACATACGGACATGTCTCTTCTGGTAATGGCAGCTCGGAAAACTTCATTTATGATAATGGTTAATGTCTGTCTACATTATGTTATACCGAGCTGCCATAGGAACATTTCACAGTAAATGTCATTGTCGAATTATCAAGAGGTGTTTATTTCAGACAAGATGTAGAAATACCTTTTTAAATTTGTTTCTCGTCGTATTAAAGGATTGCATAACTGCAACAATAAGTCGACTATAATTTCTTGCTGTAAAAAGTTATTTTCAAAATAGTCATTTTCAGCTTCTTATTATGATTCTATTAGTTTTGGCAATGGACGTCGAAAGAAACCCAGGCCCTTTTACCGAAATCTCTATTTTTAACTGGAATGCACGAAGTATTAGAAATAAGATGGAATACCTGGCAGACATCGCAGAAGAATACAATATAATATGCCTTACTGAAACTCACTTAGATAATAATATACAAACAGACGACATTTTATTAGATAACTTTTGTTCTCCTTTCAGGAAAGACAGAAATTTTGCGGGTGGGGGATTTTAATTTATTGCTCTGACACTTTGTTTTGTACTAGACGCAATGACTTAGAGTCGCCATTAGAGGAAACAATATGGCTTGAAGTTAAACTTAATAATATAATTTTAATGTTGTGTGTTGTGTACAGACCCCCGAATGCAAGTGCTATATTTTGGAAAGATTTTAACTATTCTGTTGATAAAGCTATTGAAACATCGAATCATATTCTCATAACTGGAGACATAAATGTTGATATGCTTTCTGATTTTGGTAGACATCCATTAAATGATTTAACTGTCCAATTCGACCTGTTCAATATTATAAATGAACCAACTCGTATTGGTGTTGCTAGTAGAACACTTTTAGATCCAATTTTAATAAGTGAGAGTTGCTCGTATACTAGTGCCTATGTTGTTGAAGTTGATAGAGCAGTGAGTGATCATAATGCCTCTGTTTGTCATCTTAATATACCTGTCAAATTACGCAAATCATACAAGAGAAATGTCTGGATATATAAAAATGGTGACTTTAATAAATTTAATAATTTGATATCAGACTTTGACTGGGTAACGTATTTTGAAAATTCCGATATTAATCAAGCATGTGTTAATTTTACTGATAAATATATTTCAATGGCTAAACAATGTATTCCTTTAAAAGAAGTAACTATCAGAACAAATGACAAACCTTGGATGAATAGTGATATTAGACGAGAAATACGAATTAGAAACAGACTACATGATAAATATAAATCTACTAAAAACTTGACAGACTTAGATAAATTTAAAAAGCAAAGAAATAAGGTTAATAATATGAAAAAACACTCTAGACTATACTTTTTTGAAAATGTTTGTGGATTAGTTGACACGTTACACACTAGTGACCCCAGGTCTTACTGGAAACTAATTAACAGAGTTACGCGTCAATCAGGACACACAACGGCAATCCCCCCACTTTTGGATCTTAATTCTGGATCAATAATAACGGATGACTCTAATAAGGCAGGTCTCTTAAATAAGTACTTTTGTTCCATTTCAACTATTGATGACTTGAACACAAATTTACCGGCATTCCTCAATCGTACTGATGCTTCCTTTGATTCGGTAACTATTTTAGAATCAGATATTTCTGATATTTTAGGAAATCTTAAGTTGGGAAAAGCAACAGGCTGTGATATGATTAGCCATAACATGTTGAAAGCCACTCGTGATTCTGTTATTAAACCACTTTCTATCTTGTTTAACATGTCGCTTAATTCTGCCAAATTTCCAGATATATGGAAGAAAGCTATAGTTTTACCTCTTTTTAAAAAGGGAGATAAACACGAAGTGTCAAATTATAGGCCTGTCTCACTATTGTCATGTGTAGGAAAAGTTTTTGAACGTGTTGTTTTCAAGTATATGTATAATTTTGTTGTAGAACATGATCTTTTCTATCAATACCAATCGGGGTTTCTTCCTAACCACTCAACTGTTTATCAACTTATTGAAATGTACGATTCTATTTGTAAATCTTTAGAACAGAAACAACATACTTGTGTGATATTTTTTGATATTTCCAAAGCATTTGACAGGGTTTGGCATAGAGGTCTTATACAAAAACTTAAGGGATATGGTTTCAGTGGAACGTTTTTGCAATGGATAGTGAATTACCTTTACAATCGAGAACAACAGGTGCTGGTCAATAACCAAAAATCATGTTTTAATAAATTAAATGCTGGTGTCCCCCAGGGATCTGTACTTGGTCCTCTACCTTTTCTTATTTACATAAATGATATTGTAGATTCCTTGCAGACACTAGCCCGTCTATTCGCAGATGATACCTCCTTGTCATATTCCTCTCAAAATGTCAATGAAATAGAAGCTGTAATAAATAGAGATTTGGAAAAGATATCTTCTTGGTTCAAAACATGGTTGATTAAGTTTAATCCAAACAAAACTAATGTGTTATTCATATCAAATTCAACTGATTCTTCCAATTTAAGCTTAATCTTCGATGACAACTTACTCGAACCTGTTTCTTCTCATAAACATTTAGGAGTAAATCTATCTCTTGATTGTAAATGGTCTTCCCATATAAATAGCATATATCAATCATGTATGAAAAAGATATCTGTGTTAAGAAAACTTAAATACATCCTGAATCGTCGGACATTATTGAAAATTTTCAAATGTTTTATTCTCCCAGTGTTAAAATACGCATCAGAATTATGGGACGGCTGCTCCCAGTTTGATAAACAACGACTGGAAAGCATACAGTTAGAAGCAGCGAGAATAGCATGTGGGTTACCAATATTTTGCAAAAAAGAGCTTATCTATAGAGAAGCAGAACTCGATACTTTAGAATATCGAAGGGAGAAAAAGAAACTAGTTTTATTTTATAAAATGCATAACCATTTAGTTCCATCATATCTTAGCAATATCTTACCTCCTCTTGTAAGTGAAATATCTAACTATACACTAAGAAACAATAATGATTATTCTATTCCAAATACACGCCTACGTTCTAGTGAACGTGCATTTATACTGTCGACTACCCGCACTTGGAATTCCTGAAGTCATGATATTAGAAATAAAAGAACCGTTCAGTCTTTTAAGACCGCATTAGGAACTAACGCAAATAAATTACCAGCTTTTTATCAATATGGAAAACGCAAGAACAATATCCTACATACTCGACTAAGACACCAATGTAGCTCTTTAAACTACGATTTGTTTCGTTGTAATCTAGTTGCAGATCCATCGTGCAGATGCGGAAGTCCTTGTGAGAATTCATATCATTTTTTTCTAGAGTGTCCCTTATACACACAAACGCCAAATATTATGCTGAATAGCCTGTCAGATATAAATCCAATCACCTTAAACCTCCTCTTATCAGGAGATGAATTGAAACCTCTTGACGTTAATATGCATATTTTTCAGACAGTCCATAAGTACATCCAGGGAACCATGAGATTCTCAACTGAGACTCAGCAATAAGTTCACGTTGTTTAGTTAATTTAGTTATGTTGCTTGTTTTAGTTTAACCGGTGGCACATTATAACCAATAATTGTCCATACAGTTGTATTTCAAAGAACAATATGCAATAAAGTTAACGAGTATCTTTAAATTTTCGGTTGTGCCGCCGATTATTCTTTAGAATAAGTACTTCAATTCCTACTTTATTATGCTGTGCCATTGTTTTGTATATATCTAGGGAAAGGGCCAATGATAATGTTGTAATAACTTGTAGCCAATTCCCTTTGCACATGTTACTATGCAAATAAATATGTTTAAACTAAAGCATATTTAAGCAGTTGTTTCACAATTCTCCAGTGAGTTTGAAGTCAAACTACCTGTTCGTCAAACTGATATAACATAGTAAACGAAAAGCGGTTTCGTCAAACTGCGTACAATATAGATTTACGGCATTTTCCCCCTCTTCTATTACGACCATTTAACCCTTTCCTTCATGAATATTAATGTATGGCATAATGACGTTATGAATCTATTAACTGGATTAATTTGTTATAATAACACACGGTCACAGTAATTTTTGGTCATGACAGAAACAGAATCAGATCTGTAAAATGTCGTGAGCCAACAGAGCAGACCCTGAACTGACGGCTTTGTTCTGGGTCTACTCTGTTTGCAAAGGTGTAGAAAAGCATACTCATGGAGTAAAGGGTTAAAAGAAGGATAATCGATCGTATACGAAAGGCTTGAAATGTGGCCGGTTAGACCAGCCAAAATAGATCTGGGTCTACATAACATAGGACCAGTGTACTCAATAGTGTACTCTTTTTGGTATAACTTATATAAGCGTTGCTAGAGTTTAAAGAGTTAAACAACCTTTCCAATAGCTCAGGTTTTAGGCATCATCATCATCATTTCAAATAACAAGAACAATAACTAGAGGTTTTTGTCACAAAAACGGATGTCTCCCCTCTAATAAAAACAATATATAAAGGGAAATAACTAAAAATGTTATGGACCTGATGAATGATACTTCCCCTCATTATGCACTTTCCAAACAAAATGACTCCAAAATATTGATACCAGGGTTATGGTCCTTGTGCATGACACTTACTTTCATCATGCCCTTTCCATAAATAAAATGTCATTCCAATAGCATCAGTTGAACAGGAGTTATTGATCGGTCAAAAATGTAACAAAGGGCAATAACTCCAAAAGTATTGAAGCAAGAGCTATGATCCTTGTTCATGACATGCTCTCTCCATGTATGAAGTTTCAATATGATGGCAAGAGCCATGTAGGAGTTATCGTCCGGACACGAAAGCGTTTAACAAATGTACAAGGGGCAATAACTCTAAATTTATTAAAGTCCAAGTTAAGGATCTTATGCAGGACACTTTCTCTTATTATTATCTTTCCATGTATGAACTTTCACTCCAAAGGCATGTGCCATATAGGAGTTATCGTCCTGACAAAAAATTGTGATTTATTTTACAAAGGGCAGTAACTCCAATATTAGTGAAGCCAGAGTTATGGACCTTGTGCATGACACTTTCTCTCCTCATGATCTTTCCATATATGAAGTTTCAATCCAATGACATGAGCCAATGTAGGACTTATCGTCCGGACAAAAAAGTGTGATTTATTTTACAAGGGGCAATAACTCCTATATTAGTGAAGTCAGAGTTATGGACCTTGTGCATGACGCTTCCTCTCATTATGCTCTTTCCATACATGACATTCCAATCCAATTGCATGAGTCATATAGGAGTTATCATCCGGACAAAAAAGTGTGATTTTTTTACAAGGGGCAATAACTCCTATATTAGTGAAGTCAGAGTTATGGACCTTGTGCATGATACTTCCTCTCATTATGCTCTTTCCATATATGAAGTTTCAATCAACTGGCATCAGGAGTATTGAAGTTATCGCCCGGACAAAAAGTGTGACGGACAGACGGACGGACAGACAGACAGACGGACAGACAGACGGACAGACAGACAACTCTCACAAAAACAATATGTCACCCCCATATAAATATGGGGGAGAAATAATAATACCTTCATCATCTTCATCCAAATATCTATAACATGTTATCATAGGTCTTTGCTTCATCAGTTAAGATTTGAATGAAAAAGGCATAAACATTGTCTCTTTAATAACAGTATCAAAAACCATTAAATATACGTATGATAAATTCTCACAAATAGATAATCAGTTTCAGTTTTATTAGCAACTCGGCAAACACGTTGCCTTTGGCCATTTACAAAATAAGTAAGTCAAATATGTCAAAGACATACAAAGTACATACATGCATATATAAACTAAATATTCACATAAAATGTATACTACAATAACATTCCTAAAGACTAGGAAACAGTATCCAGAACGTCCAAGGACTAGTTTCTAATTCTTTCTGCATGGTAAATAAAATTTACAATGTTACATATAAGTTTTTTTATTACTTGACGACATTAGGTTGGTAAACCTATTAACATTAGGCCAAGATGTATTATTATATAGGTAGATCTGATATTAGAATGCTTTGTACAGCACATAAAGAAATGATATTTGGACTCTACAGAGTTTAGATAGCAGAGTTTACAAATCCGATCTTCCCTAGGAATATTTATATATCTGCCCGTTTAAATTTCTAAATTGTGTGAGCCTAATCGAAACCTGGTCAATTCCTTTGTTTTGGAATCTTTTAAAATGAGAGAAAGGTAATTTTTAAATTTACTGTAATATAATAACTTTGGAGTATTATTCACTCAATCATTCCATGTTTGGAGATACTGGTCATTAATACGCTGTGCCTATGAACGTAATCCCTAATTTTGAAAGCCCAACTACCTGACACATTATTTAGCAGAAGGTCATTATAAACCCTCGAAATCAATGATAACTTTTAATTTTAAGCCAAAACTTTAAAGCTTTGTTTGCATAATATTGACAGGGGAAACCTACCCAGTTCCCCATATACCGCTATATATTAGGTGTCCGTTGCCGAACACCGAGCACACATTTACAAAATGTATTATGTATCTTATCGATGTCTTTAAAATCATAAAATCCCCATACTTCTGATCCATAGATTAGAATAGGAACTACCATCGAGTCAAACAGTGATAACTTAGTAGAAATATCCAGATCAATTCTGCTGAAAATAGATATTAAGTTGTTGTATGCTCGAAAGGCTTGCTCGTGAAGCGTTCTAACTGCAAATGTTAAATTTCCGGTGTAGGCAAATCTTACCCCTAAGTAACAAAACCAATCAACAATTTCTAACTGTTCATCATTGATGAAAAAAACTATATTTATATTTACTTTTTCTTTTCTCAAAAATACATACTTTTGTTTTAGAAACATTAATTTTAGGCCCTATTTAGATGAGTATTGGTAAACACTGTCTAATTATTGTTAGGCCCTATTTAGATGAGTATTGGTAAACACTGTCTAATTATTGTTAGGCCCTATTTAGATGAGTATTGGTAAACACTGTCTAATTGGTCCCTATTTAGATGAGTATTGGTAAACACTGTCTAATTATTGTTAGGCCCTATTTAGATGAGTATTGATAAACACTGTCTAATTGGGAATCTAAACTATCGGGATGAGTAGTAAGAAGTACAGACCATTAAGGCATCCCCTTGCAAGTCCTGTGAACTGGATCCAATACCTACATGGCTGTTAAAGTCATGCCTTGATGAACTTCTACCGATTCTGACAAAAAATTTAAACTCCTCTTTAGACTCTGCCTACGTTCCAAAAAGCTCCAAGATGTCACGTGTCAGACCTCTTTTGAAGAAAACGAATCTCAATTCAAATGAACTCAAGAATTATAGGCCTGTATCCAATTTGCCATTTGTCTCCAAAGTGTTAGAAAAAGTGGTCGACAAACGCATTGAGTCCCACTTGACTTCAAACTAACTACAAGAGCACCATCATATCACCAGCATACCGAAAACATCATTCAACAGAGACTGCTCTCCTGAAAGTTCAGAACGACATCCTTCAATCCCTAGACAAAAACGAAATTACAATTCTGGTCATGCTTGACTTATCGGCTACATTTGACACTATCGATCATGAAACTCTGCTAAAACGCCTGGAAAAAGACTTGAGGATTATTGGAAAACCTCTTGAGTGGATAACCTCCTATCTGAATGACAGCTATCAAATAGTCTCTGTAGATGGAGAATTGTCAACCCAGTTAAAATGGAATATAGCGTGTCACAAGGTTTCGTCCTAGGACCAAAACACTACATCATGTACACAAAACCTGTCGGCTCAATCTGCAGAAACCATGGGCTTAATCACCATTTCTATACGATGACTCGCAGTTATACCTGTCCTTTAAGCACAAGGGCATTTCCTGTCAACAGGAAGCTTTATCGCGAGTTGAGGACTGCCTCAAAGAAGTAGTCTCTTGGATGTATCAGAAAATGCTGAAGCTCAATACTGAAAAACTGAGGTCATTCTGTTTCATACAAAACACACGAAAGTACATGCAGAGGTTAATGTGCAAGTAGGTCCCTCTAGAATCAGACCGTCTTTGTGTGTGATGAATCTCGGTGCATTGCTCGATTCACAAATGGATATGACATCACATGTAAATTCTGTGTGTAGGTCTAGTTATGCACAGTTACGGCAAATAGGCCATATAAGAAAGTACCTCTCACCTGATGCTACGAAGACTTTAGTAAACTCTCTTGTTACATAAAAAAATAGACTACTGCAATTCACTGCTGCATGGAATTTCAAACAACTCACTGTGGAAATTTCAAAGAGTGCAAAACACAGCAGCCCGCATCATAACTAGAACCCCTCGATATCGATATAATCATATCACGCCGGTTTTGAAGGAACTTCACTGGCTTCCGGTTCAACATCGGATTGAAATCAAATTCTGATTCTTACGTATGCACAACGAATCTCCCAAGTACATTGTCGACATGCTTGACGTGTACAGGCCGCGCAGAGGGTTGAGGTCGGCAAGTAGATCATTGTCGTTGATTGTGACAAAAAGTCGTATGGTAAAATACGGTGAGAGAAGTTTCATGCATGCTGCTTCAAAATTTTGGAATGCTCTACCGTCAGGCATTAGGGACAGGATCACTGGCATGTTTCAAAAGGTGTCTAAAAACGCACTTTTTTAACATTTATTACTAGGACAGTTTAGTAAACGATATGTTGCATATCTTTCATGGACCAGATAGACAATCATGCGATTCATCCCGGTTAGGGAGTTCATATCTATTGTATATCTAAGTACAAGTCGCGGGTGACGGCACTCTGTATTGATGATTATTGTTGTGATAATTGTACCCGATTCAATCCAATCCAGGGTTGGGGCTTGCAATTCATGAGAGTAGCATGTCTCATGTTAGTGAGGGAGAATTTAATTCCCTATTCTCGACTATTGAGAGCAACTAGTTTTCATGTTAATGTGGGTCCCTGATCCCAAGTCTCTGGTTGTGAGTGGTCTTTCCGACCAACTTTGGATTGTGACTTCGGAAGACTATCGTTTGAAGATATTGCCATTGTTTGCACTGAACTCCTATGGTCACTGTAGGGTGTTCATTCACTTGGGCTACTGTATGCACCAGATTCCGTAATTATATTTTCTCTGTTTTGTGTATATAATGGCTCAAGTGGTATTTGGGTTGGTTCATTTTGCCGCCCATTGCCATAGAGGGAATCGGGTGGTTCCCTCCGGCTCATTTCATTTATATTTTATATCTATTGTATATCTTTTATTGTCCGGATAGATAATCATGCGGTTCGTTCCGGTGATTTCATCCATGTGCAGCGCTTTTGAAAGCACATATCCTGTGTTAAAAGAGCGTTATATAAATGTAGTATAATAATAATAATATAATAATAATAATAATAATAATAATATCGTCAGCAAATAGAAGCATATAGACTGATAAGAGATCTAGATCACCATCTGTTAAATTGTTAATATTGATACAGTCCCCAATATCGTTCACAAACAAGATAAAGAGGAGAGGCGATAACGGTTCCCCCTGTTTCAATCCGAGTGATATATAAAACCCCTCAGAATAAGACAAAATTGAGCTTCGTATACAAGCTTAAACATTTGAGTATATGGTTTTTATCACCCTTATCATTATACAACTAATACCTGAAGCAATTATTTTCACCCAAAGAGCACCCTGATTAACTGTATCAAAGGCCTTTTCATAATCTATAAAAGCACACAATAGTTTAGAATTAATGGACAAAACCTTTTGGATGATTGAAAGTCAGATAAAAATGCTATCGGATGTACTCCGATTTTCCCTAAAACCAAACTGTGCAGGATTGAAAAATGTTATAATTACATGCATGTATTATTAATAACTGAGTTATAATTATTAAAATGCCAACAAACTGGTGCCACAATTTATACCAGTTCCAAACCAATTATCTTTCTTATCACCTCATTGTTATAATTCGTGAGCAGTATTACGAATTCAAGCACTACCAAACTTTTAAAACTTTTATTATCAATTTCGATACCACATTTGATCATAAAATCCAGTTTGACAAACCGGTAGTTTGACGAAACCAGAATAATCCACTGGCCATAACCATAGGCAATAAAGAAACCACCATAACCCACTGGCAATAACCATAGGCAATAAATAAACCACCATAATCCACTGGCAATAACCATAGGCAATAAAGAAACCACCATAATCCACTGGCAATAACCATAGGCAATAAAGAAACCACCATAATCCACTGGCAATAACCATAGGCAATAAAGAAACCACCATAATCCACTGGCAATAACCATAGGCAATAAACCACCATAATCCACTGGCAATAACCATAGGCAATAAAGAAGAAAGATTGTTTTAAACCACCATAATCCACTGGCAATAACCATAGGCAATAAAGAAGAAAGATTGTTTTTAAATATATTAAAAGCAGTGGCATTAATAGTATTAATTACTATCCCCGAGCACAGCACCGAGGCTCGGGGTTGTTGACTCTCTTTGATATAAATCTATTTACTGAAGGTGATTGCTACGGCTCTATCACCTGGGACTTTGGATCGTGGAAGTAGGTTGAGATTGCTAACTTTATATTGTTTTAGAAGTAGATTCGGTTAATGATGTCACTATTTAATGATTATGCACACAAGTCGATTAATGCGTTGATCTAGGCTAAATACCGTTCTTGAAGTAATTACAGACTCTGCACAAACAAAAACAAATTTCTATATGCTTTAAAGTGCATTCGATTTGTTATCTTCATATCAATATAGATATACTCGCTTCAAAATATGAATTAATTCTTACGCGGAATAATTTGTTCATAGTATTCCGAACGTTCTTCAAACACTTTCCGGCGGTCACCCAAATATATCTTTGCAGTGCTGTTGTGGTTGTTTTGCATTTCATGTACATTTTAAGTGATCTCATATAAACGTTACTTTCAAATGTTCAATAATTGTTTCTTTTACTATTCACTTATTCTTTTCAAACCTTATATTCGCCTAAAAATATGCAGACAGACCAAAACTACAACTCATTGCAGTATATATAACCAGCATCTCCTCCCAATTCACTAATAAAAAGACACCGCCATCAAGTATATTGAATGAAATAGTACACCTGCATTTTGTTTCAGGTCAATTCCATTGCACGACTGTCAGCTAGTATAATAACAAGAACCCTTCATAGATCTAGTTCCGTGTACTATAAAATCTCCAAACATTGAATTTAATATGACAGAGATTTAATACCAATATGCCGCTGAATATCTTTTTTAAAAGATATTTCTCGTTAAAAATCTCTTCACGCTTGATATTGATATCGGTGAAAGTCACTAAACCGAAAGTATTAACTTACAAACCGAAGTAGTGACTTTCGCCGATGTCAATATCAAGCTTTTAGAGTTTTTAAAAATTATTATTTGAAGAAATAGTGAATACACGATATCCATTTATGCTATCCGATCGGGACAATGCCTTATAGATTCTAGACCAGTTAAATGGTGTTTCGGCTTGAATTATAGCTGCTAAGCGCATTTCTATTTCGAACCTCAGAGTCAACCTGTGTCCTAGAGAGCTTGTTTGTCACTTTGGCGACACGTTGTAAAGGCCTGTTAATATTCTGAGAAAAAATAGACGACTGCTCATTAAGAGTCTCTTGATGCTTTCTTTGATAAATGAGACACAGTTTACAGAAATCGGTGGTCAAATAAGCTTTCAAGGACGATCGCAGTGAATGAACCAATCGATGTTTGAGCAGGTTTCGACCAGAGTTGAATACCTTTTACTTATTATATAGAGCAATGGTGTTCGCGAACTTTTTTATTTTTTTATTTTTATTTTTGGGTTGGGTCAGAAAACTATATTTCGGTATGTTTTAGATAGATCTACTTATGACATGTGATTAAAAGAAACAAGAGGGCCAGAATGACCCTGACATCGCTCACCAGACAATCAGAGGAGAAGATTTTCAAAGTTTTCACTATATGTTTCTATTGAAAATTTAACACCCCAGGGGCGGTGCCAATTTTGGCCCCAGGGACACAATTTATATAACTTTTGTAGAGGACCTGAACATGATGCTAAATGAATGTAGTGAAAGAATGGATAGAGCATTAGACCACTGGAACTTGTATTCTTTGGATGCTAGAGGCGGATTCTCCCACCACTAATGACCTATGCAAACTGTTTGGATCCAGATCAGGCCCCACATAATGTGGGGCCTGATCTGATATCCAAATTGTTTGTAAATGAGACTGAACTTCTGAAAAAACTTAGAAAGAAAGTGTGTAGTGGGATTCTCCCACCGCTAATGACCTATGCAAACAGTTTGGATCCAGATCAGGGCCAACATAATGTGGTTCCTGATCTGATATCCAAACTGATTGTCATTGAGACTGAACTTCTGAAAAACTCAGAAAGAAAGTGTGCAGTTAGGATAACTTGTGAATATGCTGCAGACAACAATTTAGCAGATCACAAAATTACCCAGCATGCAAAGAGTTAAGCTGAAATTCACAACAGATATGCTCTATACTGATAGCTGGTAGCTTAATGCAGGGCATATGTATGAAATAAGCTTTAAGAGTATTCTGCAATTTGAGAATTATCCAGTTTTCTCAATCTTAAATGAGTGTATGTTATTTGTCTAAACACAATTTCTACTCTACTGATCAGGCTAAGGGTGATTATATAAGAACTCCCACTGACTGGTCTCAGCTAAGAGTGATATTAAGGAGAAACCTTTAGAATGTTACAGTTTCTTGTGTAAAGAAGTATATACACACAGGGCAGGGCCAATTTTAAACCCAGAACTATGATACTTATAAAACTCAACTATGCTAAGTAAATATATACACCAAATATCTAAGCTGTGGGACATGTAGTTTCTGACAAGAATATTTTTTAAAAAAATTCCTATGCATAACTAGTGATCCCATAGGCTGTTTATGCAGTCAGCTATTAAAAACTGGCAATCCCTGGGGTGGGACTGATTTTGACCCTAGGGGCATAATTTATATAACTTTTGTAGAAGTTCTGAAGTTGAAGCTATGTGCCAAATATAAAAGCTGAGGACCTTCTAGTTTTAGAGGAGATGATATTCAAAGTTTTCACTATATGTTTCTATTGAAAACTGAAACACCCTGGGGCAGGGCCAATTTTGACCCCAGGGGTATAATTTATATAACTTTTGTAGAGGACCTACATATGATGCTATGTGCCAAAGATGAAAGCTGAGACCCCTGTAGATTCAGAGGAGAAGAACTTTAAAGGTTCAAATTGTTGACGACGAACGACGGACGACACACGACGCACGCCGACGGACGACGGACATCAGGCGATCACAAAAGCTCACCCTAAGCACTTTGTGCTCTGGTGAGCTAAAAATGTATTTGTGATGGAGTTGTTGTTATTGGTGGTGGTGGTAAGACATAGCATGCGACGGACGCCTATGGTTTGAACATGGCAGAAATTATAGAAACAGCTCCGTATAAAGCTAAAAGAATACAGATCCTGATCAGACTACAGGAATCCTCTAAACTGGGTCTACTCTGTTAGCATATGCGTTAAAAGGCATGATTATGACGAAATTTGTGACCCCAGGAGGAGCCGTCTAATCTGTTTGCTTGTGTCGTTATATAGACCAGACTCTACATAAAAATACCCAAAGTAGACTCCAGTAGGGGCCGTCTAATCAGGGTCTGCTCTGTTTGCTCGTGTCATAATATAGACCAAACTCTACACAAAAGACCCAAAGTAGACCCCAGGAGGAGCCGTCTGATCAGGTTCAGATCCACTGCACGGTCGCCGTGGTTTTTTATATAGAATTCCACGACAGTCTCGAGGAAGCCGCTCTGTGCCCGCACGGATACCGTACAGCGTCTATGCAGTCATTTTGGCGCTACAACTACACAATTTGGTTGTAAAAAGCTACAGCGGCCATTGAAATTATAAGTCCTCTCTTAAAATTCTACGGCGACGGCACAGTCTGTAAAAATTACGGATACGCCGGACGGCGATCGTGCGAGTTTTGTTATGGCCGCCGCAGAAATCTCTCAATATCAATCATCTACGGCCGCCAGAGAGAAATTGTGACTAGGGCATTACACGCTTCGGATTCTCATCATCATTATCTTAACAGTGTGGATTCAGATGTTACGTTAGTAATTTGAATCTGGCTGCATTATCAGGATTGTGTTTGTTTCTATGACACCGGCCATATGTTAGTATTCGCGCATTTTGAATTAAAATGTGACGCATGAAGCTTTTTTTCTCCTTTGTAAACAGAGAAGATCCAGATCAATCGGCTGCTACAAGAGCCGTCTAGTTAGGGTCTACCCTGTTTATGAAATAATATAGATTTGAGACCAGTTTTAAAAGTGTCAAGGTAAAACATCCTGTAGCTATATACCGTTATACAAATATCCACGTTGTCATTTCTTAACAATTTGCCAGTTGAATATTCTGAAAAATGACATCATAAATATTGATAAGATTTTTTTTACAACGGCATTACGTCATGATATTTGGGCTCCGACCGAAACTGCACATATCGATACCATGCAATAGACAGCAGACACTGCATGGTGGTCAGACGGTTCCTGTATAATAGGAGCCGTTACTAGATCTGGGTCTATTTTGTTTGCAAATGCGCGGAAAGGCGTTCATATGAAGGAAAGGGATAAATGAATACGGAAAAAGTATTCATGATGCCGTTCCGTTATTTCTTACAGGAATATTCAACAGGTAATTTTATCTCCATATCAGACCCTTTATGAAAACACGTTGACAAGGAAGTGAAACGTCAACAGTTTGGATCCTGATGAGACGTCGTTACTCTGCATCTGATCTGGATACAAACTTTGAAAGTACCGTCAGATTCGGGTGTGGTGGTGAAAGAGTTACCCCTTTCCATCATATAAACGTGTAATCACGCATTTGGAAACACGGTAGACCTGGCTAAGACAGGATCCGTCTGATCAGGGTCTGCTCCGTTTGCTAATGGAATTTGAAAGATGTTTCGTTACTTTCTAGAATGGCTAAAAGGTAAGTAGACCATATACTGAACAGAAATCGGCGTCTTTAATATATACGAGCTTTCTGCATTATATTTGCCCTGCATTGAGCTACCATGTAAGACCTATAACTGTAGAGAAAAGACGACTTATTAAACTCTTTACTACATGGACGGCATTTTGCAAAAATGTAGACCCGGATCAAACGGATATTGTTGGGATTATTGTAGACCCGGGTCAAACGAATCTCGTTGGGATTTTCTGATCTGGTCCTGCTGTTTGTATATGAAATAACATCATCTATACTGTCTGCCAAGGTACTATGTCCTTTTCATGGTACCTTTATAAACTACAGCTAATAAATATTCAGTCATTTTTCCGACATGAATATTCATAATGTAAAGGGTTAAGCGTATTACATCACACGCAGCCGTTTATTACTGCTGCACTGTAAAACAGTATAGCTACTGATAAGACCGGACAACGGACGACACACTATGACGGACAGTGTGAGATTCCAAAATCTCATGTCACCGAGTCGGGGAGCTGAAAAAGTGTAATAAAAAGAAAGACCAGCAACAAGTTTACAATTTATTTTCTTCAACGACAGTTTGTGAATAATATCTAAAGCCAAGTAGAACATCTCTAAACGGACCACATAATGAATAAACATGAGCAGGAAGAAAACCTTCTGTATAACTCTTCATTTCTGCACTCCACGAGCTTTAAAATTCAAATCCCCCACTCCGGGGGCTTTAAAATTCAAATGCATGCCTCACTTTAGAGAAGTTTTACTGTATCATACATATACAAACAGAAGATCCTGGTCCAGACAGATTTGCAAGCTTTTAGCAATTCTCAGGCTACGCTGATTTGGCTGGAATTTTCAAACACGCCGAGAGGACTGAACGACTTTGAAGTCACAACAATTCTACCATAGTTTATACTAGCGGGTTTTTTTTAAAATTAAATTTAATGTGTTTAAAATGCAAACATTGGTAACTGACAGAGGAAAAAATTACTATTTCTTAGTTTTGAGTTTCCAATCAGACTGGAGATGTTCCAACTAAGACCACAAATGGTCACAGTTGCGTGTTTGAATAAAATTAGATTACGAGACAAAGAAAAATAGCGGCTGAGAGATGAAAAAGTATTTTTTTCTGAAATTCGTTTTAAAACCTGTATAATCTGATAGGAAATGGTCCAACTAAGAAAACAAATGGTCACAAGTGGGTGTTCGATCAATTCTAACTCGTTTAAAACACAAAACTCGTATGACAGACAGAGGAAAATGGAGGCCGAGAGATGAAAAAGTATTTTTTTCTGAAATTCGTTTTAAAACCTGTATAATCTGATTGGAAATGACCCAACTAAGAAAACAAATGGTCACAAGTGGGTGTTTGATTGATTCTAACTCGTTTAAAACTCAAAACTCGTTTGTGAGAAAATAAAAAAATGGCGGCCGAGAGATGAAAAAGTATTTTTTTCCGAATTTCGTTATAAAACTTGTCCTATCTGATTGGAAATGATCCAACTAAGACAACAAATGGTCACAAGTGGGTGTTTGATTAATTCTAACTCGTTTAAAAGACAAACAAAAATGGCGGCTGAGAGATGAAAACCAACTTTTTTCTGAATTTCGTGTTAAAACTTGAATCATCAGATTGGAAACATTCTAACAAAATGGCGACAATTGTGAGTTTGAATGAACAGAAACGTTTGTTCAGGTTTTACTGTCTGTGTGGAAGTCTATCGTCCATGTTTTGTCACTGTCATCATCATCACTGTCTCTATACTCGCATTGTGTCACTGTCAGACCGGGACGCTCACGGAGGAAAGTCTCCAGGTCTACACGGTCCTCACTCTCCTCTCTAACTGTTACCATGACTAGTTCTACCTTTACGTGTCGTTTTGTCTGTGAAATGTTCCGAGCAAACTCACACAGAGTCGTCATTGATAAAGTAACACGCCACAGGATAACCCGCTTCATACATTGTGTCACGGTCGGTAGATTATCTACACACATGTACAACAGCGTAAGTGTCTGTAACTGTGTCATAGTAGACACGTCTATACGAGGTCTACACCGTGGGTAGTAGTAATGGTCTGTACAGTATAACGTCAGGTGTAACTCTCTAATGGAGGATGACTGTGATAACTCATGCAACAGTTCTACTTTATCTACATGAGTTATTTTAACCAGGTCCAGACTAAGTGACATTAAACGCTTGCTGATACTGCGACATATCGCACTCACTGACCCGTGCTCTAGTTCCATCTTACTGACATTGTCACCGTTCAAGTCCAAACACGTCAGAGAGTCAGTACAGTTGTCTATGACTGTTTCGAGTGTTTCACTTGGAATATCTGACCACCAGTCATCCAAGTAAAGTTTCTCTAGCGACTTTGTTTGTCCTAACTGACCAGTTATAAATGCTAACTGGTCAGCTGTCATGGCACGAGTGTTTATGTAAACAGACTTTATTGCTGACCACACGTTGCCTAGCAACATGCGTTCTACATGACGTAGCGTGTTCTTATCAATATAAACGTCGTTCGAAGGTATTTTCTCGTATTTGTGGCCATTACTTTCCCCTTCAGAGATACAGTTGGTCACACAGGTCTGTATGTCGAGTATCAAATCTTCACCACCAAATGTCTGTCTGTATTCTTGTACCCGTTCGTCAGTGTCAGCAGTAATAGCCAAGTGTTCCAATATCTGTCTTGTTACGTCTGAACTCATCCCAGACACAAACAGCCAAACCTGAGACATTTCTAGCATAGTTCTTAATGTATTACAGAATTCTCTCAGACCTTTCAAAATATCTTCTACAGGGTCAAAGGTTACTATGTGTAATGCTGCAAGAAATTCTTGCATTTTTTTGTGCAAAAATGAGATTTTTTTGTATTTTCCTGCATAATTTCCAAATTCCTTACTTTGAGATAATAAGCCGCATTGTAAACAAAGTTTGATATCTGATGGAGAAATTCCAAATATCTCAAGTGTAGAACTTTTGAATACCAACGACTCTTCCTTTTGCTTGTTAAATAGAGATTTATAAGCCAACTTTGCTAAACAGGTGAGTAACTCTGAACGACTCTGACAACATCTTTTATTGCTGAAACATTCTGGCAAAGTATTGCTTTGTGCTGCAGTTGTGTGTTTACTTTCTTCTGTTTGTTTGTCACGCAGATTTTTCTCAGAACGTTCGAACAACAGATCTAACATACTAGAGTACAGCTGAATTTGTGAGTTACCAAAATCTTTGCCATAATGCCATAGTGTTATCAACTGTATCAAAAGAACTGGCACAGTTATGAGTTCAGTCAGCCCTTTCTCCTCTATTTCATCATTAAAGTCATCAAAATCAGCTTCTCGTGGTGTTCTATCTAGATAATCAAACATTTTCTGTGCCAGTTCTTTTGACGAGTTCTCGTCAAATCCGCCCAACTCTACATATTTATCTACATCTTTTGATTTCAGGTCACTAACATCGAATTTCCAATTTCGAGTTGTAGTGAGAAAGACACAGGTCTTATTTACACGTTGCCTGCCAGGAATATTTTCATTCAAATCAAGACATTTTGTTGCACCATCTGGGCAAGACCATTCATCTAGACCATCAAGAACAATCAAACATTTCTTAGTTTTCAGTAAGTTGGATATGTTTATAGGTTTTGGAGCATCACACAGTAACTGTTTGCTAATCATATCTTCGACATGATATATTGTCTCATTGTTTCTCAGGTTAATATAAAATAAAAATGTGAAAGTTGACAGAAGTTCTCGATCTTCAACAGAAACTGTCTCATCTTGTACATTCTGTACTGCCGTGCACCAGGTTTGCACCATTTTGTTGCAGAATGACGTTTTTCCAACCCCTGCATCGCCCGTTATGTATATGTTAGTAGACTTTCCGGACGGAGAAGAGAAAATCTGCTGATAGGTCAGATGAGAGGGTATCTCCTTCACCTCTGTCAATCGTCCAGGTTTATCTTTCTCTTTCTCCCTCATTGACTTGATTGCCGGTGAAACATACATATCTGAACTATATTCTTGGTCAGTTGTCAACGGGTTTTCCCAGCAGCATTTGATCTCGTACAAATCTATGAGATGTTTCTGTAGACCTGAAGCAGTCAAGATGTGAGAAAAATGAGCTATGTGAACTAGAAGACTATATTTGCAAATTGTATTTGCAATCAAGACAGACCCTGATCAGACCAATATGAACCGCCTGATTTGGGTCTACTCTGTTTGCAAATGCGTAAAAATGCATAAATTTATATGAAGGACATGCTGATTATCAAAATATTCTTCAGAGCGAATAGAAAGCTTATTTCCTGCATCAAACAACATCGTTCCTTCTTAATAATTATCATTTACCCCTTTACTTTATAATTCTCCCTCTTCACATTTTTGTAAACTGAGTGGACACATAATCATATCCAATTACAGCTGTCTGATCAAGGTCTGCTCTGTTTGCATATCTGATTCTCGGTTCTAGGACATTAGCCCACCCGGACAACAGTCCACTATTTCGCCGTGTTTTTCGTGGGGGCGGACATTAGCCCACTCGTGGTTTTGAGGAGTTACATATCTGATTCTCTACTGCCAAGTTAATAACATTTAATATCCTATATCATACATAAATTAAATTACTCAACTGTTGATACAATGGTATTTATTCCCATGGAAGTTTCACTTCACAACATAGATCAGATGGAAACAAGTGTACACAGAACAGTTTTGATGAATTACAACTAAAATTATTCCAGCACTGGCATGAAAATTTAGGGAACAAAAGTTATTTTTCCTTCGTATTCACTACTCAAAACATCAACATTGATGCCACCTGAATAGGGTTTTCCCAATGCAGTTTGATATGCAGCTTACATGCAAAGCTGACTTGTCCAACGCCTTCGAAATCTTTCAGGGTTGCCACAGACTAGAGGAAACAAAATTCTCTGACATGGTGTACTTTCAGATGTCCCTAACTCACTACATTTTGGTCTTGTCATAATTTATGCAATATTTTAGGAAGTTTGAATTAAATATGCCATTGGATCTCATTTGTTGTCAATTCCCCTTTTTTCCTATGATTTTAACTTTCTCGTTCACAGTTCTCAAAATTCCATGACAATTCCCCGACCTTGAAAAAAATTCAAATTCTCTAACGTGTAGCAAACCTGTAGCTATCTTTCTGACTGAAAAATGTCAAAACCTGTAAAGTGACATGGATGTTGTGTATTGTTAAAGGTGCTCCTCAAGGATCATATTATGCCAATATATTTCAACATTTCTCTCAATGATATCTCTCATTTCAAACGTGAAACTACATTGTATAAATATGCTGATTATAATACGTTGTCATATTAACAGAACAAGAAGGTCATGATGGCTCTGTATCACTCACCGTGTTTGTAGATCGTGTGTGACCTACTTACACAATAGAAACGATTTATACAAATCTGATAGAAGTTCACCTACAAATCATTCCTCTGACATTTAGTGAAAATCCTGTCAGTGGTTTACATCGTAACATGCCGTTTAAAGACATGGCTTAATAAAATATATTGTGAAGCTTGTGTGACCTACTTGGAAATTTTATTCAAATCCATACAGCATTAGAAAATATGTCATTTGAACAAATCATTAAAACAAGATGTGTTTGTGAAACACTGCCCCCGACCTTTGACCCATGGGCCTGGGAGTTGAACGTAACTCATCGTCTTTGTGTGGTGAACATTTGTACCAGTTTAGTTTGAAATCCATTCAGATAAAACAGTTATAAAAGGGACACAAAATTTGGGACGGACGGAAAATGTGATTACTATATGCCCGCCGGGGAGGGGGTCTATTTTTAACTTGTATGACCTAGCTACAATGGACCAGAACAGTTTATGGATATCTTATACAGGATCACCTACAATTTTTTTTCTCTGACTGGATATCCAGTCCGAGGTTTCAGAACAATTGTTTAAAGACAATATTCATAAAACATCTTGTGACTCATATATGGAGTGAACAGTAATGGTTGTACGAACTTCATGAAAGAAACAATTCTCGTGAAATTTGATTGAACTATATTCAGTTGTTTAGGAGGTCATGTCATTTATAAAAAACATTCATCTCCAGTGACCTACTTATGCAATCAATCAGAACGATTTTTCTACCTTTTATAGAGCATCACTGAATATCATTTCTGTGAAATTTGGTCGAAATCTAAAACCCAGTTTAGGATAATTATTTAATTTAGAGAATTCGTTCATCAAAATCTATTTTTAAATTATGTGATATGTTTATACAACACACCAAAATGATTATAAAATTCTGATAGAGGGTGACCTATAGATTATTTGTGATGTTTTGTGAAATTTCAGAGTTTTAGAATATGATGTTTAAAGAAATTATTTAGCAAATATATTGTTATTGTTTAGACTTTTTCGGGATCATAAGTTTTGATGGTATAAGTTTTGAAAATTGAATACTGCTTAAGTCGGCCCTAGGGGGCGTGAGTAGTGTTGCACTTTTAAATACTACTTATGAACAGACTATAAAACTGAGTATGCAATTTTCTCTTTTCGCATTGCTACTTTTGCTTTCGAAGGATCACCCACTTTCAGAATATTTATACAATGAGTGCAACAATTTATTTAACTCATGACGGGTCACATGCAGTTCCTTCCAGTAAAATGCAGCGAAATTCCAGTCAGTGGTTTAAATGTTGTACCCATAAACCCCTTACTGACCAATTTTCCGAAAAATCTACTAATATGTAAATTATGACCGAATAAGAGGACACTACACTTTTACCTTGGCAGCCAACTCTTTCAAAAGAATTGAGTTTGGGGTACCCAAATACCTCTAAATGCAAATTTTCAGCAAAATCAACAATATCTAATTTTCAACAAATCAGACCGAACCATTCAGTTACCATGGTAACAATTATTTCGAAAGACCTACCAGTTAATTTGGAGTGCCAATATATCCCTACATACAAATCTGCAACAAAATAGAAGAACATATCTAAATTCTTCGAAAAAGATATACATTTCGACCATTCAGAGCAACAATACAGTTACATGGTAACCAGTTCTAATTATTCTTCTGAAAGACCTTCCGATCAATTCGGAGTGCCAACATATCCCGACAGACCAATTTTTAGCAACGTTGAATACCTAAATTTTGATCAGAGTCCATCATTCAGTTACCATGGCAACTATTTAATTTTGGAGTACTTATATATCCCTACATATCAATGTTCAGCAAAATTAAAAAATATCTAAATTTGTCGAAAAAGTTCTAAATTTCGACCAGAGTCGCCATTCAGTTACCTTGGCCACCAATACTTTCAAAACAACTAGCACTCGATTTGGAATACCAAAATATTCCATGATTCAGCAAATTCAAATATGTAACTTCCCTAAAAAATATGTAACTTTGCTTGCTATGACCATTTTAAAACAAAACAAGAGCTCTGTGTGTCAGGGCATTATACGCCCAAAGTATGTGCTGTCGTAAAATGCTAAGTATAAAAACATCACACTTAATAGTTATCAATTTATTGAGAGGACACAATTTTTAGTTAGTTGAAAGTCACTCTGACCTTGACCTTTACCCTCAAAATCGATAGAGGTCTGGTCATCTACTGGCCATGACTAAATTTCCTACTAAGTATGAATGACAGCACACCTAATACTTCTCGAGTTACAAAGTGAACATATTTTTTGAGTCAAGATCACTGTGAACTTGACCTTTGAACTACTGACCTCAAAATTAAGAGGGGTAATCTACTGGCCATGACAGTTATCTTCCTACTAAGTAAGACAGCACACCTGACAGTTATCAAGTTATTGACCAGACAAGATATTTTAGTTGAAGGTCACCTTTGACCAAATGACCTCAACATCAATAAGGGTCATGACAAACCCTCCTACTATGTATGAAGACAGAACACCTTATACTTATCAATTTACTGAGCATACATGTATATATTGTTTTCATTGAAGGTCACTGTGACCTTGACATGTTACCGACTGACCTAAAAATCAGAAGGGGTCAGCTACTTGCCTTGACCAGCCTTCCTAGTACCTACTAAGGATAAAGCAACATACCCAAAAGTTCTCAAGTTATTGAAGACAAAATGTTTGAGTTGGAGGTCACTTTGATCTTGACCTTTGACCTACAAACCTCAAAATCAATAGGGGTCATCTCTTGGCCATGACCAAATATCCTTCTAAGTATGAAGACAGCACACCGAATACTTATCAAGTTCTTGAGCGGATATTTTATTTGAGTGAAGGTCAGTGATCTTGACCTTTGACCTCAAAATCAACAGGGGTCACTTTCTGGCAATGTCTTATCCCCTGATTATGTATGATGACTGTACACGTAATAGTTGTTAAGTTATTGAGCAAACAAAGATGTGGCTAACAGCCGGACGAACGAACGTCATACCATACTATGACTGAAGTTACCTCCGAGCGTATAATAAAAAAGAAGTATGCACCTCTGCATGTAGCTATCAATGTTCATGTGAATTTTCATAAGGATCAGACCATTGTTTACCAAAAAATGTGTAGGACAAGTTCACTGCAGCAGAAAAAGAATCTGAAGAAAGAATAGTAATAAGAAGAATAAGAAGAAACGGAGCAAGCACAATATGTCTGCCCACTTTGTTGGGGTACATAAAAACGAAATATACATTTTTGACATTCCCACTTCTACAAATAGTCAATTACAAGTCATTCTAATGGCATACCAAGTACGAATTCCACCCCCTGAAACGACTATGGTCTTTGTAACAAGTGTTGATTTTAATATACAAAGCGGCCATAGTGTTTTCCAAAATTCCCTGACAATTCCCTGACATAATTTCAAATTTCCCTGACACATTACATCGCAAAATTTGGTCTTTCTGTCATAATTTTTGCAATAATTTATGATTTTTTTTAAAATATATGACCTTCATTCTCATGTTTTCATATTTCCTTGACAATTCCCTGACATTTGCCTATACTTTCAAACTTCCCTGACAATTTCCTGACCTTGAAAAAATTTCAATTTTCCTGACTTTTCCCTGACACGTGGCAAACCCTATATTTAGCTGGTAAATAATTAACCAGGTCTCCCTTTACCTAATGACTCATCGTCGTCATCTGCCTCTGTCTGATGGGCTGCGCCAGGATGAACTTCAGCTGTGTCTAATGAATATACATGTAAGAAATAGATAATTAGATAACAAACTAGAGGTTTGTTTTTGTCACAAAAACAGATGTCTCCCCCTCCCAACCTCTTTCCAATTCACAAGTGTAATGTCTGTAACTCCAAACTTATCAGGGTCTACTTTTTAAGTCATCAGGGGCAATAACTCCAACATTGTCAGGGGGAGACAATTCAAAAGCCCCAGGTACACAAAAGCACATGCTAGTCAACATTCTTGTGAAGTTTGGTGACTCTAGTACTAGTGGTTTCAGAGATACATGTGACACAAATTAAAGTTTCTCTTATTTTAAGTCATAAGGGGCAGTAACTCCAAAGTTATACGGGGGAGACAATTAAAAAACCCAGATGAACAAAAACTCATGCTGGTGAACATTCCTGTGAAGTTTGGTGACTATAGCCCTACTGGTTTCAGAGATACATGCAGCACAAAGTTTCTCTAATTTTAAGTTATCATATCAGGGGCAGTAACTCAAGAATTATCAGGGGGAGACAATTAAAAAAACCCAGGTGCACAACATCTCATGCTGGTCAAGATTCCTGTGAAGTTTGGTGACTCTTAACCCTAGTGGTTTTAAAGATATGTATGACACAAAATTTCTCTAATTTTAAGTAATCATATCAGGGGCAATAACTCCAAAGTTATCAAGGGGAGACAATTCAAAAATTCTAGGTGCACAACAACTCATGCTGGTCAACATTCCTGTGAAGTTTGGTGACTCTAGTCCCAGTGGTTTCAGAGATATGCACGACACTAAGTAAAGTTTGTCTAATTTTAAGTCATCAGGGGCAGTAACTCCAAAGTTAACAGGGGGAGACAATTCAAACAAGAGGGCCAGAATGGCCCTGAAGCGCTCACCAGACAATCAGAGGAGAAGATTTTCAAAATTTTCACTATATGTTTCTATGGAAAACTAGCCGGCCCTGGGGCGGGCCAATTTTGACCCCAGGGGCATAATTTACATAACTTTTGTAGAGGACTTAGACATGATGCTATGAGCCAAATATGAAAGCTGAGAACCTTTCAGTTTCATAAGATTTTCAAAGTTTGCTCTATATGTTTCTACTGAAAACTACCCACCCCTGGGCAGGGCCAATTTTGACCCAAGGGCCATAATTAATATAACTTTTGTAAAGGACCTGAAGATGATGATACATGAGTTCATATCATTATTCAAATCTTAACTTATTTTTAACCCTTCCCATGTTCTATGTTTATTCAAAATTTCAATATCTACTGAATATTCATGGACAAATTAGTTGTAATGAAAAATAGAAAGTGTAGCCATTTTAGAAAGTAATGAAAAACATCTTTCAAATTCCATTAACAAACAGAGTAGACCCTAATTAGACAGCTGCTAATAGAGCCGCCTGATCTGGGTCTGCTCTGTTTGCAAATGCATGAAAAGGCATTTATATGAGGGAAAGGGTTAAGTAAACATATTATAAGTACATTGTATATTGTACACAAAAATGGAAATAATTTAATGCAATTTGCACTATATAATATCATAAGTAAACAGAGCAGATTCATCATATGGCTACTAAATGAGCCACCTAATCTGGGTCTACTCTGTTTGCAATGGTTCAGAAATGCATAATTATGGAGCAAAGGGTTAATTGTCTGTGAAATAGGCCAGATCTAAAAATATCAGTTGTCTACCAAGAAGGGAGGCAACCCAGTTGTTATCAAAAGTGCAAAGGGAGACCTAGCACAGTTTGGATTCTGATCTGACGTATGTGTAACTTCAAATTACATATGTGTCAGATCAGAATCCAATATTGTACTTCATAATTGTTTTGTACAAGAGAGTTAATTGTAAGATTGACATGTATTAAAAAACGATGTGAACAATCTTAGACAAGCAGACAACAATTCTGAAGCAGATAATACTGATACTGATAAAGAATGCTACAGCATAGAACACTTGACTTGTATTCAGCTAAACTTCACAAAAGATATACTGATAAGACTCTATATTGATATCTGAGAGCTTAATGCAGGACATAGATATGCAAAGAGCATTTTGAGAATTATCCACTTAGTTTTCTCAATCTAAAATGAGTGTTTGTTATTTATTTGGCTAAACACAATTTCTACTCTACTGATTAGACTAAGGGTAAAACCACTGGAACTGGCTATAAAAACTAGGTCAGTCTCAGTGGACAGGGTTGTAGGAGAAACCTTTAGCCGCAGTTTCTGAAGTGAAAAAGCCAATTTTAAAGTTTAACCCAAAGGGCAGGACCAATTTTAACCTCAGAACTATGATATTAACACAATTCTTTAAGGTAAACTAAGTTAATCCATACACCAAATATCTAAGCTCTGGGACATGTAGTTTTTGACAAGAAGATACTAGTGTTTAAGCAGCAGTCAGATATGGAAAACTTGCCACCCCTAGGGCGGGGCCAATTTTAACCCCAGGGACATGATTTATATAACTTTTGTAGAGGACCTATAGGTGATGCTATGTGCCAAATATCAAAGCTGAGAACCTTCCAGTTTCAGAGAAGAAGATTTTCAAAGTTTCACTATATGTTTCTATTGAAAACTTGACACCCCCAGGGTGGGGCCAATTTTGACTCCAGGGACATAATTTATATAACTTTTGTAAAGGACCTATAGGTGAAGCTATGTGCCAAAGATGAAAGCTGAGCACCCTATAGATTCAGAGGAGAAGATTTTTAAAGGTTCAAATTGTTGACGACGGACGACGAACGACGAACGACGGACGACGCACGCCGACGGACGACGGACATCAGGTGATCACAATAGCTCACCCTGAGCACTTTGTGCTCTGGTGAGCTAAAAACCCAAGAGCAAAACAACTCATGCTAGTGAACAATCCTGTGAAGTTTGGTGACTCTATATACATGTAAGATAGATAATTAGATAAACTAGAGGTTTGTTTTTGTCACAAAAACAGATGTCTCCCCCTCCCAACCTCTTTCCAATTCACAAGTGTAATGTCTGTAACTCCAAACTTATCAGGGTCTACTTTTTAAGTCATCAGGGGCAATAACTCCAACATTGTCAGGGGGGGACAATTCAAAAGCCCCAGGTACACAAAAGCACATGCTAGTCAACATTCTTGTGAAGTTTGGTGACTCTAGTACTAGTGGTTTCAGAGATACATGTGACACAAATTAAAGTTTCTCTTATTTTAAGTCATAAGGGGCAGTAACTCCAAAGTTATAAGGGGGAGACAATTAAAAAACCCAGATGCACAAAAACTCATGCTGGTGAACATTCCTGTGAAGTTTGGTGACTATAGCCCTACTGGTTTCAGAGATACATGCAGCACAAAGTTTCTCTAATTTTAAGTTATCATATCAGGGGCAGTAACTCAAGAATTATCAGGGGGAGACAATTAAAAAACCCCAGGTGCACAACAACTCATGCTGGTCAATATTCCTGTGAAGTTTTGTGACTCTAACCCTAGTGGTTTTAAAGATATGCATGACACAAAATTTCTCTAATTTTAAGTAATCATATCAGGGGCAATAACTCCAAAGTTATCAAGGGGAGACAATTCAAAAATTCCAGGTGCACAACAACTCATGCTGGTCAACATTCCTGTGAAGTTTGGTGACTCTAGCCCCAGCGGTTTCAGAGATATGCACAACACTAAGTAAAGTTTGTCTAATTTTAAGTCATCAGGGGCAGTAACTCCAAAGTTAACAGGGGGAGACAATTCAAAAAACCCAAGAGCAAAACAACTCATGCTAGTGAACAATCCTGTGAAGTTTGGTGACTGTAGCTCTACTGGTTTCAGAGATACGCGCGACACAAAGTTTGTATAAATTTAAGTATTCATATCAGGGGCAATAACTCAAGAATTATCAGGGGGAGACAATTCAAAAACCATAGGTGCACAACAACTCATGCTGGTGAACATTCCTGTGAAGTTTGGTGACTCTAGTACTAGCTGTTTCAGAGATAGGCGCGACACAAAGTTTTTCTAATTTTAAGTCATCAGGGGCAATAACTCCGAAGTTATCAGGGGGAGATAATTAAAAAAAACCAGGTGCACAACAACTCATGCTGGTGAACATTCCTGTGAAGTTTGGTGACTCTAGCCCAACTGGTTTCAGAGATACGCGCGACACAAGTTTGTGACGGACAGACAGACAGACAGACAGACGGATGGACAGACAGACAACTCTGGCAAAAACAATATATCTCCCCATAAATGGGGGAGACATAATAACAAGGGCATGTTGTATACTATGCAAAACAGGAGTCCACCACCAGATTAAAAAAACCTCTCCTCCCCATACCCCACCCAACCATGGTGTAGTTGACCATGGTATATACATGACCCACCTGAATGGGTTTTGTAAAAACCATAAGACAGACAATATGAAACAAAAGGGCTAGAATGGCCCTGATACCGCTCACCAGGCAATCAGAGGAAGATTTTCAAAGTTTTCAGTATATATGTTTCTATAGAAAACTAGCCGGCCCTGGGGCGGGGCAATTTTAATTCAGAAAGAATTAACTAATCTATACTTATGTTCACAATTTCATATATTCTCATTACACCTTCATGAGTTTTATATTATTCATATGTGTAACTTATTTTAATCATTCCCCTGTTCTATGTTTATTCACAATTTCAAAACCGACTGAATATTCATGGACAAAATAGTTATAATGAAATATGGAAGGTGGGACAGTGTGGTCGTTATAAAAAGTAAAGAAACATATTTCAATTTCGACCCCAGGGGAATAATTTATATAACTTTTGTAGAGGACCTGAAAATGATGCTCAAGTGCCAAATTTGAATATGATAGCTGACGATTTTCAGTTTACACTAAGTTTCTATTGAAAACTGGACACCCCTGGGGCGGGGTCAATTTTGACCCCAGGGGCATAACCCTGTAGATTCAATAGATTTTTAAAGGTTCAATTTGTTGACGACTGACGATAGACAACGGACATCAGGCAATCACAAAAGCTACCCCTTAGCTGTTTGTCCTCTAGTGAGCTAAAAATGGAAATAACTCCCACAATGTTGATGCCAGAGTTATGCTCAATGTGCATGACACTTCCTCTCATCATACTTGTTTCATACTTGTTTGAGTCTGATGGTAAAATGAATTTGTCCTACCCTTGTAGGAGATTTCTGAATGACACTTTCTCTCATCATGCTTGTTCCATATCGAGGGTTGAGCGCAAGACTGTCGTAACTGCACTTTTTACTAAAAATGACTTTTTTTTATTTTTTACACTATTTTATAGTAGTACATAACCTGAAAAAATTCCAGAGCTATTCTCCCATTATTTAGATAGATATTCTGAAAATGCAGAAATGTAGTAACTCAAACAGACAAACATCTTGCACGCAAGACAGTAGTAACTCAAGTTACTACTGTCTTGCAAGAACATTAGTAATAAAACACACAAACTTTGACTAGCAATACTGTAGTAACTTGAGTTGCTACTGTATTGCTGGCACAAAGGCTACAAGTATACATGTTAACTAACTTGCAAAAATGTAGTAACTTAATATTGTGACATCATAATTATTAAATTATGACAGCAGATGTAAAGTGCTTGTGTGGTGGCCATAAAAAGGTCACCCCGTATTTCATTCTCAGTGTTGTTATATATATATTCTGGTCCTTCAGGATCATCAATTTCAGTGATTTCAGTATTGAAAACTGAAACCACTTAAGCCGATGCTAGGGGGCATGAGCGTTGTTGCACTAATTATTAATTAATGTTCATGAACAAAATAGAGTCTGCAATTTTCTCTTTTTGCTTGCTGTTTTTACTTTGGAAGGATCTCATCTTATCAGAGTTTATCAAACTGATACTATAATTGCACTGAACAAGAAGAGTGTAGTGGCCAGTTGATTGATTGTGTATTTCTAAACAAGTAATGTACATAACTTCTGAGGCACTGGTAAGTTTAGCTGGGGTGTGGTAAAAATGCCATATATATTATTTCTAGGTATTAGTTAAACATGTCATAGGTAAAGTGGTAAAAATGCCATAAGTAACAAGAGCACCGCTGTGCAGCAAAATACGCCCGTCGGCAAAGTCAGTGATAAGCCAATTTAATAGGAAATTGAATCTGTTACAATGTGAAACTATCATTGGCAACTGCCTAGTAGAGCTATATATATAATATAGACCTGTTGTAACCAAATTAAATACTTAGCTTCATCACCATACAGGGAAGACAGCTATTGATTTTGTGACAAGTCCAATGACTTTTCCTGCAGTAACCCCCCTTTTCATACATAGATTTTTAAAAGAAAATAGAAAATACACTGAAATTCTTGAGGTTACAAAATCAAATGCACGCATGGGCCGAGATATTATGACCATAAACATGCTGACAAAATTTCAAAAGGATTGGATTAAATTTGATTACATTTGTTCACCCCATAACAGACAAAAAAAAACATAACAATTCCACTTAAATATATTAAAAAAAGGGGAGATAATTTAGTAGTGGGTGGGGCAATGTTGGTGATTAGGTAGCAGTAAACAGTAGAGGAGCGAAATATTCGAATTGGCCCCGGTCAATTTCCTTAATTCTAGTCATTGTCAGTGTTTGAAAGTTGTTTTAATGATAAAAACAAAAAAGACAGGAAGTTATGTGCCAAAAGTGAGTTTTGTGACTTGTTTTCAATAGACTGGACTCTAAGGTCATGACCTCTCACAGTGTATAGCATGATTAGAGGGTAGAATGCGAAACTAATGGTATCGGCTAAATCCACCAGATTTACAGCGGAAATTTTGAATGGGGTAAGAAATCAATAAATAGTGAAAAAAAACCCTGGTTAACCCCATTGTCCCTGTTGAATATTTTAAAGCTGCCATGATATGGATCCACAGCATGCTGTGTTTTGGAGCATAGCAATGTCGTGACAGTTTCAAATCTTATGGTGAAAAGTAGCGTTTTGATGGCTTTTTGTCATGTGTTTTCGCGGTTCGGACAAACAGAAAATTCACTCTTGGCACAGTGTGAAAGCGATTTGTAGAAGAAATCTTATAGTGTTTTACAATGCTTATGGACATATTTGTTCATCTAGGCCATAATATTGTTTCAGAATCTGGATTGAAAGCCAAGCGGAGCAACAGACTGTGATAGGTGTTGGTCTGTCGGCGAAAAATTAGGATCTACCGTTGCCTGCCTCCTTAAGGGTAAATCATAGTAAAATGAACTTCTTCAAAATCTACTGTAAGATGATTTGTGAGACAGGCCAGTTCTTGTACTATTTAAAATCAACAGTTATATTGTTGTTTTGAGTTTTATGTGCTTGGAATAAGGATTTAAACAGGGGAAGTAACTCAGAACGTTATGAAGAGTAGCATTTCCTAACCACAACAGCACCTTAAATATGTTATTGTAATGAAAGGAAATGAGGGTCTGTTGGCCAAAATGATCCAAAATAGCCAAAATAAGTAGATCTGATAGAAATTTGCCCCATTTGATGGCTTTCAGATCTGGATTTAATGTAATTTTCTATGGCCAGTGCATTTTTCTCAGTCGTTCCCTGCCGGGCAGTCGTTAAGCACTTTTCTTCGGTTATAGCTGATAAGTCTTGTAAAATTAAGCGGTGTTGTGTATGGACTGGTCCACTGAACAGATGCGGATATGACATTTACAGTGTGTCTCACAGAAATAAGCGAATAAAGGTGCATGTTCACAGATTGGCATATTACTTGTTCACACTGAAGCAGCTACATCTGAAAATTCATGTATGACACTTGTGTCACAACACGTTAGGTATAAATCCGGCAAATTTTTCTTACGAGCCTTCTCGGATAAACAATGCGTGACAGTTATGCCCTGCTGAGGGTGAATTTATCGGTCATAAAGGTTATTCGAGATGCCAGGTGCTTGCGGTAACTAGCTTTGCTCACTTGGATATTGCAATTAATTTGAATTTTCTTGATTTTGTGTTTCATATTTGTAGTTTGTCATGAAGTTAAGCCATAAATGTGGCCTGACGCACTGCTCGAAACAGCTTTTTCTTCACTGTACACAGACTCTTTAAAGATTGTTGCTTTCGCTTGTCGTTTTCGTAGTTAAAACCGCCTTCTTTTGTACTTTGCGGGTGATTTTCGCAGGGCGTGTGTGCAGGATTATGTCCCTTTGACTGGTACATAATCTTGTTTGCACTACCCGAGAAATGCAAAATATGTGTGTAAATCTGGTCAAATAGTATATAGTATGTTACAGAAATGTATTCTTCTATATGTATAGGACTAGAAAAGAGACTGTTGGTATGGAAAGAAAAAATCCACTTAAGGAAAGACAAAAAAATGTTGCGTAAAATGGTATTTGCCGACCAAAAAAAGTATTGCTTTGCCCGTTTTATAGAGGTCTATGGCAGGCAGCATAGACTGACTGGCCTAAACTTCTTGTACAAACATTATAGGCATTTTTTATGCAGCAAATAATGCAAAAGCAGGCAAACCATGAAGACACAGTATGCTGTATGTGAAAGGTGAAATTCCAGAAAACTGGCCTTAATTTGTGTCTGAATTTGGTCAGTAAGCATGTTTTGTAGACTATCTAGGAAAGCAGAAAATGGTCAAAATCTAATTATTTTGGTAAAATTTTGTTCCAATATACCTAAATTATTGGGAAAAGGGCTTTTTAATGGAATGGAAAAAAATTAATGGTTCCTTAAGGTAGCAGTAAACAGTAGAGGAGCGAAATATTCGAATTGGCCCCGGTCAATTTCCTTAATTCTAGTCATTGTCAGTGTTTGAAAGTTGTTTTAATGATAAAAACAAAAAAGACAGGAAGTTATGTGCCAAAAGTGAGTTTTGTGACTTGTTTTCAATAGACTGGACTCTAAGGTCATGACCTCTCACAGTGTATAGCATGATTAGAGGGTAGAATGCGAAACTAATGGTATCGGCTAAATCCACCAGATTTACAGCGGAAATTTTGAATGGGGTAAGAAATCAATAAATAGTGAAAAAAAACCCTGGTTAACCCCATTGTCCCTGTTGAATATTTTAAAGCTGCCATGATATGGATCCACAGCATGCTGTGTTTTGGAGCATAGCAATGTCGTGACAGTTTCAAATCTTATGGTGAAAAGTAGCGTTTTGATGGCTTTTTGTCATGTGTTTTCGCGGTTCGGACAAACAGAAAATTCACTCTTGGCACAGTGTGAAAGCGATTTGTAGAAGAAATCTTATAGTGTTTTACAATGCTTATGGACATATTTGTTCATCTAGGCCATAATATTGTTTCAGAATCTGGATTGAAAGCCAAGCGGAGCAACAGACTGTGATAGGTGTTGGTCTGTCGGCGAAAAATTAGGATCTACCGTTGCCTGCCTCCTTATCGAAC
Source organism: Azorinus chamasolen (assembly GCA_963576725.1). Classification (NCBI taxonomy): domain Eukaryota; kingdom Metazoa; phylum Mollusca; class Bivalvia; order Cardiida; family Solecurtidae; genus Azorinus; species Azorinus chamasolen. The sequence continues at coordinate 7,420,886 of OY755250.1, read as the reverse complement.
TTGACCAAGTCATTTTGACTATATACATGCTGACTAAGTTTGATGAGGATTGGATTTTATTTGTTTGAGTTAGAGAGCGGACAAAAAACGAATTTTGTTTAAAATTTGTTAAAAAGTTAATAAAAAAGGGGAGATAATTCAGAAGTGTGCAGGGCGATGATGCTGATTATCGAACTTAGCCGAGTCATTTTGGCCATATACATGCTGACCAAGTTTGAAAAGGATCCGATTCAATTTGTTCGAGTTAGAGAGCGGACAAGAGAATTTTGTTAAAAAATTATTAAAAAAGGGGAGATAATTCAGAAGTGTGCAGGGCGATGTTGCTGATTATCGAACTTAGCCGAGTCATTTTGGCCATATACATGCTGACCAAGTTTGAAAAGGATCCGATTCAATTTGTTCGAGTTAGAGAGCGGACAAACAAAAGTTCACGGACGGACGGACGGACGGACAGACAGACAGACAGACAGACGGACGGACGGACGGACGGACAACGCCACGACATAATACGTCCCGTCTGAAGACGGGCGTATAAAAATGCCAGATATATATATAAACAATTTGGTAACATTGTATTTTGAATTTATGAAAGGAAAACCTATATTTAAGTTTTGAGTAATTTTGTTTGTTAAAATGGTAAACTTGAAAAAAATGATAGGGGTGGGGACAAAATTTCGGTCCAGAATTCCCAGCAAATTGACCAACCAATGAAACCTATGATCACTGTTACACATTTGATTTTGGATCTCTTCATTTTCTTATAAATACCCCTAACAAACAGTGTATGAATGATGTGTGGCAGTGCTTTCAATACCTAATGAATATTAATGGATAAAACAGTTATGATGAAATATGGAAGGTGAAACATTGTAGCCATTTCAGAAAGTAAAGAAACAGATATTTCAAATACCACTAGCAAACAGAGCAGACCCTGAACAAATGGCTCCTATAGGAGCTGTCTGATCTGGATCTACTCTGTTTGCACATGCATGGAAACACGATTATATGAGGGAAAGGCTTAAATCAGAAAAACATCATACTCATTAAAAGGTTAGGTTTAACACATTGCATTTAATCTGAACACCATAATTAGATTTGATCTTTACCTCTTTCTTTGTTCTATATTTACTTTGATTTCCAAATACCTACTGAATAATCATGGAGAAAAAACTTATATTTTAACACGGAAGATGGAATAATTAAGCTATGTTAGATACTAGACAGTGCTAGATTTATCAATTTCAATCTGCAAACAAACAGCAAACCCTGATCAGACAGCTCCTATAGGAGCTGTCTGATCTGGGTCTTCTCTGTTTACTGAGTACGGGGAAATGCGTGATTATGAGTGAATAGGTTAATTGACATCCCCATTCATATTTTACCCTCAAATTCACAGTTTGCAAGTAATCTGTAGTACATTGATAGTTCAGTTCCTTTGATTTGGGGTCTGAATCTATGATAATAAAAATGATTTTATATATAACATTTAAATCGTTTTAGATTACCGAATTTGATTATTACCATAATTTTATATGATATTATAACATATTTTTTCACACAGTTTTCCTTTTATAAATACAATGTTACCAAATTGTTTATTTATATACCTCTGGCATTTTTCCCTATGGTATTTTTACCACTTTACCTGTGGCATGTTTACCTATGGCATATTAAATTTTTTACCTATTTGCATTTTTACCTACATTCTTCAAGCTCTATTATGCCTATCCTTCTTTTATTTTCTACCCTTGAGAAAATTTGTTGTTTTTCAAACAGTGTATATCCATATTTAAAGCTTGTTGAATGAGCCCTGAGATTAGGGTGTGCACTGTTTGCCTTATAAATTTAACAAAAGGTATCTTAAGATGGAATATGTTACTTAATTCTTCTAACCTGATTATAGTGAATAAATCTTGTTAACCTTATGTTGAAAAATTCTAAGTAGGGCCACATGAATAAGATTTTTAATAATCAGGACCAAACCTAATCTAGCTAACTTAAGCATTTGTAGAATGTGAGTGATATAATAATTATATATTAATTATTATATCACTTATATTTTAATGATGACTAATTCTCATGTAGAACATGAGCATAAGTTGAACCAACTGATGCAGAAACATTGAATGGGCGTCTTTTGTCGGTTATCTCACCAAATTCAATTATAGGTGGTGCTGATGCACCGAGCAGGTCCCACACCCAGATATTTTCTGACTTTATCAATCGTCATTGTATGTGTTTATTCATGATAAGATTGATCAACAAAATGATTTAAATCATGTAGATGAAATGAAAACTTCCTAAATTTTGAACATAAATACAGTTCTTTTAACCATTTTCCACAAACAGAGAAAACAAGAGGGCCATTGGCCCTATATCGCTCACCTGAGTTACAGTAATACATGTATATTGACATGTTAATTTTTCAGTGGACAACATTTCTAGCAGATGAAATAAGCTTAGTGCACTGCTTTCACCCTTTAACTGCTGAATAAACTTGAACTGAATTCAGAACTAATACCAAGTGACTGGTTGACCAAGACCTAAACTGTTTACAACTTGTGCCATTTTTGCCTTAGCTCAAAATGCCTAAAACTGGTCTTTGAGAAATTCAAATGACTTCAATAAAGCTATGCAATTATACCTTGACCCAGGTATATAGGCAAATAGAGTGCTAGGCAGTACATAATGCCAGTTTTTGTGTGAAATGACCAATAAGAATATCTTTAAAAATCGTTTAACCCTTTCCCTCATATAAAGCTGTTTTTATGCATTAGCAAACAGAGTAGACTCAGATCAGACGACTCCTACGGAAGCTGTCTGATCTGGGTCTTCTCTGTTTCTTTTGACACAATATAGATCGGATTCTACAGTTTTTGTCAAAGCAAAAACTTCTCTTCAGAGAAATAATGTGTTTTACACATTAAAAATAAGAGTAGACTAGATCAGACGGCTGCTATAGAAGCTGTCTGATCAGGGTCTGCTCTTTTTACATTTGACAAGATATAGATTTGATTTTACAGTTTTTTTCAAAGCTAAAACTTCTATTTATGGCAATAAATTTTTTTTAAGCATTAGCAAACAAGAGTGGTCCCAGATCAATTTTTGTCAAAGCAAACAGGTTAAGGGTTAATAGGTGTTTAGAAATAATTCTAGCTCTAGGTGTGAATATCTGAAGATAATTCAATTAAACGGGTCATTAGTATTTTTAACAATTGAAATTGAGAAGAGTTACCTCTACTGTTATAATGAAGTTATATTTACTTAGTTATTTCATTAATATCATACAAGATTCAGACATTTTAGAACTTTTTAATGTGTTGTCATCAAATTTTATGAAAAAGTAATATTTAAGATGCTTTTTGGGGCAGCAGACTTAATCCACAGTAGTAAGTTTAACCTATCATTGTTAAGGGGGGGGGGGGGGGGGGGGGCAAATGCATTATCATGTTTTCTTAAGAATTACCATGACTTATATCAGTTGGGCCATTTCATAATCATGTTTTCACAGTTTTCTTAAACATTACCATGACTTACATCAGTTGGGTTTGGACCCAGATCAAAAGTCTAGATGGTGATCATTTTCCTTGATTGCCTGAATTGTTACTTTCCTATATCTCTCACATCTAATTTGAGAGACATTGGAAGACTCCATTTAACATCTCTCACACTACACACTGGGGTTAATGGGTCAAAATGCCTTTAATGTTTCGTCTGCAACAAAAAGTTATTGTCATCTGCTTCAATTCTTAAAATAAACTTACTTTCATTTTTTTGCAAAAATATGGTTAAGATGACAAACAGTTTGGATCCTGATGATACGCCGCAGTATGCGGCCTCTCATCTGGATCCAAACTGTTTGCATAGGTAATCACAGTTTCACCACTAGCATGCAAAGAGTTAAGAGTCAGCATTGACCTGGAGAGATTTTACTGCCAAGCAGCTGTAACTTTGACCTGCTGCTGGTCTGCAGATCTGGAGTTGTTTATTTAACCCTTAATTTCTCTCATGTAAACTTGTTTTCATGCATCTGCAAACAGAGTAGACCCAGATAAGGTGGCTCCTATAGGATCAAGGTCTGTTATTTGCTAATGGAATTTGATAGATGTTTCTATGCCTTCTAAAACAGCTACACTGATTCACCTTCAACATTTTATTATAAATAGTTATAAATAGAATGATACTAGCAATCCAATGCAGTTATCTCCCTTTGTCCCTTATGGCTATGCTGATGGGACAAGGGAAATAACTGTGAGGAAATTACCTTTTAAGTGTTACAGATTCTGATGTTAAGTAGCATAAAACCCCAGGGTGAGACCATTTATGGCCCAGGGGTCATTATTTGAACACACCTTGTAGTGGTATATTAGGTGATGCTTCATACCAAATATCTTAGCTCTAGATTATGTGGTTTCAGACAAAAAGATTTTTAAAGGTTTCCCTATATAAGTCTATGTAAAAACTACAAGCCCCAGGGCAGGGCCATTTTTGGCCCGGGGGTCATCATTTTAACAAACTTGGTAAAGGACCATTAGATGATGCTATATACCAAATATCAAAGCTCTAGAAATTGTGGTTTCAGAGAAGAAGATTTTTAAAGATTTAAAAAAAAAACCTGTAAAAGTAGTGGGGCGGGGCCATTTTTTGCCCGGGGGTCATGATTTTAACAAAACTGATAGAGGACATCCTAAGGTACATTTCTGTGAAATTTGGTTGAAATCCTCCCAGTGGTTTAGGAGAAGAAGTCATTTGAAATAAAAGTGAACGGACAGACGGACGGACGTACTAACAAATGGGTAGTTGTGTGACTTTTTCCTTTGATCTTTTCTTGTGGGACTAGTCCCACAAGAAAAACTATTTTTGGCTCTAACTTTGGAAAAGAATGATCTGGAAGCTAACCCTAACCCTAACCCTATGTCCCACAACTGGCCAGGTTAATGTCACAAGAAATGGCCAGGTTAATGTCACAAGAGATGGCCAGGTTAATGATTTTACTTGTGCGACTAGTTAGAAAAAGTCACACAACTACCCTTTGGTGAGTGCGGACAGACGGACAGACGGACAGACGGACGACGGACGACAGGCGGTCACAATAGCTCACCTTGAGCCTTTGGCTCAGGTGAGCTAAAAAGAGGGTGGGTTAGACATTACATTACACTTTTAGGACTGGACATTACACTTCCCCTGTCACAATGTAAAATCTGACTTCAATGATATTGTGTATGCCCTTGTTTGTTAGATATACACTGTAGCTTTTATTTTAATATTTCTTCATGTTTGTTCATTTGAGAGTCCATACTTACTTTAATTATTACAAGTAAAACTATGGTCAGTTTGTATGGAAATTATTAGGTGAAATTCGCCCACAAATAGTACATTCAAATTGCGATAAAAATACACATTGAAATTCTACAAATAATACACTTAAACAAGATATAACATTATGAAAAATAACTATTTTAACCCTTTCCTCCATGAAAATGACTTTCTATGCCTTTGCATACAGAGTAGATCAAGATCTAATTCTATAGTTCATACTTTTACAAAACATTCATGTGTTAATATGCCATTTAAAAATTAATCTAATATTCATGATGCCATCATTTCTTACATGAATATTCATGGAGTAAACGGTTAAAATGTTCAAGCAGTTTGATCCAGATTAAATTGTAAAAAAAGTATTATGACTGATTAGAATTCATACTATTTGACCCAATACACTGCTTTTGCTGTGTTCCGAATATATTTCTAATTTATATCAGAGTGAGTGAGTGAGTTGGGTTAACGTCCGACCAACAGTATTTCAGTTGTTTGCAGACGGCACCCGCATGGGACAAGTTATAGTGCTGCCTCACTGAAATACCCCTGCCGTGGGCATATGGCAAGGGCAACCCACCCAGTCACATTATCCTGACAACGGGCCAACCAGTCCTAGAACTACATCTTTTAATGTTGAGCGTAGTAAGGGAGCTACTAGTACCAACTTTTAACGACTTTTGGTCTGTCGTGGCCGGGGATCGTACCCACGACCTTAATTTATATCAGAATCACCTCAGATGTCAAATAAAATTAAAATATTTAACCCTTACAAAATGTAGGACACCAGTCTATAAGACATCTACTAATTTTGACCCTGATGTGTGCTTTCTAGAGGTTTTAACTTTTTCATCAGCGTCTGCATTGTTTGTTTTGTAAACATCATTCAGATGCAACACTCTAGATTACAATTAAATTCTTTCAGTCATTCCATGACTATCATTCTTATTGGTGACTTTTTATTATAATAGCTTCTGATATTATCCAAATTGTATTAATTTTTCATGAATTTACATGTAAGAAATGATGTCATCATGATTATTAATTAAATTAATTTTGTAATCATATATTAACACAGGAAATTTTGGGCATGGCAGAAACTGTGAAATCAGATCTATATTATATCATAGCAAACAGAGCAGATCCTGATCAGATGGCTCCCTAATGATCTGTCTGATCTGGGTCTTCTCTTTTTGTATAGTCATTAAAAGGCATATTATGGGTTAAATGATTTAAAAAAGACATTTAAACATTTAAGTAGCGGTCTGAAATGTGGTTAGTCAGTTCAGTCATGCATTTCTGTCGGTTTCTTAGGTTTTGGGTAAAACTGATCACTTATCTGCATTTTTAAAAACATGCAAGCTAGATAACAAAATAAAACTTGAAAATGCATACAATTATAATGTTAAATCCTTAGTTATTCTCGACATTAAATCATGTGTGTAATCAGTTCGAAATCAGTCAATAATGGATAACAAAAGTGTATCAAAGGACCTACTCAGTGGCAGCGTCAACTAGTTAGACAGGGACAGATAACCAACAAAAGACGCCCATTATTCCAACAACACAATACTAATTCTACCTTATCAGTAAGCTTTAAGGTTCTGTGTGATTTACAGGAAAGATGATAAATGAAGAAAATGCTTATAACCAGACAATAGAATTGCTTATAAGATGCCTAAATATATATATATTTAAAAAACAGCATTAATTTTGGATGTCATAAACAGTGTATACTCAGATCAGCCACTCTGCTTATATAAGTATAGTGACTGGTAAGTTTTCACTGCCACACACTAGCAGCTAAAATAGCTTCCAACTATTTTTGACACATGCCTCATCATCGTTACTAAAATAATTAGATAGTTTTGTTTCTTCAGTTTAAAGTTCAGATTTAGATAGGACAGACTGTATATCAAAAGTTTGGTGGAAAACTATACTTGACTTTAGTGAAGGAGTTGCAATATATTTACACCAAGCCCTCTATATACAGACAGTGCAGAGTCTGGTCAGACAATTCCTTCAGGAGCTTCTGATCAGGGTCAAAACTTATTTGTACTAGCTTGAATATATGCTTAGGATAGCATCAGAATGATTAAAATGATATATATTTATATGGGAGGAGCTTATATATACTGTTGGAACTCATAATACAATGTCGGAATGGGTTCATATTTCCATCTTTTGCTTCACCAAATCCTAGGGTGTGAGATGTTAGAATCACCATACCATAGGGCATGGTAGTGAAATAAGGACTAGCATCAAACATTTGATCAAGCAACAAATGTATATGATATAATGCTATTATTTAGTGTGCGTGTATGTGTTTAAAAGATGGTTCATAACTTAAGACTTTTAGGCTCACGTCGGGTCCGAATGACATGCTGTTCAAAATATAACTGATGTTTATATGATGAAAAAACAGCCAAAGTTAGTTAAAATATAGTTTATTTTTCTAAATAAAATGCCCTGATGGATTTTTATGCCCCCCAGATCAAATCTGGGGGGCATATTGTTTTTGCCCTGTCTGTTTGTTTGTTTGTTTGTTTGTCTGTTTGTCTGTTTGTTTGTCAGCAACTTTAACATTGGTCATAACTTTTGAGCCAGTACAGATAGAGACTTGATATTTGGTATGCATATGTATCTCATAGAGCCGCACATTTTGAGGGGTGACATGTCAAGGTCAAGGTCATCCTTCAAGGTCAGAGGTCAAATATATGGGTCAAATCACTGACTTTAACATTGGCCATAACTTTTGGACCAGTAGAGATAGAGACTTGATATTTGGCATGCTTGTGTATCTCATGAAGCTGCACATTTTGAGGGTGACATGTCAAGGTCAAGGTCATCCTTCAGGGTCAAAGGTCAAATTATCTGTTTTTAGGCTGTAACTTTAACACAACTTTAACATTGATCATAACTTTTGACTCAGTACAGATGGAGATTTGATATTTGGCATGCATATGTATCTCATGAAGCCGCACATTTTGAGGGGTAATATGTTAAGGTCAAGGTCATCCTTCAAGGTCAGAGGTCAAATATATTGGTCAAATCACCGACTTTAACATTGGCCATAACTTTTGGACGAGAAAAGATAGAGACTTGATATTTGGCATGCTTGTGTATCTCATGAAGCTTTACGTTTTGATGGGTGACATGTCAAGGTCAAGGTCATGCTTCAGGGTCAAAGGTCAAATTGTCTGTTTCTTTGTCTGTAACTTTAACATTGGTCATAACTTTTGAATCAGTACAGATAGAAACTTGATAATTGGCATGCATATGTATCTCATAAAGTCGCACATTGTGAGGGGTAATATGTCAAGGTCAAGGTCATCCTTCAAGGTCAGAGGTCAAACATATGGGTCAAATCACAGACTTTAACATTGGCCATAACTTTTGAACCAGTACAGATAAAGACTTGATATTTGGCATACTTGTGTATCTCATGAAGCTGCACAGTTTGAGGGGTGACATGTCAAGGTCATCCTTCAGGGTCAAAGGTCACCAACTTCAAATTGGTCATAACTTTTGAACCAATAGAGATATAGTCTTGATATTTGGTATGCATGTGTATCTCACGAAGCTGCACATTTTGTGGGGTGGCATGTCAAGGTCAAGGTCATCTTTCAGGGTCAAAGGTCACATACTTTAACATTGGCCATAACTTTTGAATCAGTAGAGATACAGACTTGATAGTTTGTATATATGTGTTTCTCATTTGGCTGCATAGTTTCAGGGGTAACATGTCAAGGTCAAGGTCATCTTTGAAGGTCAAAGGTCATTAACATTGGCCATAACGTTTGAACCAGTAGATATACAGCCTTGGTACTGGTATGCATGTGTATCCCATGAAGCCACAGTTTGAGGGGTGACATGTCAAGGTCAAGGTCATACTTCATGGTCAAAGGTCACCAACTTTTAACATAGGCCATAACTTTTGAACCATTAGAGATACAGACTTGATATTTGGTATGCATGTGTACCCCATGAAGCTGCACAGGTAGAGGAGTGACATGTCAAGATCAAGGTCATCCTTCAGGGTCAAATATCATATTGAGGGGGCATAGTGTTTCACAAACACATCTTGTTTCTCTTTAATCAAAATGTTACAACAGTCTTGCATGACTTTATTTGTCTTATTCTTGTCGAGCCGTTCATGCAAGATTGTCGTAACTCAAGTTGCTACAGTCTTGCAGGCAAATAAACCCCCAATATTTGCCAAATTAAGTGCAAGACTGTAGTAACTCATCAAGATACAGAAATATCAAAAAGTACTGGAGCTTTATTTATTTAACTCAGCCTGGATTTATTTATCTCTCTTTTAATGCATGAATATCAAAGGTTTTGAATTTATTACGATTTTTGCACGAATAAGGATGTTTTTTGCTTCTCCTGTAAACTTTCATAATATAGAGTTACTACAGTCTTGCGCTCAACCCTCGATATGTGATGTTTCGAATAAATTAAAACTAGAAATGTGTACATAGGACACTGATGCTCCCACTTCAGATTTTTGTCACAGAAACTAAGGGCCATAATCATGTATGCAACGACTGAAGCGATTTATGCCATTTTTGCAAATAAAGGGCTGCTACTCCTAAACGACAGAAGCGATATACATGGCCATCAAATTTGACTCAGATATATAATGGCCACAAACGTATTTAAAATTTGGTGAGGACTGAACAAGTACTTTCCATGAAAAGTCTGGACAACATATTTTTAAAGTCATTTTTGCAAATAAAGGGCCACAACTCCTGAGCAACTGAAGCAATTTACATGGCTATGGAACTTGACCCGGATATAATGGCCACAAATATGTGTGTAAAGTTTAGTGAGGACTTGATAAATACTTCCAAGAAAAGGTCCAGGCAAGATATTTTAAAGCCATTTTTGCAAATAAAGTGTCGGAACTCCTCAACGACTAAAGCAATTTATAAAACTTGACCAAGATATAATAGCCGCAATCATGTATGTAAAGTTGGGTGTTGATTGAACAAACACTTTCTAAGTATTAGAGCCCGGACAAATTCTTCTTGATGTGCGTACGGACTAACGTACGTACGGACAAGAGCAATCCTATATGTCACCACTTTGTGGGGCATAAAAACTAGTAGATAAAAAGTTATTGTCCGGACAAGAAAATATGAAAACCAGGAATAATTAAAAAAAAATAATGCTAGAGCTAGGGCCTTTGTGCATGACACTTCCTCTCATCATGCTTGTTCCATGTGTGATGTGCTAATGAATTTAGCCTACCCTTGTAGGACATATGACCCAGAAACGAAGCGTGACAGACAGATGGACAGAATCGAGCAAACCTTCAAACCCCCACCTGTTGACTAATAGATTAACATGTACGAAATGAATAATTTATCACATCACAAACATTAATTAGCAGAACAACAAATTTATTAATAAGGGAATTTTTTGACTGTTACAGAAACTGAAGAATCAGATCTGTGATATTCCATCAGCAAATAGAATAGACACTGATATGACGACTCTGACATACAGGAGACTCTGACATACAGGAGTGAGTGAGTTGGGTTAAAAAATGCATTTAAAATTATGGATATTATTCATGTTAGGTACAAATAGAAACTAGAAGTATCACTACAGGTGATAAATACCCCCGCTACACGTTCAAATGCGGACGGACAGACCGACCCGACAGGCTGATTCCAGTATACCCCCCTCAAACAAGTTTGCAGGGGTATAATAAACGTGCTGGCTTGATATTCATGTTTCTTCTCAGATGGACAGTACAATTGTTTAACAATTTTGCCATAAAAAAAATGCTGAATATTTCCCGTTTTAAGCGAGCTTTCTTTAATTTCTTTCCAAAGTCAAAATCTGTATCAAACAATCTGAACCTTTAAAAGGTGTGGTGTCTTATCAGAATCCAAAAGTGCTTGAGAAAGTTATAAAAGATTATCCTACGGCAACAAGAGAGTTAACCATTCTTACATTTATTGCTTGCTGTTCCACATGCAAGCAGTTGAAACACAGCTGTGTTTCCACTTTCTTTCAACAGTTTGAGGAATTTGTGGAAGTCATCCAAGCTCTTCGATCTCACAAGTTCAATTATTTGCCGGTTTTGCTCGGAAGGTTTGGCGGCCGCCTGAAAAAAGAACAGAGTTACGTGATGTCATATACGGATGAGGCGTAAAAGATAGTTAATATACTGCTCTGTGTCGTAGTCACTGTCAAAGTGCCCTCAAATACTGCTCTCTGTCGTATTCACCGTCCAAGTGCCCTATACTGCTCTGTGTCGTATTTACCGTCAAAGTGCCTAATACTGCTCTGTGTCGTATTCACTGTCGAAGTGCCCTATACTGCTCTGTGTCGTATTCACCGTCAAAATGCCTTCAAATACTGCTCTGTGTCGTATTCACTGTCGAAGTGCCCTCAAATACTGCTCTGTGTCGTATTCACTGTCGAAGTGCCCTCAAATACTGCTCTCGTCTAAGTACCCTCAAATACTGCTCTGTGTCGTATTCACTGTCGAAGTGCCTTCAAATTTAGGGATATGAACGAATAGTCGAATATTCGGAAATCAGACGAATATTCAAATTCAAAATCACGATTCGAATATATTCATTTTAAAATTTGTTTTTTTTTGTCATTAAATTTATGCAAATATTTCATAATTCTCAGCTTCATGTTAGAAAATATCAGACATTCCGCATCACATAACTCTGTAAACATGTTTTGATAACACCTGTCAAACAGACCACAATTATGGAAGTGTGTGCTTTGATTAGAGAGGTCACCCGCTTTGTTGTTTGCACAAGGTGTCAATGCATTCTATTTAATCCACTTTCAATTCTGATTGGCACAAAGTGCCAGGTGAGGTATTGTGAGGGGACAGGCTCCGGCGTGAGTCGTCGTGCGTCGTCAACAATTTACTTAAACATCTTTTTCTCTGAAACCACAAAACCTAGAGCTTTGATATTTGGTATGTAGCATCATCTAATGGTCCTCTACAAAGATTTTTAAATGATGTCCCCCGGACCAAAAATGGCCACGCCCTGGGGCTTATCAGTTTTTCTTAGGAAAATCTTTAAAAATCTTCTCCTTTGAAACCGTAATGCCTAGACCGTTGATATTTGGTATGTAGAATCATCTAATGGTCCTCTACAAAGATTGTTCAAATTATGACCCCCAGGACCAAAAATGGCCCGCCCCTTGGCTTATCAGTTTTTAATAGGAAAATCTTTAAAAATCTTCCTCTCTGAAACCGTAAGGCCTAGACTTTTGGTATTTGGTATGTAGCATCATCTAATGGTCCTCTACATAGATTGTCCAAACTATGACCCCCAGACCAAAAATGGCCCCGCCCCGGGGTTTATCAGTTTTTCATTGGAAAATCTTTTAAAAATCTTCTCTGAAACCATAAGGCCAAGACCATTGATATTTTATATGTAGCATTATCTAATGATCCTCTACAGAGATTGTTCAAATTATGACCCCTTGACCAAAAATGGCCCCGCCTCGGGGCTTATCAGTTTTTCATCGGAAAATCTTAAAAATCTCCTTCTCTGAAACCATAAGGCCTAGACCTTTGATAGTTGGTATGTAGCATCATCTAATGGTCCTCTACATAGATTGTTCAAACTATGACCCTGGACCCAAAATGGCCCCGCCCCAGGGGCTTATCAGTTTTTCATAGGAAAATCTTTGAAAATCTTCTTCTCCGAAACTGTAAGGCCTAGATCTTTGATATTTGGTATGTATTATCATCTAATGGTTTTCTACCAAGATTGTTCAAATTATGAACCCCTGGACCAAAATGGCCCCGCCCCTGGCTTATCATTTTTTCATAGGAAAATCTTTAAAATCTCCTTCTGTGAAATTGTAAGGCTCGGAACTTTGAAACTTATATGAAGCATCATCTAATGTTCCTTTATTTGGATTGTTCAAATTTTAAACTCCAGGCCTAAAATGATGGCCCTTGGTTTCATATTGGCCCCAATCTGAAGCTGGATTATTTTTTCATAGAAATACAGTGTATGCATATGTCTATAGTAACCAGGTGAGCGATTTAGGGTCATCATGGCCCTCTTGTTATTATAATTAACCAATAAATAATACTACAGAAACATTTACCAATGAAAATTGCCATTCAGCAAAATAATATGCCACAACAATTTCACGTGTTCCAGTGGCAACATATTAATTGATTGGAACTTGTTTAACAAGTGCTGTCCGCAGACAGCGCGCACCACTTTCTTTAGCGCTGGATAGTATAGTGGAAGTCTAAGTCGGAAAGGGGAGATAACTATAGCAAAATTAATTTTAGGTTTACCTGCCCTTGTGAAATGGGCCCCCCTTGTAATAGTTTGTAATAGTTGTAACATGTATACCAAACTTGAACCAAATATCTTGGACAGTTTCTGAGACATAGGCCTGAACATAAAACATAACCAACAATGAAAAATCTAAGTCGAATCAAAGGCCTGAATGGCCATAATGGCGTTCAGGTTTGATATGGATGTTATGTGTGTGTGTGTGTGTGTGTGGGGGGGGGGGATTGATGTACACGTTAATAACAATAACGTCTTGGAATTGATAACAGTATTAATAACAACACATTTTTGTGAAACACATTGCCCCTGATTGTGACAAATATAAATTTGACCCGTAATGTGACATTTAACTGTAATATAACCTTGAATTTAATAAGCCCCCCCAGGTTTGAAGTATGTATGTGCAATGGCTACAACGTTATTGCCAACATTAAAGTTTGAGCCAAGCCAACAAACCAACAAAGTCAGCCCCACCCCCTTGATTCTTGATTGGGGGCATAAAAATATGACAGACTGAAACAAAAGGAGCCATCTCATGATCTGCTGTTTATATATTGACATGCTTCTAGTTTCTACTATGGCAAAAGAATATCTTAATTATATTCATGATGTCATTATTTCTTATATGAATATTCATGAAGTAAAGGGTCAATTAATGCTTTCATGTCCTAAGCTGATGCAAATACTGAAGCACAACATCAAAATGATACAAAGGCTACCTATAATCCTACATTTTTTGTTCAACTTATTCTTACACATAACATTTATTTTTCCATGTTCAGCACTCGTTTATTTTGAATAAATGTAGTTTGCTTACAAAGTTGAAGGTAGACTGTTTTTATTTTTAATTACTAAGTAGATCCATACATGTACATACAATTACGGTAGTTGTTTGGAACCTGATGAAACTCAAATTCAGAACTACAGTCAGAAGTAGAGTTGTAAGCTGGGAAAGACATTTCAACAAATTGCTACCTACTTTCGCTTTTACACGACACAATTAAACGTCTTGAGCAGACTCGGCGGTTACACGATACATAGAAGAGACAGTTGTTATTGACACTGGAATATAATTTGATCGAATATGTGTTGAAAACCTTCTATGGATAATACTTACTTTGATAAGCCGATAGAACCCCGTGTTTTTACGGTTTTACTTCTTGTAAGACTTAGACTTGTGTTGAGGTTGGGTGCCATAGTCAAAACACGCTGTTCGATGCGTGATAAATGTGTATATGGAATTTCTTTGACCTTGTCCTTTATGAAACTTCCTATTTCTAATTTTGAGTACGGGTCACACGGAAATGACCGAATGCGATGCAAAAGGCAGTTTGATTGGCTGAAGATGTAGGTCTATATGCTAATCAGTTACGAATGTGTAAATGCAATCGGAAACCTCGGCTATATTCCTTCTGCTTTAGAATGCCAAGGTGTTGCGAAAACAACGGCAAAATATTCGTTCGCTTCTTCTTCTTCTTCCGATTAAAGTACAGGGCCCACTCTGGAGCATCGACGTACTTGGAGTTTATTAAAATTCAAGACTTTTAAAAAGTTTATCTTTGTGTAGATTAGTAGTAATTATCTCACACAGCGAATTATTATTAAATGCATGAAGAGTAAACAAATACATGAACATTTTACAACCAAACTAGATCTAGTGCAGACTTGAAGAAAACTATTTTGTCTTGCGCATGTTCACTAGACAAGTGAACTCTTTGCCGTAAAGAGACCGACTAGTATATGGCGTTGCGAACGCCATAAAAAGGGACATAACTATGACAAAATTAATTTTAGGGTTACCTACCCTTGTGAAATGGGTTCCTCCCCTTGTGATAGTTAACATACAAACCAAATATGAACCAAATATCTTTGATGGTTTCTGAGAAAAGGGACCTTAACAAAAAGATTAACCAACGCGGACGCCGACGTGAGGGTCATGACAATAGCTCCACTTTTTGAAAAAGTGGAGCTAACAACCTTAAAAGTATACAAGAGGGTCAGAATGGCCCTGAAGCGCTCATCAGACAATCAGAGGAGAAGATTTTCAAAGTTTTCACTATATGTTTATATAGAAAACTAGCCGGCCCTGGGGCGGGCCAATTTTGACCCCAGGGGAATAATTTAGAAAAACTTGTAGGGGACCTGAACATAATGCTATGAGCCAAAGCTGAGATTAACCTTCCAGTTTCAGAGAAGAAGATTTTCAAAGATTTCACTATTTGTTTCTATTGAAAACTGTCCACCCCTGGGGCGGGGTCAGTTTTGACCCCGAGATCATAATTTATATAACTTTGCTATGTGCCAAATATGAAAGCTGAGAGCCTTCCAGTTTCAGAGAAGAAGATTTTCAAAGATTTCACTATTTGTTTCTATTGAAAACTGCCCACCCCTGGGGTGGGGCCAATTTTGACCCCGGGGCCATAAATAATATAACTTATGTAGAGGACCTGAACATGATGCTATGTGCCAAATATGAAAGCTGAGAATCTTCCAGTTTCAGGGGAGAAGATTTTCAAAGATTTCACTATTTGTTTCTATTGAAAACTGCCCACCCCTTGGGCGGGGCCAATTTCGACCCTGGGGCCATAATTTATATAACTTTTGTAGAGGACCTGAACATGATGCTATGTACCAAATATGAAAGCTGAGAGTCTTCCAGTTTCAGAGAAGAAGATTTTCAAAGATTTCACTATTTGTTTCTATTGAAAACTGCCCACCCCTGGGGCGGGGCCAATTTCGACCCAGGGGCCATAATTTATATAACTTTTGTAGAGGACCTGAACATGATGCTATGTGCCAATTATGAAAGCTAAGAAGCTTCTGCTTTCAGCGGAGAAAGTTTTCAAAGTTTTAGTATATGTTTCTATTGAAAACGAGGCACCCCTGGGGCGGGGTCAATTTTGACCCCAGGGGCATAATTTATATAACTTTTGTAGAGGACCTGAATATGATGCTATGTGCCAAAGATGAAGATTTTTAAAGGTTCAAATTGTCGACGACGGACGACGGACAACGGGCGATCACAAAAGCTCACCCTGAGCACTTTGTGCTCTGGTGAGCTAAAAACAAATCAAACAAGCCACTTAGCGCAGACTTATATAAAGTACCCAAATAGAAACCTCAAATATCAATTTTATAATGCAAATCTATTCAAACCAGAGGCATATACAACATTATATGTCTCTGTTCAAACCATAGAACAAACACAAACTATGGAACATTATTCCTATGACAATTAAAGTGCACACATCCAAATCGAGCACAGCTGAAGTAAAACAAGGGCATGTTGTATTGCTATGCAAGACATGAGTCCCCCACCGGACTGAAAAAAACCCTCCGCTCTCCCCACCCCACCCACCCATGGTGTGGTTGACCATGGTATATACATGACCACCTGAATGGTATTAGTACCTACTTTCATACATTAAATCAGTAAATAAAAAGTTATTGTCCCGACAAGAAAATATGAAAAAGGGGAGTAACTCCAAAAATATTGATGCTAGAGTTATTGCCCTGTTGCATGACACTACACCTCATCATGCTTGTTCCATATGAGAAGTTTCAAATCAATTGAACCAGTACATAAAGAGTTATTAACTGGACAAGAAAATATGAAAATGGGAATAACTCCAAAAATATAGATGCTAGAGTTATGGCCCTTGTGCATGACATTACCCCTCATCATGCTTGTTCCATATGTCAAGTTTCAAATCAATTGAACCAGTAGATAAATAGTTATTGTCCGGACAAAAAATATGAAAAAGGGGAATAACTCCAAAAATATTGATGCTAGAGTTATGGCCCTTGTGCATGACACTACTCCTGATCATGCTTCTTCAATGTGTGAAGTTATAATGAATTTGGCCTAACTTTGTAGGAGATATTGCCCGGACACGAAGCGTGACAGACAGACAGGAAAATATGAAAAAGGGGAATAACTCCAAAAATATCGATGCTAGAGTTATGATCCTTGTGTATGACACTACCCCTCATCATGATTGTTCCATATGTGAAGTTTCAAATCAATTGAACCAGTAGATAAAGAGTTATTGTCCGGACAAAAAAATATGTAAAAGGGGAATAACTCCAAAAATATTGATGCTAGAGTTATGGCCCTTGTGCATGACACTAGCCCTTATCATGCTCCTTCAATGTTTGAAGTTATAATGAATTTGGCCTAACTTTGTAGGAGATATGGCCCGGACACGAAGCGTGACAGACGGACTGACAAGAAAATATGAAAAAGGGGAATAACTCCAAAAATATTGATGCTAGAGTTATGGCCCTTGTGTATGACACTACCCCTCATCATGATTGTTCCATATGTGAAGTTTCAAATCAATTGAACCAGTAGATAAAGAGTTATTGTCCGGACAAAAAAATATGTAAAAGGGGAATAACTCCAAAAATATTGATGCTAGAGTTATGGCCCTTGTGCATGACACTAGCCCTCATCATGCTTCTTCAATGTGTGAAGTTATAATGAATTTGGCCTAACTTTGTAGGAGATATGGCCCGGACACGAAGCGTGACAGACGGACGGACGGACGGACGGACGGACGGACATACTAACGGATGGGTAGTTGTGTGACTTTTTCCTTTGATCTTTTCTTGTGTGACTAGTCCCACAAGAAAAACTATTTTTGGCTCTAACTTTGGAAAAGAATGATCTGGAAGCTAACCCTAACCCTAACCCTATGTCCCACAACTGGCCAGGTTAATGTCACAAGAAATGGCCAGGTTAATGTCACAAGAGATGGCCAGGTTAATGATTTTACTTGTGGGACTAGTTAAAAAAAGTCACACAACTACCCTTTGGTGAGTGCGGACAGACGGACAGACGGACGGACGGACGGACGGAATCGAGCAAACCTATAGTCCCCCAACCGGTAACCGGTGGGGGACTAATAACTGCTGGTAGTAATCATCAGTCATTGGGTATTAAATATTTCAAAGTTATCAACATAAAACTGAAATTTAACAAGAGTACCGCATACGGTACATAATACACCCACTTGCAAACTTTCTCCGATTCAACATGCCTTATAAGTGTTGACATTTTCTAATCTATGCTTCAGATCTTTATTTCCATATTAAGGTGATACTTTTTTTAAAAAAATTGAAGTGAATAACTTATTAAATAAAAAAGTTACAGCTAATCCTCATATTTGCAGATTTTTGAAAAGTGCAACGGCCATTATAAACTCACTGAACTCACTGAAAGTTTGTAAAAACAAACTGAATGAACCACAAAATAAACTCAGCTTCAGATTTTGTTGCTTAAAACATTTCTGTTGAGTTTCATTTATACCATTTTAATAGTTTTCCCAGAAAACAAGCGACAAACTAAAAGCTGACCGACAAACAAAGCAACAAACACACAAAGTTCAAGGACCATAACTTTAGAATAAAATGACTTACCAAACACCCGCAATATATGTGAAAATTCATATTAAGGTTTAACCATATAAAAAAAATGAAGTAAATATCATTTCAAATGAAAAAGTTATGGCCACCATCCTCATATATATTTGCATAGATTTGCATTATTTCTTTTAAGTGCAAGGGCCAGAACTCCGAAACGACAAATCAAATGAACCTCAGAATTGACTCAGCTTCAGGTCTTGATGCATTAAACATGTGTGTGAAGTTTCATTAATATCTGTCAAACAGTTTTCCCAGGAAACAGCGGACAAACTATATGCATATATTTGCATTATTTTTTAAGTAAAAGGGCCATAACTCTGAAACGAAAAATCAAATGAACCTCAGAATCGACTCAGCTTCAGATCTTGATGCATTAAACATGTGTGAAGTTTCATTAATATCTCTCAAATAGTTTTCCCAGAAAAAAGCGGACAAACTATTTGCATTATTTTTTAAGGACAAGGGCCATAACTCTGAAACGAAAAATCAAATGATCCTCAGAATCAACTCAGCTTCAGATCTTGATGCATTAATCATTTGTGTGAAGTTTCATTAATATCTCTAAAATAGTTTTCCCAGAAAACAGCGGACAAATTATTTGCATGTATTTACATTATTTTTTAAGTAAAAGGGCCATAACTCCGAAACGACAAATCAAATGAACCTCAGAATCGACTCAGCTTCAGATCTTGATGCATTAAACATTTGTGTGAAGTTTCATTAATATCTCTCAAATAGTTTTGCCAGAAAACAGCAGACAAACTATTTGCATTTTTTAAGGACAAGGGCCATAACTCTGAAACGAAAAATCAAATGAACCTCAGAATCAACTCAGCTTCAGATCTATCAACTCAGCTTCAGATCTTGATACATCAAACATTTGTGTGAAGTTTCATTAATATCTGTCAAACAGTTTTCCGAGAAAACTGCGGACAAACAAAATGTTGACGGACGAACGAACGAACGAACGGATGGACGGACAGGGCCATGCCAATATACGACCACCTTTATTAGGTGGGCGTATAAAAACAAGAGGGCCATGATGGCCCTAAATCGCTCACCTGGTTACTGTAGACATATGCATACACTGCAGGCGCGTAGGCAAGTTTTTAAGGTTGGGGCCGCGAATGGGGTGGGTACGGGAGGGGTGTCCCCTCCCGTGCCGATTTTTTTTTTAAATTTGTGTTTTCTTAGATGCGATTTCCATGCATTTTAAGACGATTACTAAACAGTTTACAGCTTTTGTTATTATTCCCATTTCGTCTACTTCCCATTTCGTCTACTATTTTGGCTTTTGTTCCCATTTCGTCTACTCCTAATTTTACACTCTTTCCCATTTCGTCTACTGCTTATATTTTTCATGTCTACTGCCATGAACTTATATTTTTATGTCTTTGATCAATATTATATTATCTTCACAGCACACAAAATTCATGCATTTGAGGACTTTTTAATATCAAGTTCTAATGTTTTGGTTGATCTTGACCCAAATTATTGATCTGGATCAAAACCCAAAACAGGGTTGTGTAAGAGTTTTAAGGTTTATCTTAGAAATGTTATGCAAGCAAAAATACATTTTTAAAAAAAAACAACAAGAAACCACTTCAGCCAATCTAGGAAAATGATCATCATCTAAACTTTTGATCTGGGTCCTGACCCAACTGATGTAACTCATGGTAATGCTTAAGAAAACTGTGAAAACATGATTATGCAATGGCCCAACTGCTATAAATCATGGTAATTCTTAAGAAAACATGATTATGCAATGGCCCTTTAACAGTGATAGGTGTCAAAAATACTACTGCTGCACAAAAAAGCATCTTAAATATTAAAAGAAAGTATAAAAAAATTATGACAACACATTAAAAATTCCTAAAATATCTGAATCTTGTACGATATTTATAAAATAACTGAGTAAATATAACTTAATTATAACAGTAGACGAAATGGGAACAGGGTATAATTTTACAGTAGACGAAATGGGAATGAATTACAGTAGACGAAATGGGAAGTAGACGAAATGGGAATAAACCATTCAGACTGCTCAGGGTTCTTAATACCAAAAGTTCGTTTAGGAAATTTTATGTTTTTGGGTTGATTAGGTGCATCCATTTCAAAGATGATTTTTAGAATGAATATCAAATCTAAATGCTAAGTGCTATTTTTTACTTTGAGTATAATCAATATGAACAATTATATGAGTACATGTAATTAATTACCTTTAAAGTGTTTGTTTTTAGCTCACCTGAGCCGAAGGCTCAAGGTGAGCTATTGTGACCGCCTGTCGTCCGTCTGTCCATCTGTCCGTCCGTCTGTCCGTTCACTTTTATTTCAAATGACTTCTTCTCCTAAACCACTGGGAGGATTTCAACCAAATTTCACAGAAATGTACCTTAGGGTGTCCTCTATCAAGTTTGTTAAAATCATGACCCCCGGGCAATAAATGGCCCCGCCCCACTACTTTTAAAGGTTTTTTTTTTAAATCTTTAAAAATCTTCTTCTCTGAAACCACAATTTCTAGAGCTTTGATATTTGGGATATAGCATCATCTAATGGTCCTTTACCAAGTTTGTTCAAATGATGACCCCCGGGCTAAAAATGGCCCTGCCCTGGGGCTTGTAGTTTTTACATAGACTTATATAGGGAAACCTTTAACAATTTTTTTTCTGAAACCACATAATCTAGAGCTAAGATATTTGGTATGAAGCATCACCTAATGTATCACTACCAAGTATGTTCAAATAATGACCCCTGGGCCAAAAATGGCCTCACCCTGGGGTTTTATATTACTTTAACATCAGGAAGCTAGTTAAAAAAAATTCCTCACAGTTATTTCCCTTGTCCCATCAGCATAGCTATAATGGACAAAGGGAGATAACTGCATTGGAATTCTAGTACTTCCAGAATAGTGATTCTATTTGTAACTACTTATAATAAAATGTGGAAGGTGGAACAGTGTAGCTGTTTTAGAAGGCATAGAAACAGATATATCAAATTCCATTTGCAAACAGCAGACCCTGATCCTATAGGAGCCACCTTATCTGGGTCTACTCTGTTTGCAGATGCATGAAAACAAGTTTATATGATGGAAATTAAGGGTTAAACAGGCTTTTCTGCAGTTAAAGGGTTATAGCTCTGGGCAGTAAAATCTCTCCAGGTCAATGCATGACTCTTAACCCTTTGCACGCTAGTGGTGAAACTGTGATTACCTATGCAAACAGTTTGGATCCAGATGAGAGGCTGCATAATGCAGCGTCTCATCAGGATCCAAACTGTTTGTCATCTTAACCATATTTTTGAAAAAAAATGAAAGTAAGTTTATTTTAAGAATTGAAGCAGATGACAATAACTTTTTGTTGCAGACGAAACATTAAAGGGATTTGGAAAGGAATGTTGACCTATTAACCCCATAGTGTGAGTGCTATACAGCTAGATGTTACCAATGTCTCTCAAATTAGATGTGGGAGATATTGGAAATCCTAAGCTAAGAAAACATGATCATGCATATGCCCCCCCCCCCCTTGTTTGCATCCTGATGAGACACTGCATTATCATCTGGATCCACACTGTTTGCATAGGTAATCAAGATGATTATGATGAGAATCATGAGACGCCACATTATGTGCAAAGAGTTAAATATTAAGGAAAATAATAGGTATTTCTTAAATTAGATAATACCAACAATAGATTCATTTTAATACTTTTAATTAACTAAAAAATTGTCATTTTAGGAAAAAAATAGGCATTATGCTAGTTACCATATTTAGAATATTAAATATTAAGGAAACTATTAGGTATTTCTTAAATTTAAATACATAACAAACAGTTTGAATCCAAATCACACACCACCTTATGCAGTGTCTGATCTGGAGCCAAACTTTTAGCAATGTGAAATACATCAAACTGTTCAGGATTTCGTGTACATATGTATTGAAACCTTTCACAAAGCATCTCATCGGGATCAAAACTGCTTGAAACAGTCATAATTTAACAAGTTCCTTCACATAAACGTGTTTTCATGCATTTGCAAACAGTAGACCAAGATCAGATGGAATTTAACGGAATTTAATAGATATGTTTTTCCTTCATAACATTACTCAACATCTCATCAAGAATAGACGGATTTTAAGATATAAACTGCTGGAAACAGTCAATAAACAGGTTTTCACGCATTTGCAAAGTTTACCAGAGTAGACCAAGATCAGACAGACTTTAATAGAATTTATTTTTTCGATTGCATCAAAGACAATATTTTAATATGACTTTGATTATGTGATTTATGTGATTTATACAATTACAAACAATACTAAGTGTCTATTAATTAAGCAATCTGACTTAATTTACATGTTATACTTAAATTACATTCAACCCTCAACTTTTTCCATCATCTTGTTTGAGTCATTAACTGTAATTATCAGTTTTCTGCATATATTTGTTCTCTTTCTATAGGTAGGCCAGTTCAAGCAACCTATAAAGCAATCAATTGATACTGACTATAGTCTAATGCATGCTCCATTGAATTACCTGTCTGGCTTGATTGTGGGACTTATTGGAATTTTGTCAACCAAAATGTGGGAGACATTGGAATAAACCGTTAACATTTTAGTTTCACAGGTCTTTGCACAATGTTATGTTTGTTTCTGCAGTTAATTTATGTGATTGGAAAAAAATAGTTTCATTATGATCATTTATTCTAACAAATTTTATTATGCAATCAGTGCTCCAGATAAGGTGCGTACGTGCGTTTTTCCGCATATTTTTTGGAGAGAAACGCATTAGAAATCAGATCTGAGCGTACAAAAAAGCATTAATACAATTGCGTACGCATTTCAAATGTTAAGTTGCGAGTAATAACAAATTTGATGTCCGACGAAATCGACCGTGAACAATTGTAAACAAACGGTAGACTGGTCTTCAACTTGGAGTATTTAATGGATTGGAATTACCGTCTTTTCAAAGAAAAATCACTTGAAACCAGTCCGTATTTTATAAGTGAAATGTTTACTCTAACACCGTTCGTTGTTTTAATCAATTTTCGCACCCGCATTGTCTCGCCTCAGTCTCGAACTTCATAAACCAAGGTTTGATCGGTTTGATCTCGATTCCGTAGTTGCTTTTGAAAAAAATAGATTTATGAACTCCATGTACTTACTAATATATCCAGAGTCTCGCATAGCTACGCACGATACTTAGCCTTCCTTGACTTTTTGTTTTGAGTAACGAGGTACGGGTCGAAATAGTATGGGGTGAAATTGTCACTGCAAGCGTCTGCAGGAAAAGTAACAAGTTATGATGGCGGCATCTGGTGTTGGTCGTCGTAAGAAGAAATTAAGCGATGATAAAACGCCAACATTATTCATTTTTTTTTGAAAAACGTGAGGATTCTGTGAGCGGAACTTCAATAGTCAAATTCATCATTGAGTCCGTAATTGATAATGTCATTCGCGAGGACAAATCCAATGAAGAAAACTCGTCAACAGTTAAAAGAAAACACACCGGCGTCAGGGTAAATGAAAAAACTGTAGAATCTTGGAAAAACCTGTATCCCTGGTTAATCGTAGAGGGTCAAGATCAAGACAAAGTATTAAAATGTGCTATATGCATTGAGGGAAAAGTAGACACGTTGTGGGCTGCTGAAGGCTCAAAAAATGTTCAAAGAAATAGTGTTGACAGGCATGGGTCTAGTAAAGAGCATTTGTCAGATTAAAGTGTTACTAGTTACCAGTTGAACAGTTTTTGTACCAAGTTATAAAGTTTTCATTAACAATCAATGTAAAAAGTGATTATTTAGAGGAAGAGCCAAATATCCTAATTATGCATGGACAAAGATTTCCAGCGGGAAAGCTAAAGTGTGCTTCATTAGAGGTAAATTTAGTTAAAGTTTTCCATTGTTTGTATTTTCTGTAGATTTTCAGCATTTGATTTTGATTTTCAGCATTGAAGTGAAAATGTTGTGAGTACGTACTCATTGCATGCAAAAATTATCTGGAGCACTGTATGCAACTCTTGTTTAATTGCATTTAGTTGAAATTTAGGTGTTTAATAATGTCTTTTCTCCTTGCTACTAATTGTATTTGATTTTTAAAAAAAATAATGTCTTTAAGTTAATCAAAATTATTGTCGATCAATAATTAATGTTACTCAAAAAATTAGTAACTCTTCTCTATTTCAATTGTTAAAAAAACTAATGACCCTTTTAATTGACTTATCATCAGATATTCACACCTAGAGCTAGAATTATTTCTAAACACCTATTAACCCCTTACCTGTTTGCTTTGACAAAAAATTATCTGGGACTACTCTGTTTGCTAATGCGTAAAAAATTATTTCCATAAAGAGAAGTTTTAGCTTTGATAAAACCTGTAAAATCAAATCTATATCTTGTCAAATGCAAACAGAGCAGACCCTGATCAGACAGCTTCTATAGCAGCCGTCTAATCTAGTCTACTCTTATTTTTAATGCGTAAAACACATTATTTTTGTGAAGAGAAGTTTTTGCTTTGATAAAAACTGTAGAATCAGATCTATATTCCATAGGTGTCGTTTGATCTGGGTCTACTCTGTTTGCTAATGCGTGAAAACAGCTTTATATGAGGGAAAGGGTTAGAAGATTTTTAAAGATATTTTTATTGGTCATTTCACACAAAAACTGGCATTATGTACTGCCTAGCACTTTATTTGCCTATATACCTGGATCAAGGTATAATTGCATAGCTTTATTGACGTCATTTGAATTTCTCAAAGACCAGTTTTAGGCATTTTGAGCTAAGGCAAAAATGGCACAAGTTGTAAACAGTTTAGATCTTGGTCAACCAGTCACTTGGTATTAGATCTGAATCCAGTTCAAGTTTATTCAGCAGTGAAAGGGTGAAAGCAGTGGACTAAGCTTCTTTCATCTGCTAGAAATGTTGTCCACTGAAAAATGTCAATATATTACTGTAACTCAGGTGAGCGATATAGGGCCAATGGCCCTCTTGTTTAATAACTTTCTCTTAGGTTCTTTCGGTATTCCAGTTTCACCATCAAAAGATTGCGCCAATAAAGTTTTCTCGGCTATACAGATAAAAAGGCAGTAAAAGTTTCCTATAGTGGACCAGTCGTTAACAACACGCGTCATTAATTAAATCATCGCTAATCCGCAACTATCAGTTTGACACTTATGTTAATTGCAAAACCAAGGGATTAAAGCCGCGGCTCCAACCACAGTTGAGCGGCGGCTATACTGAAGGCTTCATGCTCGCGGCCCCAAATCCGCAGGTGGCCAAAATATTGGGGCCGCGGCCACGGCCTCTGCGGCCCCATTGCCTACGCGCCTGCACTGTATTTCTAGGTAAAAATAAATAAGCTTCAGATTGGGGCCAATATGAAACCAAGGGCCATAATTTTAGGCCTTGAACAATCTAAATGAAGGAACATTAGATGATGCTTCATATAAGTTTCGAGGTTCCGGGCGTTACAATTTCACAGAAGGGGATTTTAAGGTTTTCCTATGAAAAACTGATAAGCCAGGGGCGGGGCCATTTTTGGTCCTGGGGTCATAGTTTGAACAATCTTTGTAGAGGACCATTAGATGATGCTACATACCAAATATCAAAGGTCCAGGACTTAAGGTTTCAGAGAAGAAGCTTTTTATGAAAAACTGATAAGCTTCGGGGCGGGCCATTTTTGGACAAGGGGTCATAATTTGAACAATCTTTGTAGAGGACCAATAGATGATGCTACATACCAAATATCAAATGTCTAGGCCTTACGGTTTCAGAGAAGAATTTTTTTTTAAAGATTTTCCTATGAAAAACTGATAAGCCCCGGGGCGGGCCATATTTGGTCAAGGGGTCATAATTTGAACACTTTTTGTAGAGGATCCTAAGATAATGCTACAAACCAAATGTCAATGGTCTAGGCCTTACGGTTTCAGAGAAGAAGAATTTTAAAGATTTTCATATGAAAAACTGATAAGCCCCTGGGCGGGGCCATTTTGGTCCGGGGTCATAATTTGAACAACCTTTGTAGAGAACCATTAGATGATGCTACATACCAAATATCAAAGGTGTAGGCCTTACGGTTTCAGAGGAGAAGATTTTTAAAGATTTTCCTAAGAAAAATTGATAAGCCCAAGGCGGGGCCATTTTTGGTCCGGGGACATAATTTGAACAGTCTTTGTAGAGGACCAACAGATGATGCTACATATCAAATATCAAATGTCTAGGCCTTACGGTTTCAGAGAAGAAGATTTTTAAAGATTTTCCTAAGAAATACTGATAAGCCCCGGGGCGGGGCCATATTTGGTCAAGGGGTCATAATTTGAACAATCTTTGTAGAGGACCATTAGATATTGCTACATATCAAATATCAATGGTGTAGGTCTTACAGTTTCAGAGGAGAAGATTTTTAAAGATTTTCCTATGAAAAACTGATAAGCCCCGGGGCGGGCCATTTTTTGTCTGGGGATCATAGTTTGAACAATCTTTGTAGAGGACCATTAGATGATGCTACATACTAAATACCAAAGGTCTAGGCATTACGGTTTCGGAAGAAGATTTTTAAAGATTTTCCTATGGAAAACTAAAGAGCCCTTGGGCGGGGCCATTTTTGGTCCGGGGGTCATAATTTGAACAATTTTGTAGAGGACCATTGGAAAATGCTACATACCAAATATCAAATGTCTAGGCCTTACGGTTTCAGAGAAGAAGATTTTCAAAGATTTTCCTATGAAAACTGATAAGCCCCGGGGCGGGCCATTTTTTGGTCAAGAGTTCATAATTTGAACAATCTTTGTAGAGGACCAATAGATGATGCTACATACCAAATATCAAATGTCTATAGGGCTTACGGTTTCAGAGAAGACGTTTTTTAAAGATTTTCCTATGAAAAACTGATAAGCCCCGGGGCGGGCCATTTTTTGGTCAAGGGGTCATAATTTGAACAATCTTTGTAGAGGACCAATAGATGATGCTACATACCAAATATCAAATTTCTAGGCCTTACGGTTTCAGAGAAGAATTTTTTTTTAAAGATTTCCTATGAAAAACTGATAAGCCCCGGGGCGGACCATATTTGGTCCAGGGGTCATAATTTGAAATTTTTTTGTAGAGGACCATTTGATAATGCGACATACCAAATATCAAATGTCTAGGCCTTACGGTTTCAGAAGAAGATTTTTAAAGATTTTCCTATGAAAAACTGATAAGCCCAGGGGTGGGGCCATATTTAGTCTTGGGGTCATAATTTGAACAGTCTTTGTAGAGGACCACTAGATAATGCTACATACCAAATAACAATGGTCTTGGCCTTACAGTTTCAGGAGAAGAATTTTAAAGATTTTCCTATGAAAACCTGATAAGCCCCGGGATGGGGCCATTTTTGATCCGGGGGTCATAATTTGAACAATCTTTGTAGAGGACCATTAGATGATGCTACATACCAAATACCAAAGGTCTAGGCCTTACGGTTTCATAGAAGAAGATTTTTAAGATTTTCCTATGAAAAACTGATAAGCCCCGGGGCAGGACCATTTTTGGCCCAGGGTCATAATTTGAACAATCTTTGTAGAGGACCATTAGATGATGCTACATACCAAATACCAAAGGTCTAGGCCTTACGGTTTCAGAGAAGATTTTTTAAAGATTTTCCTAAGAAAAACTGATAATCCCCAGGGCGGGGCCATTTTTGGTCCGGGGGACATAATTTGAACAATCTTTGTAGAGGACCATTAGATCATGCTACATACCAAATATGAAAGGTCTTGGCATTACGGTTTCAGAGAAGAAGATTTTTAAAGATTTTCCTAAGAAAAACTGATAAGCCCCAGGGCGTGGCCATTTTTGGTCCTGGGGGTCATAATTTGAACAATCTTTGTAGAGGACCATTAGATGATGCTACATACTAAATACCAAAGCTCTAGGCTTTGTGGTTTCAGAGAAGAAGATGTTTAAGTAAATTGTTGACGACGCACATACGCACGATGCACAGACGCCGGAGCCAGCCCCCTCACAATACCTCACCTGGCATGTTGTGCCAGGTGAGCTAAAAAAGGATATGATCCTGTAGTACTACAACATACTGCATGTTTGGTTGTCAACCCTTTTACAGTTGGCAATCACGTGTACGGCGACAAGAAAGAACTGTCTTTAAACAAAGCTAATCAATCTGACATTAATGCTTCATTTCTAGATTTGAATCTTTCAATTACAAATGATAAAGTTTCGTCCAAAGTATACGATAAAAGAGAAGATTTTAATTTTAAAATTGTTAATTATCCTTTTCTAGATGGGGATGTGCCACGTTCTACATCTTATGGTGTTTATATTTCTCAACTTATTAGGTTTGCCCGAGCCTGTTCTTTGCTTGAAGATTTTAACAGACGTAATTTAGTTATAACTGATAAACTTCTTAAGCAAGGTTACAGATATCACAAACTTCGGAAAACCTTTTCTAAATTTTATTATCGAAATTTACCTCTCATTAGTAAATATAATTGCAATCTACGGACGTTACTGCGACAAGGCATTTCTCAACCAGAATTTTATGGGGATGTTATCTACAAACTTAGGAAAATTCGGGGTCATATCCATTTTCATGATTTGTTTATAAAACGCATTAAAAAATTTAAAAAGAAAGGTTATGATCCTATTATATTGCAACACACTGCATGTTTGGTTATCGACCCTTTTACAGTCGGTAGCTACGCTTCCCTCTTTGCTTGCGCGATGACAGGCCGAGGGTAGTACTCTATGATGGTATACTCTTAAACTTGGATACAGGAGGAGCTTACCAGACTCATGTATTATTTTTTCCCTGTCGTGCCCTTAACGGCTTACCTGCAGGTGCTCTGACTTCAGCAAAGTCATTGAGTACATATTTGACGGATTGTCACAGTTATTATGCTATGTTTTACATGTTGTCCTGTGTTCACCGTCGTCTATGTTGTGGGTAAGTCCAGCGGGGATACCTTTATTTACAATATTTGTAAAGCTAGGGTGACTTTGAGAGAAGTGTGAGGTTAGGACGTCCGTAAACCGGTTTAAACCCCCAGTGGTGTTTTTGCTGCTGACCGTGCCAAGGCGGTACTCTCTTTGTCACCCTTCCTTTTGTTTGCATTGCGTCTTTGTGCTTGTGGTTTGTTCATGTTGTGGAACGTTTGTCCCTGGTTCTTGTGTGTCTTTTGGTGTTTTCTGTGTTCATTTCGTGTGTGTGCGTGTGCGTTTGGGTGTGTGGTTGTGTGTGTGTGTGTGTGTGTCATGCTGTCTATCGGTGTTTTGGTGGTGGTTGCGTCTTGCATGTGGCTTTGCCTGCTTGACTTTACTACTTTTCCATTTAGTACTCTATGAAGGCAACCTCTTAAATCCAGAAATGGAAAGAGAACGTCGGATAGCTGTACTATTTTGTCGTACCCTTTATTACTTTTCTACAGTTACTCTGTTTGCAGCTCAATCATTGAGTACACCAGCGATAGATGGATACAGTTTGTTCATTTAAATGTTTTCGCTATACGTGCACTTTACCACTGTATTTTCCATTGCGGTTGTTGTAGATTAGTCGGAGAGGGGATATGTTCATTTACACTGTTTGTCTTTTAGGGTGAGGATGGAATAATTGTGAGATTGGGCGCTCATAAACCGGTTTAACCCCCAGTGACTTTTGTCACTGACCGTTCCAAGGCGGTACTTCCATCTTCCCCTAATGTATGTTTGTTTTGTCTTTGTGCGTCTCTTGTTGTTTTAAAAGTTATGTACATTTACTGTTTCCTTGTGTTGCTGTTCGGGCGACTGTTTGATCTGTATGTGGTGTTTCCTGCTCATTTTTGTACTTTGAGACAAATAGTGATGCCGCATTGAAAAGGCGGTGTCTGATCTGGGACTTCACTATTTGTTGTGGTGCATTTATGCGACTTCGGCGGTGAATGGGTTAAGAATTGACAGTGAAGTGTCTGAAAGGGAAAATATTACCACAATAACAAAATCAGCCAACTTAACTCATAAAGCAGTCTAACCCCTTAGAAAACAAATACTCGAATATATTGGAATATGAAAAATGAATATTTGAATATCAATTTCTGTATTCTTTCCCTTCCCATTGAAGTTCAAATCTATGTAATTTAGTGTTGTCAGTTCGACTGTGGATTTCGCAGGGTGATATCGCGTTCACAAGGTTTTTCTACTGTTCAAACCTAGTGACCTAGTTTTTGACCGAACATGACCCACTTTCAAACTAGTCCGAGATTTTATTAACACAACCATTATGACTAAGTTTCATGAAGATTGGGCTAGAAATGTGACCTCTAGAGAGTTCACAAGGTTTTCCTATTTGTCCTAGTGACCTAGTTTTGGACTGAACATGACCCAATTTCAAATTCCTCAGGGATTTTATCAAGACAATCATTCAGACCAAGTTTCATTAAGACTGGACTAAAATTGTGACCACTAGAGTGTTCACAAGCAAATTGTTGACGACGCACACCGCTCGCCAGACAATAAAGTCTCCCAAAAGCTCACTGTGATAAGCCCTTATGCAGGACATTTTTAGTCTGGGGGTCTTAATATGACCAACAGTTCGTTCCCCCTAGCCACTGATGCTCCTGACAAAATTTGGTTAAAATTGGTTCAGCGATTTCGGAGATGTCGTTTAAAAATGTGGATGGACGCGGGCTGCCGGATCACGGTCACAATAGCTCATCCTCACCATTTGGAAAGCGTTATTCTTAATAGTAAAAACCAATCATACAAAAATAAATTGAATATGTTTCTTCATTTCAGATCCAAATTGTTTAGTTTTTGTTTACTTTGTGACAGTTTCAACCATCTGCGATGTGACCCTTGATGAAGCTCACAACATAAGGGGAGTCACCAAGGGTCACAGTCTGCAGATGACCTTTGCCAATGGCTGAAACTGTCACAATGTAAGCAAGCAAGCAAATTCATAGAATTAATATCCCCTTACAAAGGTATTATCTAGTCAAATGGCAAACAAATTGGGGGAGGGAGAGGTGTGTGTGTGTGGGGGGGGAGGGGATCTTCAGATAATCAATTTAAAACAAGAGGGCTATGATAGTCCTGGATTGCTCAACCAAGTTTTACTTGCTTTTGATGCATACCAAAACCTTCAATATATATGTAGATATTTTGACCAACTTTGTGAATATTGGGCCAAATTACTACTGTTTATGGCAATCTTTAATACAGTCAAACCTTTGGGACCAAGACAAACTGGCTGTTATATACAGGTCGCTGTCATATAAAGGTTTCACTATGGAAGAAGAAAACCTGCCCATAAACTGTTGACAAAATATTATTGTAGGTTAAAATAGATTTGTTTTGAAAGATAATATTACATGCATAGGAATATGTGAAAGTATATCTAAAAATTATACAAGAGGGCCATGAGGACATGAAGCGCTCACCTGAGATAACCCCCGGGGTGGAGACATATTTGATTCGGGCCATAATTTGAACAATCTTTGTAGAGGACCATATAATCATGCTACACACCAAATATCAAAGGTCTAGGCCTTACAGTTTCTGTCTATGACAAATTGATAAGCCAAGGGGGAGGGCCATTTTTGGTCCGGGGTCGCAACCTTTGTAGAGGATCGTTAGATCATGCTTCATACCAAATATCAAAGGTCTAGGCCTTACAATTTTAGAGATTTTTTTAAGATTTTCCTATAAAAACTGATAAGCCTTTGGGCGGGCCATTTTTGGTCCGGGGGTCATAATGTGAACAATATTTCGTTCCCTCTAGCCACTGATGCCTGTGACAAAATTTGGTTAAAATCGGGTTATCAGAGGAAATGTCGTTTGAAATTGTGGTCGGACGCTGGGTGGATCACGGTCACAATAGATCATCCTGAGCCTATGGCTCATGTGAGCTAAAGAGCCCAGTTTTCCCGGTTTATTCCCATTTCGTCTACTTCCCATTTCGTCTACTGTAATTCATTCCCATTTCGTCTACTTTAAATGTTTACCCTGTTTCCATTTCGTCTACTGTTATAACAAGGGCATGTTGTATTGCTATGCAAGACATGAGTCCCCCACCGGATTGAAAAAACCCTCCACTCTCCCCACCCCACCGGCACCCACCCATGGTGTGGCTGACCATGGTACATACATGACCACCTGAATGGTATTAGTACCTACTTTCATACATTTAATCAGTAAATAAAAAGTTATTGTCCCAACAAGAAAATATGACAAGAGGGCCAGAATGGCCCCGACATCGCTCACCAGACAATCAGGAAAGAAGATTTTCAAAGATTTCACTATATGTTTCTGTAGAAAACTAGCCGGCCCTAGGGTGGGGCAAATTTTAATTCAGAAAAAATAAATTAATCTATACTTATGTTCAAAATTTCAGATATTTTCATTACATCTTCATGAGTTCATATTATTTATTCATATCTTAAGATTGATGTACTTTTAACCCTTCCCCTGTTCTATGTTTATTCAAAGTTTCAATACCTAGTGAATATTCATGGACAAAATAATTGTAATGAAATATGGAAAGTGGGACAGTATAGCCATTTTAGAAAGTAAAGAAACATATTTCAAATTCCATTGACAAACAGATCAGACCCTGATCAGACAGCTGCTATAGGAGCATGAAATGAAAAGTCATTTATATGAGGGAAAGGCTTAAGTAAACATATTATAAGTACATGTATATTGTACACAAAATAAAAATAATTTAATGCAATTTGCACTATATTATATCATAAGCAAATACAGCAGATTGATCAGATGGCTACTACATGAGCCATCTGATCTGGGTCTACTCTGTTTGCAAAGGTGTATAAATGCATATTTATGGAGTAAAGGTTAATTGTTCTATTTACAGGTCAGATCTAATTTGCAACTGCCATTATCCAGAAGGAAGGCAATCCAGTTGTAATCAAAAAGTGTGAAAGGGAAATAACCTACCTTTTATGTATGCTTAAAATAGCCAGCTAAAAATAGACACCGCTCTCCAAGATGCAATAGAACACTTGAATTTGTATTAAACTGAACTTAGTTATAGGATCTATTAGGGCTGCAACAATACGCCCATGTAGTGAATACGAATACGTATCAAGATACAGTGTAACGAATACAAATAAATATTCACGAATGGGAATACAGTTACATAAACATGCTATGGCATAAGCTAATAAGAGTTACTTAAGCCAAAGCATGTCCAGACTGAGTCCATATTTAGGATTAGGCATTTTTAAGCTTATTTTAAAAATGCTGCTGGACATGTGCTTATAAGAAAGGGAAAAATACGAGTTTCAACATTTAATTGGCGAAGTCATATAAACTAGAAACACTGAATAGAAACTTGTTCAAAAGTAAACTAGTTCAGTCCTACTGTGGTCTTTAGGCAATATGCATAAAAAAATACTAATTAAAATTCAAGCACCTTTCAAGCACCATCGAAATACAGTGTATTACACTGTATCTAATTGAATATAGGCTGCCGGTTTCGTCCATTTCTGGTGAATTGTGAATGAACTCAAATAAATTTGGTCAATAAATTTTGGGTACGTTCAGACATTGGGGCGCTCCGATAATTAACCGCTAGAGCCAACAACTGATAGTATTACTTCATTTCGTGGTGGCACACTTTACAAACGATGATTTCATTGTTGGGTTTTCCTTCTGATCCCGTCTGAAACCCTAAATGATCTCAGACGGCGCTTTTATATTTGGTTGGAATCTGAAAATTTCTTTCGGCCCCGACATTATTATGAAACAACAGTTTGTGGATGTCGTAAAAACTAAGAATTGATCCTCCTATCAAAACAAACTTGTTTGCGGTAATTGTTTCGTGTATTTGAATCATTTGACTACCTTTCTACAAACAAGAGGGCCATGAGGCCCTGAAGCGCTCACCAGACATAACCCCAGGGGCGGGCCATATTTGACCACAAGAAATCATGTGTACACCCTTGGTAGAGAACCACAAGGCAAAGCAATATGCCATTAATTAAAGGTCTAAGCCTTATGGTTTCAGAGAAAGATAATATTTATATTTTTCCCATGAAAAACTGATAAGCCCTGAGGCAGGGCCAAGTTTCGCCCAGTGGTCAGGGTCGTAAGTTAAACATTCTTGGCAGAGGACCACAAGCCACAGCTACATATTTGTAGATGATCATTAGATCATGTTACATACCAAATATCAAAGGTCTAGGCCTTACAGTTTGAGTAGATTTTTAAAGATTTTCCTATGAAAAACTGATAAGCCCTTGGGCGGGGCCATTTTTGGCTTGGGGGTCATAATTTGAACAATATTTGTAGAGGACCATAAGATCATGCTACATACTAAATATCAAAGGTCTAGGCCTTACAGTTTCAGAGAAGAAGATTTTTAAAGATTTTCCTATGAAAAACTGATAAGCCCTTGGGCGGGGCCATTTTTGGCCCGAGGATCATAATTTGAACAACTTTTGTAGAGGACCATGAGATCATGCTACATACCAAATAACAAAAGTCTAGGCCTTACAGTTTCCGAGAAGAAGATTTTTAAAGCTTTTCCTATCAAAAACTGATAAGCCCTTGGGCGGGGCCAATTTTGGCCCGGGGGTCATAATTTGAACATTCTTTGTAGAGGACCATAAGATCATGCTACATACCAAATATCAATGGTCTAGGACAGAATGGTTTCAGAGAAGAAGATTTTTAAAGATTTTCATATATTACCATATATGGAAAAAATGACCACGCCCTCTGGCGGCCATGTTTTTGCCGGATCAAAATTCTTTTAACAACTTTTAAAGTCTATCAACTGAGAAACATTTTGGTGAAAACTATATTCAAATCGGACAAGTCATTCTGGAGAAGAAGATTTTTCTAGATAGTGCGTACAGTTGCCATGGCAACAAGACCGATGGCCCCGCCCACTATCTTTTAACAACTTTTGAAGCACCCACCCACAGTATGTATCTGACCAAGTTTGGTTACAATTGGGCAGTCGGTTTCAGAGAAGAAGTCGTTTGAAATTGTTGACGGACAGACAGACGGACAGACGGACGCCGGACGCCGGACACAGGGGTATCACAATAGCTCACCTTGAGCACTTTGTGCTCTGGTGAGCTAAAAATGAATGCAAGAGTACAATTATTAAGCCTATTGAATCCAACAGGACCAACACCCGGTGTCGTGATTTGTAAACGTAAGAAATCATCAAGAGTCACCTCCCTTGGTGTCACTGCAAAAATACGTTTCGCAGCTGGAATGTTTCGATCAGATTTCAATTAATTCTGGCGAAAATATGTTGTTTTTCTTTCAATTTTGTTAATTTCCTATATGTCTAATTGTATTCGTCAATATTCGGGTTCTTTGGGTAGCAGAATATGATACACTAACCGCATGAAATGATATTCGAATAATTCGAATACATTAGTGTATCGTGGCAGCCCTAGGATCTTGATAGCTGGCAGCTTAATGCAGGGCATAGATATGGAAAAATATGGAAAAATAGTCAAACAGGGAGAGCCACACACGGAATGATACCGCATCAAACACCATCTAACGAGAAACGATAAAGCCACAAGACAAAACAAAACAGGACGCATATCAAGACGAAACACATTAAACATTAAGCATATTAAAAAACAAAATTGACCGTAGGGTGAAAGCAGGAGTGCCGCCTTGGAACGGTCAGCAGCCAAAAGCAATAAAAAAATTGGCTACTGGGGGACTTGAACCTGGTTTATGGGTACCCAACCTCGTCCTTATCCCACTTTCACCGAAGTCAAAATGTAAATAAAATTCCCCCTCCAGACAACACCACAACATGCGTAACGATGTATGCCAAAATGAAAATGATTTGAAAATGAACGTTATTAGAAGTAAACAAGCGACGTCATCATGTAAATGACGTCATAATTTAAAAGTACGGGAAAACAATTTGAAACACTTCTACTGCGACATTTAAAAGATCAATCGCAAGAAAATACAATTACCAGTGGATATTAATCATACACAACTGTTTTGTTTGCAAAAGAATAAACTTGACATCATAGGCATGTACTCGATGACTATTCAGGTCAGAGCAGCTGTGGAGTAGTCATTTGGGGTACGACAGAACTAGCAAAATACAAATATCTAATTTCCTCCCTCCGTAAACGGGTTTCAGAGGGAATCTTCATAGAGTATTAAGCCTTTTCCGTCGTCGCACAAGTAAAGAGGAAAGCATAATGACCAACTGTAAAGGGGTCGACCACCAAGCATGTAGTGTGCTGCAATATAGAGGGGTCATATCCCTTTTTAATGAATTGTTTTATACGTTTGACAAGCAAAGTATCAAAATAAGTATGTCCAATAATTTTTCGAAGTTTGTAAATGACATCACCGTAAAACTCCGGATGTGAAATACCTAACTTTAGAAAAGTACGTAAATTACAATTGTATTTGCTGATGAGTAGAATATTACGGTGGTAAAATTTTGAAAATGTTTTACGAAGTTTGTCATATCTGTAGCCCTGTTTTAGTAGTTTTTCAGTGATAATAAGGTTACGATTGTTAAAATCATCAACAGAGGAACAAGCTCTAGCAAAACGAATAAGCTGAGAAATGTATACACCGTAACATGTAGCTCGGGGAACATCCCCATCCAAATGAGGATAGTTAACTATTTTAAAATTAAAATAATCCCTTTTGTCATAAATTCCAGAAGAAATTGTTCCATTGTTTATAGATAAATTTAAATCTAAAAAGGCTGCAGATATGTCAGAACTATTTGCTTTATTAAGCTTGAGCTCCCTAGGGTAAATTGAGGTTATCATAGAATCAAAGTATGGGTTATCAATATTAAAAATGTCGTCTAAATAACGTGCTGTATTGTTAAAGGCATTGATGACATCCGCCTGTGAATCGCTGTTAAGGTTAAGCATAAAATCCCGTTCATAACAAAACAAAAACAAGTCTGCAATTAAAGGAGCACAATTGGTTCCCATTGGAATACCAATAACCTGGCGATAAACAGAATTACCAAATCGAACAAATATATTGTCTAACAGAAACGTAATAGCGTCACAAAGATCTAAACATGTCCATGAGGTATATTTATTTGTAACATCATTGGTAAAGAACGCATGTCTAGAATTACAGGCAATAAATGATACCTTTTCTCTGGCAAATGTTTTATTTATCAGATTAGTAAGTTTGATCTTAATTAGATCGTGTGGTAATGTGGTATAAAGTGTAGAAAAATCATAAGTGCTTATAGTGTAAGCTTGGTGTTGCTTGATTTTTAATTTAGTTAAAACCTCATTGGAGTTTTTAATAGACCAAAAAAGGTTAATTCCTGAATTCTCATAAGCTTTATCGCAGTAACGCTTGACATGTTCTTTGACCGCTGTTAGACACGATGTAATTAGTTTGGATAGTGCAGTTGTTGTGCACGAGACAGAATTTGCTATGAAGCGTGATTTATATGGCGTTTTATGGAGTTTAGGTATCCAGTACATCGTTGGAAGTTTATGGTGTGTGATTAATATATCAGCATTGAACTGTTTACATTTATTAACATGTTCAGATATTATGTCGTTTTCAGACTTAGAGACCCCAATATATGACTTTGTCTTAGTTAGTTCTTGTTCTAAAACATCCACATAATAAAGTCGTCAAACGATAATTACATTGTTTGACGCTTTATCAGCTGGGACAAACACGTATTTAGAGTGAAATTCTTGTATACTATTTTTTAAGAAGCGAACTGAAGTCTTAGGTTTAGGCGGAAGAAGGTGAATGTTAGATTTGTAAAACGCGATACGTGTATCCATTATATTTGAAATTTGTTTTATCCATTTATTAAGGGCACTATTGTCTGCATGTTCTCGGCGACACCATTTTACACTGAAGTCTAACAAAGATTCTATAATTTTGCTGCGGCAGATTTTGAAATCTATCAAAGAAGGTAGTCTGTATTTAGGTCCCTTAGTTAGTAAAGTACGGAGACGTTTGTTTTCGATAATGTCAAAATTGCCTGTAATAACATGACCAGCCTCGGCGTAACAGAACTTAGAAGAATTACAATTTCAACTAACAGGAGTATTATTTACAATATTAAGGTCCGATACAATCTTATTGTAATTAAAAATAGTATTCCTAATAGGTATTTTGTACTTATAACAGATAATTGGAGATTCTAAGTTTTTGAAATAGGCTGGGATGGTTCAAACAACTTTAAGAGCTTTCTGTATTTTGAGAATTATCCACACTGTTTTCGCAATCTAAAATGAGTGTGTATAATTTGTCTAAACACAATTTCTACTATACCGATCAGGCTAAGGGTGATTACCAATACACTCCCACTGACCAGCTAGTCCTATCAGAGCACTGGCTTATCTGAGGAAAACTTTAACCTGTAGAACCTTTAGACTGTAATTTCTAATGTGAAAAAATATATACACAGGGCAGGGCCAACTTTAACCTCAGAACTATGATATTAACAAAACTCATAAAGGTATGCTAATTAATCTATACAACAAATATCTAAACTCTGGGACATGTAGTTTTGATTAGAAGAGTTTCAAAGTTTTTCCTATGCATATATAGTGATCCCATGGGCTGTTAAATCAGTCAGCTACAAAATACTGTCAATCCCTGGGGTGGGACCAATTTGGACCCTATTGGCATAATTTATATAACTTTTGTAGAAGACCTGAAGTTGAAGCTATGTGCCAACAAGAGATGTTTGTAAAACATGTATACCCCCCATACCCCCTGACCTTTGATCTAGTGACCTCAACTATAGAGATCATCTAGCGGTCATGACTAATCACCACAGCAAGTTTGAAGATCCTAAGCTAAACCACTGATCATTTATTGATCTGAAAACATTTCACATATTAAGGTCATGGTGACCTTGACCTTTGACCTAGTGACCTCAACAACTATAGGGATCATCTAGTGGTCATGACCAACTACCACAGCAAGTTTGAAGATCCCGTACCAAACCATTGAGCAGTTATTAATTGGAAACCATTTCATCAGTTAAGGTCATGATGACCTTGACCTTTGACCTAGTGACCTCAAAATCAATAGGGGTCATCTAGTTGTCATGACCAACCACCACAGCAAGTTTGAAGATCCTAAGTCAAACCTTTGAGCAGTTATTGATCGCAAACCATTTCACTAGTTAAGGTCATAGTGACCTTGACCTTTGACCTAGTGACCTCAAAAATAATAGGGCTTATCTATTGGTCATGACCAACCACCACAGCAAGTTTGAAGATCCTAAGCCAAACCCTTGAGCAGTTATTGATCGCAAACCATTTCACCCTTTAAGGTCATGGTGACCTTGACCTTTGGCCTAGTGACCTAAAAACAACAGGGCTCATCTAGTTGTCATGACTAACCACCTAAGCAAATTTGAAGATCCTAAGCCAAACCCTTGAGCAGTTATTGATCAGAAACCATTTTACAAGTTAAGGTCATGGTGACCTTGACCTTTGACCTAGTGACCTCAAATACAGTAGGGGTCATCCAGTTGTCATAACCAACTACCGCAGCAAGTTTGAAGATTCTAAGCCAAACCCTTCAGAAGTTATTGATCGGAAACCATTTGACCAGTTAAGAGCATGGTGACCTTGACCTTTGACATAGTGACCTAAAAAACAATAGGGGTCATCTAGTGGTCATTACTAACCACCACAGCAAATTTGAAGATCCTAGGCCAAACCCTTGAGCAGTTATTGATTGCAAACCATTTCACCCTTTAAGGTCATGGTGACCTTGACCTTTGACCTAGTGACCTAAAAAACAATAGGACTCATCTAGTTGTCATGACCAACCACCTAAGCAAATTTGAAGATCCTAAGCCAAACCCTTGAGCAGTTATTGATCAGAAACCATTTTACCAGTTAAGGTCATGGTGACCTTGACCTTTGACCTAGTGACCTCAAAATCAATAGGGGTCATCCAGTGGTCATGACCAACCACCACAGCAAGTTTGAAGATTCTAAGCTAAACCCTTGAGCAGTTATTGATCGGAAACCATTTAACCATTTAAGGTCATGGTGACCTTGACCTTTGACCTAGTGACCTCAAAATCAATAGGGGTCATCTAGTGGTCATGACCAACCACCACAGCAAGTTTGAAGATCCCAAGCCAAACCCTTGAGCAGTTATTGATCGGAAACTATTTCACCATTTTAGGTCATGGTGACCTTGACCTTTGACCTAGTGACCTCAAAAACAATAGGGGTCTTCTACTTGTCATGACCAACCACCACAGCAAGTTTGAAGATTCTAGGCCAAGTCGTTTATTAGTTATCGTTCGGAA
The DNA here is from genome assembly GCA_963576725.1 of Azorinus chamasolen. NCBI lineage: Eukaryota > Metazoa > Mollusca > Bivalvia > Cardiida > Solecurtidae > Azorinus > Azorinus chamasolen. The sequence goes on along the minus strand of OY755250.1, from coordinate 7,379,571 downwards.
ACCATCGATCTACCGACCGACCGACCGACCTACCGACCGACCGACCGACCGACCGACCGACATGTGCAAAGCAATATACCCCCATTTTTTCAAAAGGGGGGTATAAATATGAAAGCTGAGAACCTTCTAGTTTGAGAGGAGAAGAATTTCAAAGTTTTCACTATATGTTTCTATTGAAAACTGAAAACCCCTGGGGCATGGCCAATTTTGACCCCACGGGCATAATTTATATAATTTTGTAGAGGACCTACAGATGATGCTATGTACCAAAGATGAAAGCTGAGAACCCTGTAGATTCAGAGGAGAAGATTTTTAAAGGTTGAAATTGTTGACGCCCGACGCCGGACGCCGACGGACGACGGACATCAGGCGATCACAAAAGCTCACCCTGAGCACAAAAGTGTTCTGGTGAGCTAAAAAAGGGGAGTAACTCCACAAATATTGATGCTAGAGTTATTGCCCTTGAGCATGACACTACACCTCATCATGCTTGTTCCATATGTGAAGTTTCAAATCAAATGAACCAGTAGATAAAGAGTTATTACATAAATACTTGAACTGCTCTGATCTAATATTTCGACCACTAAGGGCCTTTTTCAAAGATTATCATGTCAAAATACACATCACATTTTTGTTACATGCATTCAGCCATAAAATCAAATGGATTCTCTTTGATTTTATGGCTGAATGCATGTAACAAAATGTGACGTGTATTTTGACATGATAATCTTTGAAAAAGGCCCTTAGTGGTCGAAATATTAGATCAGAGCAGTTCAAGTATTTATGTATTATATTAATTCCCTATAATGGAATATTTTCTTCATTGTAAAGAGTTATTGTCAGGGAAAAAAATGAAAAAGGGGAATAACTCAAAAAAATATTGATGCTAGCGTAATGGCCCTTGTGCATGACACTACTCCTCATCTGATAGGGCTGTCATTGATTGGCCTCGCTGTATCGATACATCGATGACTCAGGTATCGACGATATATCGACATATAAGTTGGATTTACTATTTAAGGGAATTAACTCAAAACCACTGCAAATTCTCAAGTAAAACGTGTATAATTAATTGCTTCACCCAGCAAATGCCATTAGAATAAAATAAAAAGATAAGCTCTTTCCGAGTTTGTTATAAATAGCTGATTCTTGTAACAAAAATACCAAGGTAATGTGGAAATAACAGCACAATATTATACCCTTTCCTTTATAGAGACTAATTTCAATGACTAATTCCAAGATTGGTCAGGTAGTTCACACTTTGTCTACTCTGCATGGATTATAGCAATCGTTACGGAGTTTATCTATTAGTTATTGCCTTAAATGAAAACAGCATAAGCCATTTATTAAGGGTAAACAATTACTTCGCAACCTCAAGCACAGTTACTGTACTCACTGACCAATTATTTCTGTTGACATACGAATGAATATTTGTGTTATTACCGCTGTACAGTAGGACAACTCTGCAGAGTTTGCATATGACTTTGCATTTATGAAATTCATAATTGAACTTCAGAAAGTTGACTTTTGTTCAAACATCATTCCGTTTTTTGAGGTTTTTGAGGTAAACTCCTCAAAACCGGAACGTTGGTCGCCATTTTTGTTGTTGTTGTTGCTTGGAATAGGGAAGGGTTAATTCACTGACGCAGGTTCCCGGTGCTGTGTAAACTGCACGTTCTACGATAATTTATGTTCATGTAGTGTTACTTTCATCACGTTTTGATCCATTTGACTATATTTAAGTGATTACAAGGTTTTCTTAAGATCACTCCATGTAGTGAGTGAGTTGGGTTTTACGTCCGACCAACAGTATTTCAGTTATATGCAGACGGCACCCGCATGAGAAAAGTTATAGTGCTGCCTCACTGGAATACTCCTGCTGCAGGTACATGGCAAGGGCACCCCACCCAGTCACATTATTCGAGACCGGGCCGACCAGTCCTAGAACTACACCTTTATTGTCGAGCGTAGACAAGGGAGCTACTAGTACCAACTTTTAACGACTTTTGGTCTGTCGCGGTCGGGGATCCAACCCACGACCTTCCGTACCGCAGGCGGACGCGGCTGCATACTGTATTCATCTCACGAAACTGACCCAGATTTAGTGCAAACCCAAGTCTAAGTTTTTCATGTCGTCAAACACCGTAAATGAAAAGTGAACTGGAGCAATGATAAACAAACAGATGGATAAGACGCATAACACATTTAGTCAGGGTTTATTCTAGTAATTTCTAGTTTTTTCATTAAAAATGTATCTATACTTCGAACTTCTGTATCGATATATCATTGGAACTTTGAAATCGACGATTCACCGGTATCGCAAGTTACGAAGACGGCCATATCTCATCATGCTTGTTTCATGCGGGGCAATTTTGACCCCAGGGACATAATTTATATAACTTTTGTAGAGGACTTAAACATGATGCTATGAGCCAAATATGAAAGCTGAGAACCTTTCAGTTTCAGAGGAGAAGATTTTCAAAGTTTTCTCTATATGTTTCTACTGAAAACTACCCACCCCTGGGACGGGGCCAATTTTGACCCCAGGGCCATAATTAGTATAACTTTTGTAGAGGACCTGAACATGATGCTCTGTGCCAAATATGAAAGCTGAGCACCTTCCAGTTTCAGAGGAGAAGATTTTCAAAGATTTCACTATTTGTTTCTATTGAAAACTGCCCACTCCTGGGGCGGGGCCAATTTTGACCCCAGGGCCATAATTTATATAACTTTTGTAGAGGACCTAAACATGATACTATGTGCCAAATACGAAAGCTGAGAACCTTCCAGTTTCAGAGGAGAAGATTTTCAAAGTTTTACTATATGTTTCTATTGAAAACTTCCAACCCCTGGGGCGGGGCCAATTTTGACCCCAGGGGCATAATTTATATAACTTTTGTAGAGGACCTGAACATGATGCTATATGCTAAATATGAAAGCTGAGAGCCTTCCAGTTTCATAGAAGATTTTCAAAGATTTCACTATTTATTTCCATTGAAAACTGCCCACCCCTGGGGCGGGCCAATTTTGACCCCAGGGTCATAATTTATATAACTTTTGTAGAGGACCTGAATATGATGCTCTGTGCCAAATATCAAAGATGAGAGCCTTTCAGTTTCAGAGGAGAAGATTTTCAAAGATTTCACTATTTGTTTCTATTGAAAACTTCCCACCCCTGGGGCGGGGCCAATTTTGACCCCAGGGTCATAATTTATATAACTTTTGTAGAGGACCTGAACATGATGCTATGTGCCAAATATGAAAGCTGAGAACTTTCTTGTTTCAGAGGAAATTTTCAAAGTTTTACTTTATGTTTCTATTGAAAACTTCCAACCCCTGGGGCGGGGCCAATTTTGACCCCAGGGGCATTATTTATATAACTTTTGTAGAGGACCTATAGGTGATGCTATGTGCCAAAGATGAAAGTTGAGAACCCTGTAGATTCAGAGGAGAAGATTTTTAAAGGTTCAAATTGTTGACGCAGGACGACGGACGACGCACGCCGACGGACATCAGGCGATCACAAAAGCTCACCCTGAGCACTTTGTGCTCTGGTGAGCTAAAAAGCAGAATAACTCCAAAACTATTGATGCTAGAGTTATGTTCCTTGTGTATGACACTACTCCTCATCATGCTTCTTCAATGTGTGAGCTATAATGAATTTGGTTTCACCATGTAGGAGATATGGCTCGGATACGAAGCGTGACAGACGGACTGACAAGAAAATATGAACAAGAAATGTCGACACGACATCAAACCGGGTTTTCCTTCACTATTAACTGGTGATTTCTAAGTTCAAAGGGGCATAACTCCCAGAACAAGAAATGTGTAACAGTACGTGACAAATGCCCCCAAAAGCAAAGCACTGACAATATGCGTTTTGTAAGCAGGCCTGCAATATGCAACTGCAAAATGAAAGTAAAGATTGCATAGTAAGACCACAATTTGAACTCAAGTTACCCCAAATGACAATCTTTTTTTCATATTTGAGGTCAAGGGTCAAGGTCATGGCCATGTGACCTACAAAAGGTATGCAACATTCCACCATCCGAAGATGAACTCATACACCATATTTAGTGATCCTTGCTGATTCGGTGTAGGGAGGACAAGCTATTTTGTACATGAAGTCAAAGGTCAAGGTCATGGTCACACTGACCTATAAATAGTATGCGACACTCTGCTATCCCAAGATCTACTCACAAACCATATTTGGTGATCCTAGCTGAAGTAGTGTACAAGATATGCTCCGGACAAGCCTTTTTAAAATTAGGTCAAAGGTCAAGGTCATGGTCACATTAATCTATTACTAGCATGTGATCCCAAGACGAAATCACACACCACATTTCGTGGGCTTGGTGCAAAACGCTTCTAATTCCTTCACTTTGTGAAGGAGCTAGAATAGTTTTGCACCAAGCCCTCGATTTGGTGATCCTAGCTGATTCAGTGTAGGAGGTAAGCTCAAGCCAATTTTTGTGTAAATGAAGCCCAAGGTCAAGGTCACATTGACCTATAAATAGTATGCGACACTCTGCTGTCCTAAGATGTACTCACACACACCATTTTTGGTGATCTTAGCTGAAGTAGTGTAGCAGATATGCTTCAGACAGGCTTTTTTGTAAATGAGGTCAAGGTCACATTAACCTAAAATTAGTATACAACACTCTGCCTACCCAAGACGAATTCACATGCCATATCTGGCGATCCTAGCCGATTTGTTATAGGAGGTATGCTTCGAACGAATTTTTTTTTGTAAATAAAGCCCAAGATCAAGGTCACATTGACCTATAAATAGTATGTGACACTCTGCCATCCCAAGATGTACTCACACACCATATTTGGTGATCATAGTAGAAGTAATGTAGGACACATTTTCCGGACAAGCTTTTTTGTAAATGAGGTCAAAGGTCAAGGTCACCTTGACCTATAAATAGTATGTGACACTCTGCCGTCCCAAGATGTACTCACACACCCTTTTTGGTGATCCTAGCTGAAGTAGTGTAGGAGATAATTATGCTGAGGACAAGTTTTTTTTGTAACTGAGGTCAAAGGTCAGTCACATTGACCTAAAAATAGTATGCAGCATCCGCCATCCAAAGATGAACTTGCACACCATATTTGGTGTTCCTAGCGGATTCCGTATAGGAAGTATTCTCCGGACAAGTGTTTTTGTAAATAAAGCCCAAGGTCAAGGTCACATTGACTTATAGTAAATACTATGTTACACTCTGCCAACCCAAGATGAACTCACACACCATATTTGGTGATCCTAGCTGATTCCGTATAGAAGGTTACATAATGCTCAAGACAAGTGTTTTTGTAAATAAAGTCCAATGTCAAGGTCACACACAACATTTGATCATCCTAGCTGAAGTAGTATAGGAGGTATGCTTCTAACAAACTTTTTTTGCAAATGAGGTCAAAGTTCAAGGTTACACCGACATAAAAATAGTATGTGACACTCTGCCAACCCAAGATGAACTCACACATCATATTTGGTGATCCTAGCTGATTCCGTATAGGAGGTATGCTCTAGACAAGTGTTTTTGTAAATAAAGCCCAAGGTCAAGGTCACATTGACCTATAAATAGTATGCGACACTCCGCCATCCAAGAATGTACTCACACATCATATTTGGAAATCCTAGTTGAAGTAGTGTAGGAGATATGCTTCGGACAAGGGTTTTTTTTTGCAAATGAGGTCAAAGTTCAAAGGCAAGGTCACATTGACCTAAAATTAGTATGTGATACTCCGTCAACCCAAGTAGCTGATTCCGTATAGGAGGCATGCTCCGGACAAGTTTTTCTTGTAAATGAAGCCCAAGGTCAAGGTCACATTGACCAATAAATAGTACGCGACACTCCGCCATCCGAAGATGTACTCACACACAATATTTGGTGATCCTAACTGAAGTAGGGTAGGAGATATGCTTCGGACAAGCTTTTTTTGTAAATGAGGTCAAAGTTCAATGTCAAGGTCACATTGGACCAAAAATAGTATGCGATACTCTGCCATTCCAAGATGAATTCACACCATATTTGGTGATTCTAGCTGATTCTGTATAGGAGTTATGCTCCAGACAAGTTTTTCTTGTAAATGAAGCCCAAGGTCAAGGTCACATTAACCTATATATAGTATGCGACACTCCGCCATCCCAAGATGTACTCACACACCATATTTGGTGATCCTAGCTGAAGTAGAGTAGGAGATATGTTCCGGACAAGCTTTTTTTGTAAATGAGGTCAAAGTTCAAGGTCAAGGTCACATTGACCTAAAAATAGTTTGCAACACTTCGCCATCCCAAGATAAACTCACACACCATATTTGATGATCCTAGCTGATTCCGTATAGGAGTTATGCTCCGGACAAGTTTTTCTTGTAAATGAAGCCCAAGGTCAAGGTCACATAAACCTATAAATAGTATGTGACACTCCGCCATCTTATGATGTACTCACACACCATATTTGGTGATCCTAGCCACAAAGTAGTGTAGGAGATATGCTTCGGACAAGCAAAATCTGTTAATCCTGTTAAAAATATACATGATTTTGACATTTGATCTCTAAGTATGACCTTGACCTTTCAGCTATTGACATGTTTTTTTCATGCGACATGCAGTACCGTCTAGAGGAACATTTATACCAAGTGATTTCACAATCCATCCATTGGATTCTGAGTAACAGCCCGGAAAAGACCGGATGGACGCACATATGGACTGACACATTTTTAAGATTAAGGGGGCATAACTCCAATATTAGTGAAGCCAGAGTTATGGACCTTGTGCATGACACTTCCTCTTATCATGATCTTTCTATGTATGAAGTTTCAATCCAAATGGCATGAGCCATATAGGAGTTATCGTCTGGACAACACTGGCAGCCGCCCGCCTGCCGTACATCATCATTTCAATAACCGGAGTTTTCCATGGAAAACCCGGTAAAAAGGGCAAGAACTCCAAAACCATTGATGCTAGAGTTATGGCCCGTGTGCATGACACTACCCCTCATCATGATTGTTATATATGTGAAGTTTCAAAACAATTGAACCAGTAGATAAAGAGTTATTGTCCGGCCAAAAAAATATGTAAAATGGGAATAAATCCAAAAATATTGATGCTAGAGTTATGGCCCTTGTGCATGACACTAGTCCTCATCATACTTCTTCAATGTTTGAAGTTATAATGAATTTGGCATAACTTTGTAGGAGATATGGCCCGGACACCAAGCGTGACAGACGCACAGACGGACGGACGGGCAGAAGGACAGACGGACGCCGGACACACGGGTATCACAATAGCTCTGACAGCGATTTTTTTCCTGGGATTGTGAATGGGTCTGGTACCCCTTGAATTGTGAAAAATTAGCGTCGTTTTGGCAAAAATTGTGAAAAAAAGTATCGGTGTTTTTACAAAAATTGTGAATCACCTTTTGAAAGAATTTTCGGCCCAATATAAATTTGTGGACCGAGACGCATACGTTTTACTCATATTCTTGTAAAAGTGTCCGAGCCGTGCAAGAAAAGCGATAGGAAATTCGAATACCTCTGACTTTATCCCGAGGAACCGTTTGAGATACAAAACTTTGCAAAGGTGAATATAGCGATGTAAATATTGGTAAAAAAATCGGTGTAAGTACAAAGTAAAAGACCAATTGTGAAATAATTGAACAGCTTTGTGAATTGTGAATGATAGATAGATGGGTCCGACGGACCCTGCTTGTAAATTGTGAAGGTCCGTTTCAAATTGTGACGGGGTCCGTTTTACAGTACCAGTTATATAGGGAAAAAAATCTCTGGGCTCACCTTGAGCACTTTGCGCTCTGGTGAGCTAAAATTGAAGTAAATATCATTTGAAATGAAAAAGTTACGGCCATCCTCATATTTGCATATATTTGCATTATTTCACGAGCCATAACTCCGAAACGACAAATCAAATGAACCTCAGAGTCGACTCAGCTTCAGATCTTGATGCATTAAACATTTGTGTGACGTTTCATTAATTTCTGTCAAATAGTTTTCCCAGAAAACAGCGGACAAACTATTTGCATATATTTGCTTTATTTTTTTAAGTGCAAGGGCCATAATTTAGAAATGACAAATCAAATGAGCCTCAGAATCGACTCAGATTCAGATCTTGATGCAATAAACATTTGTGTAAAGTTTATTGCATCAAACATTTGTGTAAAGTTTCATTAATATCTCTCAAATAATTTTCCCAGAAAACAGCGGACAAACTATTTGCAAGTATTTGCATCATTTTTTTAAGTACAAGGGCCATAACTCTGAAACAACAAATCAAATGAGCCTCAGAATCGACTCAGCATAGATTTTGATGCATTAATCATTTGTGTGAAGTTTCATTAATATCTGTCAGATAGTTTTTCCAGAAAGCAGCGGACAAACACAATGATGACGGACCAACGAACGGACAGGGCCATCCCTATATACGACCGTATAAAAACTTTATTGAAGGGTGGTTGAATTCGGAAGTTCCTTCCTGCACCCCCATAAACATTTAAATGGAACAGCCCTAAGCGAATTTGATAAGGTCTGTTTCTTACGTTTCTAAAATGCCTACAATGTTTCACCTTTCTTCCATATTTCAGTTTAATTACGGTATGTTGTCTATAAATATATTCAGTAGGTAGAAATTTGGAATAAATACAGAACAGGGAAAGGGTTCAAGAATTGTCAGTTAATGAACATAAATGAACATAAACTATTTATATAAATCTGATAAAGGTTCATCTACACATAATTTATCCTTATTTTACTTACTTTAATATCTCGCCACTGTGTCCTGCTGACAAAATCGGTCATCCTGTCCAGAAGTTCATTTGGTTCCATCAATTCAATTATCTTTAAATAATGTTGATCGAGAGCTTTACGGTATTCCTCCATCTCTAGATCTGTAACAAGACAATCATTATTACGCTAACAAGTAACATCTAGTATCGCTGACATTACGATCCTAGAGTGTTTGAAGGAAGATGTGTCGCCTGACATCAGAAAAGTGGCGATATGGGACTAAACTGTATGCCAGTCAAACAGACAGACAAACACACTATTGGTGGTACAATGATACCTGAGTATCTCTTTGCTATAAAGTGACACAAAAATCAATTGGAAATGTAAGTTTTAAAATTTAACTGGGATGTGATTAGGCGAGCAATCTCAATTTAAACTAGAATTGTTTTTATACAAAAATTGATGTCTCCCCCAGCATGTGATCAATTTTTTCCAAAGTCCCATAACTCTGCAGAAAATCATCAAACCGGAACAGGAATAAGATATATATAACTAGGCATGATGCTAATCAATCCTATGAAATTTAATGAATATCCAATTAAAGGTTTTGGAGAATCCCTGCAGACAAAATTTCCATGTAAAAAGATCAAAGTCCCAAAACTCTGCAGAAAATAGGAGGCAATAACTGCAATATTGTTGAAGCCAGAGTTGTAATACTTGCAGGGATCATTTTGGTTCAGCAAATTAATGAGAGATTTTAGAATTTGATGAAAAAATGATGAAAAATGTAAAACAATCTAGAACTGTAAGCCAAAGGCTAACGAATACCCCCACCTGGCTGCTTGTCAGAACACCTATCATCAATCTGAACATAATTATGTACCTACAGAAACATGAAGTGACTTAAAAACAATACATGCCCCAACCCAATTTATGTAATAAAAATGAAGAATAATTCAGAATTCAGAGAAATAAGACCCTTTCATGAGGTTTTTGTCAACTCCAAAGTTCTAAAGCTAGGTACCTTTTCGTAAAAACATTAAAGTCCAAGAGCCATAACTCTGGCAAAAATTATTCAACCAGACTGAGATTGTGAATTAAGCTGTGAGTGAGTGAGTGAGTTGGGTTTTACGTCCGACCAACAGTATTTCAGTTATTTGCAGACGGCACCCGCATGAGACAAGTTATAGTGCTGCCTCACTGGAATACTCCTGCCGCAGGTACATGGCAAGGGCACCCCACCCAGTCACATTATCCTGACACCGGGCCGACCAGTCCTAGAACTACACCTGTATTGTCGAGCGTAGACAAGGGAGCTACAAATACCAACTTTTAACGACTTTTGGTCTGTTGCAGCCGGGGATCCAACCCACGACCTTCCGTACCACAGGCGGACACTCTACCACTGAGTCACGCAGCCGGTGGGAATTAAGCTGTAAATCATCTGAGAGTTAGCTTTATGCCAAATATAAAGTTAATATCTCCAACCACTTCCAAAAAAAGTCTGGAAAATCCAAAATTTGAAGAATAAAATTAAAGTTCAATGGCAATAACTCTGGAAATAATTATTCAACCGGACTGAGATTGAAACATAAGCTGTAACTTATTTAGATTTAGCTTTGTACTAAATAGTACTAAATATAGAGTGGATATCTTCAATCACTTCCATAAACAAGAGTACCGCATACGGTACATAATACGCCCACTTGCAAACTTTCTCTGATTCAACATGCCTTATAAGTGTTGACATTTTCTAATCTGTGCTTCAGATCTTGATTTCTATATTAAGGTGACACTATTTTTAAAAAATTGAAGTGAATAACTTATTAAATAAAAAAGCTACAGCTAATCCTCATATTTGGAGATTTTTGAAAAGTGCAACGGCCATTATAAACTCTGTAAAAACAAACTGAATGAACCTCAAAATAAACTCAGCTTCAGATTTTGTTGCTTAAAACATTTCTGTCAAGTTTCATTTATATCATTTTAATAGTTTTCCCAGAAAACAAGAGACAAACTAAAATTAAGAATTAAAAACTAATATTAAGGTCTAACCATAATAAAACAAGAGGGCCAGAATGGCCCTGAAGTGCTCACCAGACAATCAGAGGAGAAGATGTTCAAAGTTTTCACTATATGTTTCTATTGAAAGCTGGTTACTCCTGGGGCAGGGCCAATTTTGACCACAGGGGCATAATTTATATAACATTTCTAGAGGACCTGAACATGAAGCTATGTGCCAAATATGAAAGGTATGAACCTTCCAGTTTCAGAGAAGATTTTCAATGTTTTTACTATATATTTCTATTGAAAACTGACCAACCCTCAGGTGGGGCCAATTTTAACCACAGGAGCATAATTTTAAACAAGGCCATACAAAGTTCTGACTAAAGGCAATCAACTGTTCTTCTGAACGGGTATGTGTACCCTAGCATTCCAAACCATTTGAATATTATTATAAATTATTACATAATAATTTCATATTCATAAGTTTAACTTAATAGTTTCAAGTAATACAATTTCATGCTAAAAAATATTTCATAATTTATTTAAAACCTTTAATTTGGCATTCTGGAGTCTTTAAATGATTTACCCTTCTTCTGAACTGCAGGGCAGGTTATAATAATATCATAATGCCAATCACTATTATCAATTAACCCTTCCCTCATATAAACGTGTTTTCACACATTAGAAAACAGAGTAGACCCAGATCAGATGCCTCCTATAGGAGCCATCTGATCAGGGCCTGCTCTGTCTGTTAATGGAATTTGATACATCTGTTCCTTAAGATTCTAAACTGGCTACAATGTTCCACCTACTATATTTCATTATAATTATTTTGTAGATGAATATTCAGTAGGTTGTGAAATTTGGAAAAAAAATGGCTACAATGTTCCACCTTCCATACTTCATTTTTACTATTTTGTTCATGAATATGCAGTAGGCATTCAAATTAATAATAAACATAGAACAGGCAAAGGGTTAAGACAGAGCTCCAGCAACAGATACAGGTGACCTAAAAATAGCCACTGGCCATCTCGACCTAATGCTTGACTGGATGACCTATTTATGAGTAACTAGAACTGTAAGCCAAAGGCTAACGAATACCCCCCACCTGTCTGCTTGTCAGAACACCTATCATCAATCTGAACATATGTACATACAGAAACGTGAAGAGATTTAAAAACAATACATGCCCCAACCCAATTTATGTAATAATCAAAGTACTGACAGTACTGAAGGTTTCGGACCATATATATGTCGATTGTGACTATACAATACGAAAAAGCTTGGTAGGGAAGGACTGGTACCATTGATACATAGTTAGATGACCTCTAAAGCATTATTTCCTGAACTAAAATGGTGTTTAATGGAACTGTTTGTTAAAATTGACCGGTCATCTGAACATAATTGCTGTGAACTTTTCTGAAAATCCTGTCAGTGTTTAAGATATTGTTTAAAGAAATAAATTGATGACTAGTAGCACACAGTGCAGTTCCAATAGCTCAATTTGCCACTGTGAGCCTGAAGTTTACTTAAATTTATATTTGAATTTAGTAAAGGGCCATTACTCTATTATTATTTGGCCGACGTTGGCGTCATATATTGTGCCTCATGCACCTATCCATGTAAATACCCCGTCAAATTTAAATGAAATCTGAGCAAGCTGTTCCAAGATATGACTTCTAACAGTCATATTTCCTATATGGCTATCTGAAAGCAACAAAGGGTCATATTTCTGCTACTAACTGGTGGATTGTAACAGTATTTGGCGTGCATCAATCACCTATCCATCTATACACTACAACCACGTTTGGATAAATTATATATGCCATGTGAATCTAAATATCATACAGTTGACAAGATCTAATTGTAACAGAATATGTTGCAGAATGTCCCCTAAACGAAACTTACAACTGTTATTGGTGAGCATAATATCTAAATTTCAACCAATAACAGGCCATTAGTGAGCACTTGGTTACATGGCAACAAGCACTTTTAAAACAACTGCATATATATCCCTACTGACCAAATTTTCCGAAAAATCTAATATGTAAATTGTGACCCATTCAGAGGACACTACTCCATTACCATGGCAACCAAGTATTTCAAAATAACTTGACTGAGTTTGGGATACCCAAATACCCCTAAATGCCAATTTTCAGCAAATTTGAATATCTAAATTTTTGACCAATCAGATCTAACCATTCAGTTTCCATACCAACAAATCATTTCGAAAGACATACCAATCAATTCTGAGTGTCAAAATATCCAGACATACCAATTTTCGGCAAAATCGAACAATATCTGAATTTGCCGAAAAATATCTAAATTTTCGACCAATCAGAGCCACCACTCAGTTACTATGGCAACCAATTCTTTAAAAAGACCTATAAATTAGTCCCGAGTGCCAAAATATACCGTAATACCAATTTTTAGCAAAATCAACCAATATATGTACTTTCGAAACACAAACCAATTGATTTGGAGTACTCAAATATCCCATGATACCAATTTTCAGCAAAAAATCGAATGATATATAACTTCGCCAAACAGTATCTAAATTTCGACCAATTATAGCCAACCATTTAGTTATGGTGATTTTCAAAAAATAAAAAGTGGGATGTACATCTGCATGTATCAAGCAATATTCATATGAAGTTTCATTAGGATCGGACAATTACTTAGTCTTACTGAGAAATGCTCTGGACAAGTTCATGACGGAAGAAGAACAATTGGAAGAATCAGAATCGGAAGAAAGAATAATAAGAATAAGAAACGGAGCAAACACAATATGTCCCTCTACTTCATTTTGGGACATTATTATATACCAGGGGTGAAAATAACAGCATGCTTGTATGTTAACACAGATTAATGCTGGGGAAAAAGCTTAAACACACACTACAAACAAAGAATTATATACGTTCAGCTTATGTTATAATTAACATTGTGTAACACATACAATAAAATAAGTCCACTTTATCTTTTTTATAACTACTAACTCTCTATAATTGGAGTAATTATCCTTAAATGCTTACAACCTGGTACCAAGTCTCCTAACACATTACACACATTATAAACATGGGTCTTATAGAACAGAAAAGTCTATGATCAATGTTTACGATGCTTGTCACACATTATGTAAAAATATAATTATGATCTTCTAAACTCAATATAAATACTTCTGATGCATTCAGAATACAGATTGCTTTTGAGGCTCAAGGTTATCCATATATCTCCGGAACGTTTCACTACGGTCCGTGCTCCTACGTGCAGAAGGGTCGGTGCCGAATATTATTATTTTTTTAGCTTTCTTCAACTTCAACTATAACTACAGTAAATTAAATTAAATAAATTAAATTAAATTTTTTAATTTATTTTTATTATATTAATAAATTATTAATAATAATAAAAATAATAATAACTAAATTAAATTATTAAATTTTATTTATTTATAAACTAAATTAAATAATTATCTATTTATTTTATATTTATTATTTTTTTATTTTACTCGTCATAGCGAGCGGACGAGTAGAATTCTCCAGGCTGTTACTACTTATTATGCAATGAATATTTAATTTACGTATTTCAAATAATAAATATGGACAATATTAGCCAATAAGCTCGATCAAAGGTTTTTCTAATAAGAAAAATAATGCTTAAATTGTGGCCGATTTTAGGCTGCGAAATTCATATCCGCGGATATGAGTCATACCCGTCATATCGGGTGTTTATACTGTATCCTGCAATTTCCAGTCGTTATCTTCATTCCCATAGTTCGTGTGTAATATGTAGAGATTGACGACGTTCCGATCATTATTCATTACTGTTTTCTCCGTAACGTTGTCTGTACCAATCCGACAAATTCAAGAAATGCTTGTAGATTTCAAATAAACGCCCGACTTTTAGATGTCGATAACTTTCTGGTTCATTTTTACCGGCGCTCTGTGGTATATATTCGTACGCGACCAAATTTATCATATAACGTAGCATTTTACACGGCAAAATTATTGGTAATTGCGACAGTTGCATCCGCATTTTAATAATTGACACAAATACCAAATGAAGAATTATCGATATCGTTTATCAAATGCATTGCACTTGGAACTATATTTTTGTCAAGGGGTGTTATCAAAATCACATTTTTGGCAAAATGAAAGTAGAAATGCGGGTGAAATACACCCGTAGATAACTAAATCGCTTAATCGGCGCTACGTGATAAACATTCTGTCAACGTTAAACCATTCAAAATGTCTGCATTTGGGTTAATGAACGTATGCATTCTAAGCATAAATTGATATTTCGTAGTATAACAGTGGGTCTGATTGCGCATTATGGGATATGAATTTCTTTATAAATTTGCTTGAGGCATGCCCTGGGGATGCATTACTATTAGGTTTCGGAAAGTAGTCCGAAACCTAAAAATGAGGAATAATTCTTAGAAATAAGACCCTTTCATGAGGTTTTTGTCAAATCCAAAGTTCTAAAGCTAGGTACCTTTTCAGAAAAACATTAAGTTCAATGACCATAACTCTGACAAAAATTATTCAACCAGACCGATATTTGAACTTAAGCTGTACCTCATCTAGATTTATTTTTATGTCAAATATGAAGTTAATATCTGCAACCACTTCCAAAGAAAGACCGGAAAACTGAAAATTTGACAAAAAATTAAAGTTCAAGGGCCATAACTCTGGCAAAAATTATTCAACCAGACTGAGATTGGGAATTAAGCTGTAAATCATGTAGAGTTAGCTTTATGCCAAATATAAAGTTAATATCTGCAACCACATCCAAGAAAAGTCCGGAAAACTGAAAATTTGACAAAAAATTAAAGTTCAAGGGCCATAACTCTGGCAAAAATTATTCAACCAGACTGAGATTGGGAATTAAGCTGTAAATCATGTAGAGTTAGCTTTATGCCAAATATAAAGTTAATATCTGCAACCACTTCCAAGAAAAGCCCGGAAAATCCCAAATTTGAAGAAAAAAATTAAAATACAAGGGCAATAACTCTGGAAATAATTATTCAACCGGACTGAGATTGTAACATAAGCTGTAACTTATACAGATTTAGCTTTGTACTAAATATAGAGTTGATATCTGGAGTCACTTCCATAAAAAGTCCAGAAAACCGGAAAACATTGGTACGGGACTAAAAAGGGGAGATAACTCCTGAAGTAGTGGTCCGATCATAACGGAAATATGCGGTGCACAGGTTTATATGGTCATATGGCTATATATGAACTTTCAACAAAATTGAAGCAAAACTGTAGAAGAAGAAGGTCGGAAAAAATTGTGTCCACGGACGGACAGACGGACGGACATACTAACAAATGGGTAGTTGTGTGACTTTTTCCTTTGATCTTTTCTTGTGGGACTAGTCCCACAAGAAAAACTATTTTTGGCTCTAACTTTGGAAAAGAATGATCTGGAAGCTAACCCTAACCCTAACCCTATGTCCCACAAATGGCCAGGTTAATGTCACAAGAGATGGCCAGGTTAATGATTTTACTTGTGCGACTAGTTAGAAAAAGTCACACAACTACCCTTTGGTGAGTGCGGACGGACAGACGGACGGACAGACGGACAGACGGACGGACGGACAGACGGACAACCTGATTCCAGTATACCCCCCCCAAACTTCGTTGTGGGGGGTATAATGAGAAGATGCTTAAAAACGCAGTCAGCTATAAGTTTGCTAGAAAACTGTCCACCATTGGGTGTAGCCAATTTTGACCACAGGAGCATAATTTATATAACTTTTGTAGAGGACCTGAACATGATGCTATGTACCAAATATGAAAGCTGAGAACCTTCCTGTTTCAGAGGAGATGATATTCAAAGTTTTCACTATATGTTTCTATAGAAAACAATGCACCCCTGGGGCGGGGCCAATTTTGACCCCAGGGACATAATTTATATAACTTTTGTAGAGGACCTACAGATGATGCCATGTGCCAAAGATGAAAGCTGAGACCCCTGTAGATTCAGAGGAGAAGAATTTTAAAGGTTCAAATTGTTGACGACGGACGACGAACGACGCACGACGCACGACACACGCCGACGGACGACGGACATCAGGCAATCACAACAGCTCACCCTGAGCACTTTGTGCTCTGGTGAGCTAAAAATGAAGTAAATATCATTTCAAATGAAAAAGTTATGGCCTTCCTCATATATATTTGCATAGATTTGCATTATTTCTTTTAAGTGCAAGGGCCATAACTCCGAAACAACAAATCAAATGAACCTCAGAATTGACTTAGCTTCAGGTTTTGATGCATTAAACATGTGTGTGAAGTTTCATTAATATCTGTCAAACAGTTTTCCCAGGAAACAGCGGACAAACTATATGCATATATTTGCATTATTTTTTAAGTAAAAGGGCCATAACTCTGAAACGAAAAATCAAATGATCCTCAGAATCGACTCAGCTTCAGATCTTGATGCATTAAACATTTGTGTGAAGTTTCATTAATATCTCTCAAATAGTTTTCCCAGAAAACAGCGGACAAACTATTCGCATGTATTTACATTATTTTTTAAGTAAAAGGGCCATAACTCCGAAACGACAAATCAAATGAACCTCAGAATTGACTCAGCTTCAAATCTTGATGCATTAACATTTGTGTGAAGTTTCATTAATATCTCTCAAATAGATTTCCCAGAAAACAGCGTACAAACTATATGCATAAATATATTTGCATTATTTTTTAAGTAAAAGGGCCATAACTCTGAAACCAAAAAATTAAATGAACCTCAGAATCAACTCAGCTTCAGATCTTGATGCATTAAACATTTGTGTGAAGTTTCATTAATATCTCTCAAATAGTTTCCCAGAAAACAGCGGACAAACTATTTGCATGTATTTGCATTATTTTTTAAGGACAAGGGCCATAACTCCGAAACGAAAAATCAAATGATCCTCAGAATCAACTCAGCTTCAGATCTTGATGCATTAAACATTTGTGTGAAGTTTCATTAATATCTCTCAAATTGTTTTCCCAGAAAACAGCGGACAAATTATTTGCATGTATTTACATTAATTATATGCATGTATTTACATTATTTTTCAAATAAAAGGGCCATAACTCCGAAACGACAAATCAAATGAACCTCAGAATCGACTCAGCTTCAGATCTTGATGCATTAAACATTTGTGTGAAGTTTCATTAATATTTCTCATATAGTTTTCCCAGAAAACAGCAGACAAACTATTTGCATTTTTTAAGGACAAGGGCCATAACTCCGAAAAGAAAAATCAAATGAACCTCAGAATCAACTCAGCTTCAGATCTTGATACATTAAACATTTATGTGAAGTTTCATTTATATCTGTCTAAAAGTTTTCCGAGAAAACTGCTGACAAACAAAATGTTGACGGACGAACGAACGAACAAACACACGAACGAATGAATGAACGAACGAACGAACGAACAGACGGACAGGGCCACGCCAGTGTACGACCACCTTTATTAGGTGGGCGTATAAAAATCTAGAAAACATGAAAACATTAGTAGGGGACTAAAAAGGGGAGATAACTCCTGAAGTAGTGGTTCAATCATGATTGAAATATGCGGTGCACAGGTTTATATAGTCATATGGCTGGCTATACATGAAGAAGATTTTGTCTGCCAATTTCAAGACCAATTTCAAGGCCAAAGGTCAAGGTCAATGTCAAAAAGATTTGAAATTTGTGTCTTGCACATCTAATATTCCTGAGTAACATTTATGCCAAGTATCAAGTGAATCAGGTTGAAAGTGAAGGAAGAGTTCAAAGTACAAGATTTTGCCTGCCAATTTCAAGACCAATTTCATGGCCAAAGGTCAAGGTTACATAGACCTGAACTTTGTGTCTTAAACATCTACTACACCTGAGTAACATTTATGCCAAGTATCAAATGAATCAGGTTGAAACTGAAGGAGGAGTTGAAAGTACAAGATTTTGTGGACAGACCGACCGACGACCGACCGACCAACCGACAGGCTGATTCCAGTATACCCCCCTCAAACTCTGTTTGTGGGGGTTTAACAATTAACCAATTAACTCCAGCGACCTGCTTGCTACAGGAGCCAATCATTTCACTAGCAGATTTTTCTATGTCATTTTCTGGATTTTGCTCCCAGTAATATCAATTTTCATAATGATTTTCAGACTCATTGGATGTACTTGCCTCAATACACAGAGAATGATAAATGAATAAAATAAAAAATATATCCTCAAAATTCTATTTCAAATAAATGTTAAATGGTCTCATTGACAGTACATGAATTTGAGAAATAATGTGCAGTTATTTAACAATTCCCCTGTTCAATAGACTTGTAAAAAATATTACATGAATATTTATTAGCTGAAGTTTTATAATGTCTTATTTTCTTGGAAATACTGTGGTTTGACAAAAACTTAAATCAGATATATATATGTCAGAACAACAGACCCTAATCAGACAGTCCCTAATATAGAAGCTGTCTGATCTGGGTCTACTTTGTTTGCAAATGCATGAAAAGGCACTTATATGAACTTAAGAAATTTAATTTCAGAAAATTCCAAATACTGCGGTCTGAAATTATGAACGAGAAGTAATGTGAATAAAAACTATTAATGAAGTGTAAATTCAAGTTGATAACAAGAATCATCAATTGGAGAGAATATCTTTGATTTAACACTTGTTGCCTAAACAGTAAATCTGTTTTTTTCGATCCGGACTCTGTTTTCTTGCTACTTTTCATCGATATGAGTTCATGTTGTGAGACATTTTGACACACTGTAGTGGTACACAGTGACGCTTGTTTTCAGGCGTATTTCGACGGCGATTTTTTTTCCTGAAATTGAGAATGGGTCCGATACGGTTATATGCAGACTTTTGTAAAGGGCAATGGCCATAACTCTGGAAAGACAAACTGAATGTACTTCAAAATAAACTCAGCTACAAATTTTGTTGCTTAAAACATACGTGTTAAAAATTCTGAAAGGGGGTGATCCCCCGAGAGCAAAAATCGCAACACAAAAAGAGAAAATTGCAGACTCGGTTTTATTGAGTCTGTTCATGAACAGTAATTGAAAGTGCAACACTGCTCACGCCCCCTAGCACCGTCTTAAGCGGTATTCAATTTTCAGAACAAGAAGTACTGAAATTCATGATCTCGAAGGATCAGAAGGTATAACAACACTGAGAATAAAGTTCAGGGCGACGTTTTACGGCCGCCACACAAGCACTTAACACCTGCTGTTGTGAAGATTATAAATTCTGAAAGGGGGTGATCCCCCGAGAGCAAAAATCGCAACACAAAAAGAGAAAATTGCAGACTCGGTTTTATTGAGTCTGTTCATGAACAGTAATTGAAAGTGCAACACTGCTCACGCCCCCTAGCACCGGCTTAAGCGGTATTCAATTTTCAGAACAAGAAGTACTGAAATTCATGATCTCGAAGGATCAGAAGGTATAACAACACTGAGAATGAAGTATGGGGCGATGTTTTACGGCCGCCACACAAGCACTTAACACCTCGTCACCTTAACGCAAAACTATTGTAACTACATTTTTGAAAATTTTACAGAAGGAAAAAACTTCCCAAAAAATTTAAAACATGTTTTATTCAACTTCTTTTTCAAACAGAGACACTTCAGTGCATAATACATATGAATATAATGTACATTTTGTGGTTTATTGATGAATTATGACACAATTTAAGCTATATGACTTACAATAGTTTTGCACTAAAAATCAGTATGTTTTTTTCTTAAAACTTAACGCAAAACTATTGTATTTGGACTTACAATACTTTTGCACTAGAAACAAGTCTGTTTTCTTAAAACTTGATGCAAAACTATTTTATATTGACTTACAAGTAGTATTGCACCAGAATTAAGTTACTTTTCAGTTTAAAAATTGTAGAACCTGATTTTTATGCCCCCCAGATTAGATCTGGTGGGCATATTGTTTTTGCCCTGTCTGTTTGTCTATTTGAGGACAACTTTAACATTGGTCATAACTTTTCAGCCAGTACAGATAGAGACTTGATATTATGGAATGTATATGTATCTCATAAAGTCGCACATTTTGAAGGGTGACCTGTTACAGTCAAGGTCATCCTTCAAGGTCAGAGGTCAAATATATAGGTCAAATCACCGACTTTAACATTGACCAAATCTTTTGAACCAGTGGAGATAGAGACTTGATATTTGGCATGCATGTGTATCTCATGAAGCTCAAAGGGATGCCATGTCAAGGTCATCCTTCACGGTCGTAGGTCAAATTGGCCAGGGGGCATATTGTTTCACAATAGCTGTGCATGATTATAAAAAGAAAAATGATATGTGTTTACTGCATATTTGTTGTAAATACATTTTCAGTATTTTCTTTTTACAACTGAAACAATTATTTTTATTTCATCTATGTACCCTTCTGTTAACCGAATACCTGATACTTATGCTATATTTATATCATCTTGTCATTTTCTATATTTAGAACATTTTGTTTTTGTTCATAAGGGCCTTGGGGGTAAAATGCAAAAATTACCTTTTGTGAAAAACAAGTCACCTTCTGGTATCTGCACTATAATTTTTTTATATACACATTATCATCTACCTTACTTTTCATGAATCAATGTTCCTGCTTGAGACATTAAAGCAGAAATGCACCTCACATGGTTTCGATAAACTCATATCAGTAAGTTGGTTAAATGCCCACTTTTTTATTCTCACATTTATTTCACAGTATTAAATTAACGATAAAACCTGTCTTAAACTACCAACAGATCATAGAATGTGGTGGTCACTGCTGAAAGGTAGCCACTTATTGCAGGTTGAAAGTTTAATGCATAGGAGTTTACTTTCAACCTTCATAAAAAAAAATAAACGAGTGTGTTTGTGAAATACTAATGCCCAGACCTCTGACCCTGACAGATAACCTTGACCTTTGACCCATGGAACTGGGAGTTGAACACGACACATCGTCTTTGTGTGGTGAACATTTGTGCCAGGTTTTTTTTTGAAATCCACTCACAGATAAAAAAGTTACTGAAGGGACACGAAATTTGGGATGGACAGACAGACGGACGGAAGGATGGACAATGCGATTACTATATGCCCGCCGTTGGGGGGGCATGAAAAGAAAGAAAATAAGCATCCACCTAGATGAAAGGCCACTCACTTGACCTTTTTATGGTCACTTAAGACAGGATTAATTGTAGAAATTAAAGTCCTGACTAAAAACAATTGTGACAGTGTTTAAAAGACATGATTAAAGTTTTTTTTAATTAAAACTGATGTATCAAGCAGTCTCAACTTGAACCTCAGTATTTGTAATAAGGTGAAATAAACCAATTTATATTATAATTTAATATATTTTACTGTCAAAATACATGGGAATACACACTGTTTATCAGAAAGGCATATATTAAATGAATTCATCATCATCATCATAAGAAAGGGTATGTATACTATTAGATTTTTCATCATACCCATGTCAACAAAATATTGTACACTGTCTGTGCAAACACATCTGGGTGTCAAAAACATCTGGTTACTTGATAACATTTCAATCAAACCGGATCATTCCATTTTGGCAGAGGATTAGGTCAGATTACTTGTTCCATTTTATTTTTGGTCTTTCCGAGTTCTACTTTTCCAGTTCAAATTCACATGGATTGGTGAGACCTGTTGCCTTCGTGAGACCTGTACCTTCTTTGGATGAAATTTAGATAGTGAATTGATCTGCCAAAGTCATATTGAATCTCCGTTACAGATATGGATGTTTAGTTGTAATTTTGAATAACCTGATCCAAGACCATAATATTTTATTTCACTCCAAATTTACATCAATGTTTTGAAGCAAATCAGCTACAGCCTTGAAATTGAAAAAGTTGGATAAGTCCATTTCTTTGACCATGTAGGGAGTTTTTGTTTGCTCATGCTGCCCGAGGTATGGTAGTCCACTGCCAGGAGCTAGTTTAAGTGATTAATATTTAGGATCATTAAGTATTTCTTTTCATTTTTAATAAACGAGTCAACTAAAACTTATCACTAAAGGTGATGGAATACCCCCTCAGCTGTCTTGATCACAAATCAAATATTTTGGCGCCTTGACCAGGATTTGTGCCACGGAGACAGACAGACCAACCGACCGACCAACATCCCGACTCCTATATACCCCCTTTGTTTGCGGGGTATAATAATAATTCTCTACAGTGGGAAAAATTGCACGAAAAATGCACATCATGCACATTCACACTTCATTATTGATGCAATATTTCATCTCAGTTGGAACAGAAATGTAGAAACAGTTTAAGTCATCAGATTTTTAAGTCAAATCAGGGGCCATAACTCTAATTCTTTGACGGTCATAAAGGAAAACTGTGTCATGCACATCTTCACTTCATAGTTAATGCATATGCAAAGTTTGTTGTAAATCGGTAAAGAAATGTAAAAGTAGTTTGAGTCACAAGATTTGTGCCAGGTTGTGCCACAGACAGACCAACCTACCGACCAACACACTGATTCAAACTGATTGAAATGCAATCAATGATTCATCTATAGCAAACAATGCTTAAGTATTTCAGTGCAATACACAAGTGACTCATGTCCTTTTGAGGAAATAGGTTCCTATGGTTAAGTCACAAGATTTTTTAGTCAAATCAGGGGCCATAACTATGTAATTTTTCAGAGGCTGATGAGGAAACCTCTAGAAAAAACATTTGCCAGGGTCATCACAATTACGAGAATAGACTGGTCTCCTCAATTTTTTAAGGGTTAATATTTTGATTTAATTTGATATTGAGGTATATTCTGATATAAATTAGAAATATATCCTGAACACAGTAAAAACACGGTGTACGGTCATATAGTGTTAATTCTAATCAGTCAT
Organism: Azorinus chamasolen; assembly: GCA_963576725.1. Classification (NCBI taxonomy): domain Eukaryota; kingdom Metazoa; phylum Mollusca; class Bivalvia; order Cardiida; family Solecurtidae; genus Azorinus; species Azorinus chamasolen. Next base: position 7,355,960 of record OY755250.1, on the reverse strand, counting down.
AAAACTTTTTACAATCTGATATGGATCAAAACTGCTTGAATGTGTTAACCCTTTACTCCATGAATATTCATGTAAGAAATGATGACGCCATAAATATTAATCATATTAATATTTAAAATGGCATATGAACACATGAATGTTTTGCCAAAGTAGGAACTATGGAATCAGCTCTATTTTATTCCGTAGGCAAACAGAGCAGACCCTGATCAGATATCTCTTACAGGAGCCATTTGATCTGGGTCTACTCTATATGCATAGGCTTAGAAAAGCTTATATATTGAGGAAAGAGTTAAAATCTTTATTTTTCATAATGTTTCAACATATATTAAGTGTATAATTGGTATAATTTCAATGTTTATATTTATTGCAATTTGCATGTACATTGTACTATAATTATGTGAGCGAATCTTACCTTATAATCTACATACAAATTTATCAAACTTTTACTTGTAATAATTAATAATTAAAGTAAGTCTGGACTCACAAATGAACAAAATATTAAGAAATATTAACAAGAGGGCCAAGATGGCCCTTAATCGCTCACCTGAATACCATAGATTTAAGATTTTTGCTGGTTAGCCCATGGTTAGGGCCAATATTAACCTTAGGGGCAATATATGAACAATGTTGATAGCGGATCATGAGCAGTGAATCATGAGCAGTGGTTCTGCAGAACAAGAGTTTCAAAAATTTAGTCTATTGGTTTGATCAAGACAATGATTCTGACCAATGAAGATTGGGCTAAAATGTGCCCTCTTAAGTATTTTTTCAAAGATTTAACCTAGTGACCTACTTTTTATTCCCACCCAACCCATGATCACACTCAACCTTGATATCACCAAGACAAACACTCTGAGAAAGTTTGAGGAAGACTGGGCTAAAAATGTGGCCACTGGAGTGTAAACTAGATTTCTCTAAATATGACCCAGTGACCTACTTTTTGACCTCACATAACCCACTTTCAAACTTGTCCAAGATTTTATAAGAACAATCATTTTGACCAATTTTCATGAAGATTTGGCTATAAATGTAACCTCTAGAGTGTTCACAAGGTTTTCCTACTATTTGACCTAGTGACCTAGTTTTTAACCCCACATAAACCACTTTCAAACTCGTCCAAGATTTTATCAAGACAATCGTTATGACTAAGTTTCATGAAGATTGGACAAAAAATGTGACCACTAGAGTGTTCACAAGGTTTTTCTACTGTTTGACCTAGTGACCTAGTTTTTAACTCCACTTGACTCACTTTCAAACTCGTCCAAGATTTTATCAAGACATTCATTCTGACCAAGTTTCATGAAGATTGGACTAAAATTGTGACCACTAGAGTGTTCACAAGGTTTTTCTACTGTTTGACCTAGTGACCTAGTTTTTAACTCCACTTGACCCACTTTCAAACTCGTCCAAGATTTTATCAAGACAATAATTCTGACCAAGTTTCATGAAGATTGGACTAAAATTGTGACCACTAGAGTTTTCACAAGGTTTTTCTACTGTTTGACCTAGTGACCTAGTTTTTTACCCAACATGACCCATTTTTCAAACTACTCCGAGATTTTATCAAGACAATCATTCTGACCAAGTTTCATGAAAATTGGGCTAAAAATGTGACCTGTAGAGGGTTCACAAGGTTTTCCTACTATTTGACCTAGTGACCTAGTTTTTAACCCAACTTGACCCACTTTCGATCTCGTCCGAGATTTTATCAAGACATTCATTCTGACCAAGTTTCATGAAGATTGGACTACAATTGTGACCACTAGTGTTCACAAGCAAATTGTTGACGACGGACGACGGACGCCGGACATTCAAGTATCCCAAAAGCTCACCCTGAGCTTTGCTCAGGTGAGCTAAAAACCAAACCATATCAAACAAATGTATACTCAATATGTCTTTGAAGTCCGTTTTTACATTATGACAGGGGAAGACCTCCAGTCCTGAAAGTGTAATGCCTACACTCTCCGCCCTCTTTCCCCCCCCCCCCCCCCCCCCCCCCCCGTTTGTGCAAAATAACTGTATCCAGGTTAAAGATTTAAGAAGTTCATTTCATCTTCATGATTTAAATCATTTTGTTGTTGGTGATCGATAAAATCAGTAGATATCCTGATGTGGGACCTACTCAGTGCGAGTGCAACCTATAAATTGAATTTGGGGAGCAACCAACAAAAGTCGCCCATAAGTTGTAAATTTCATTTCGTTTATTTAACCCTTCTCATACTAATAGTTTGTATTGACACTACTGCAAACAGACTGTAGACCCAGGTCAGGCAGTTCCTATAGGAGCTGCCTGATCAAAGTCTGCACTGTTTGTATGCAGGATTTGTTTCATCCAAATCTAAATGGTTTAGCGGTTTAAACTTTTTCTGTTCATAAAGGACACATTAATAAAAAGTGTTCAGACTACAGAATCATCTATAAAATGTCTCATGAGTCTCATTTCTATAATATTTTTATTTTGTTTATTTTTTTGTAATATAGAAAATAATGAATTATTAAAACTCTATTGTTTAAACGAAGTTTGTTTTGAACGACATAATGGGAAAAAATGTCAATATCAGTTATATATGACATTCTTATATAAATCAAAGGACAGATAGACAGGCAGACAGGCAGAATGGAATGACAGACACTTGGTCAGAAAGATTATAACTTTATGTCACATTGTAAATGATGTAGGAAAGATATCTAAGAAAATGTCTTCTAATTTTGTATATATATCCCAAATAATGTATCGGGGTCGGTGTTGGATGTTTATTTCAGACCTACATCGGGAACGCAACTTGAATCTAAAAACAACAACCAAAATACCAAAAGACAAACCCAAAAAATAAAAAGACAAAATAACATGTTGGATTTTTTTCGCATCAAAATTGTCCTACATTTTATGAAACTGGTTCCGATAATCACAATTCTTATGAAATTTCAGAGTTTGAGTCCAAACTTGAGATATAAAATAGTTCACGAGGTTGGATCTAATAACCACAGCTTTGACCAAATTCCAGGGGGTCCGGATAGGGGTCTTGATCCATACATGCTTTAAAATAACCAGGTTACTTTGTCCATTGACATTACCCCACCCACCAGCAGTATGAAATTATTTTTATGGAATATTCTTCTTTTTAAGCAAACAATTGGATAGATATTCTAAATTAATAAATAACTAGAGGTTTTTGTCAAAAAAACGGATGTCTCCCCTCTAATAAAAACAATATGTAAAGGGAAATCACTAAAAATGTTATGGTCTTGACGAATGATACTTCCCCTCATTATGCGTTTTCCACACTACATTTTTCAAGAAGAAAATGATAACAGCTAATAACTCCAAAAATACTGATACCAGATTTATGGCCCTTGTGCATGACACTTACTTTCATCATGCTCTTTCTATAAATAAAACGTCATTCCAATAGCATCAGTCAATAGGAGTTATTGATCGGCCAAAAAATGTAACAAAGGGCAATAACTCTAAAAGTATTGAAGCCAGAATTATGGCCCTTGTTCATGACACTTTCTCTCATCATGCTCTTTCCATATATGAAGTTTCAATACGATGGCAAGAGCCATGTAGGAGTTATCGTCCGGACAAGAAAGAATTAAACAAATGTACAAGGGGCAATAACTCTAAATTTATTGAAGCTGGAGTTAAGGATCTTATGCATGACACTTTCTCTTATTATGATTGTTCCATGTATGAAGTTTCACTCCAATGGCATGTGTCACATAGGAGTAATCATCCGGACTAAAAATTGTGATTGTTTTTTAAAAGGGCAATAACTCCAATATTAGTGAAGCCAGAGTTATGGACCTTGTGCATGACACTTCCTCTCGTTATGATCTTTCCATATATGAAGTTTCAATCCAATGGCATGAGCCATATAGAAGTTATCGTCCGGACAAAAAAGTGTGATTTTTTTTACAAAGGGCAATAACTCCTATATTAGTGAAGCCAGAGTTATGTACCTTCTGCATGACACTTCCCCTCGTTATGATCTTTCCATATATGAAGTTTCAATCCAATGGAATCAGGCATATTGAAGTTATTGTCCGGACAAAAAATTATAATATTTTTTACAAAGGGCAATAACTCCAATATTAGTGAAGCCAGAGTTATGGACCTTGTGCATGACACTTCCTCTCATTATGCTCTTTCCATATATGAAGTTTCAATCCAATGGCATCAGGCATGTAGGAGTTATCGTCCGGACAAAAAAGTGTGATTTTTTTTTACAAAGGGCAATAACTCCAATATTAGTGAAGCCAGAGTTATGGACCTTGTGCATGACACTTCCTCTCATTATGCTCTTTCCATATATGAAGTTTCAATCAACTGGCATCAGGCATATTGAAGTTATCGTCCGGACAAAAAGTGTGACAGACAGACGGACGGACGGACAGACAGACGGACAGACAGACAACTCTCACGAAAACAATATGTCTCCCCCATATAAATATGGGGGGAGACATAATAATAAAACTTTCTGCTTCAAAATGACCGAAACCATTTTCAAATTTTAAAGTTTTTAATACATAATCCTAGTTCTGCCATATTGAAGGTCATTATTATCATTGAATGCAAAATGTTATTTATATTTATTAGCCCCGACATTAGGAGAGATAATTTTCTATTTTTTTTATTTCCAAATACAAACAATTCTACAGTGAAAAAATATGTTGATGTGCTTCCAGCTATATAGATTTGTATTATTGCACATGTCATACATACAGTAAAACCTCTCTATAACGGCCACTAAATTACAACAAGTATTTTGTGTTAAAGGCAGGTGGCTGCTTAAAGCAAGGTGAAAGTAAAACAGAACACTCCTATAGGAGCGTTCTGTTTTACTTTCACCTTGATATAAGCAGCCACCTGCCCTGAATACCAACTAATTAACACAATTTTGTGGCCGTTATAGAGAGGTTTTACTGTACTGCTTTTACACTCATTAACCACAAAATACAATTCAACCATATTCTCACAATTCTTGATAAATCGGCCCTCCTACAAGTGAAATTCCTTCGAAAGCATTCCATAGAGACGCAGCCAACAGGCCGCGCCAATAAACTGTACTTTACTATTTTTTTTAGTGCAGTTCTGTACAAAATAAAATGTACTTGCAATTTTTTTACATTGACTTTTCCCTGAAAGATTTAGATTTTCTAACGCAAAACTATTGTAACTCAAATTACAATAGTTTTGCACAAGCAGAATAAAAAACAAGAGGGTCGTCACGGGTGACAAATGCCCCCAAAGTGTTTGACACCGAAATGCATTTTGATGGAAAAACAATACAATGTAATGCAGGTGTAACATGAAATTTTGATGCTGTTAAAAATGACACAGGAGTCAGTTCTTAACATTAGAAACAGAACCTTTGACGATTATGATAGCTAAGAAAAGAGCCAAGCGTCAAAACTTAGTTAAAAAGTCATTCTCAACGTTAAAAAGGACCCTGGGTTGATTGTCAACGTTTAAGGTATAGGAGATATGCTCTGGACAAGCTTTTTGTATCTGGTAAGATATAGGAGATATGCTCCGGACTGTAAAATTGAGGTCAAGGTCAAGGTCAGTGATCTGAAAATGGTACATGACTCTCCCCCATCCCAAGATGAACTCACAAACCAAATTTGGATTCCGTAGCTGGTAACGTATAGGAGAAATGCTCCAGACAAGCTTTGTGTAAAATCTAGGTCAAAGGTCAAGGTCACAGTGACCTGAAAATGGTACGCGACACTCCGCCATCCCAAGATAAACTCACACATTAAATTTGGAATCCGTAGCTGGTAAGGTATAAGAGATATTCTCTGGACAACCTTTTTTGTAAAATCGAGGTCGAAGGTCAAGGTCAAGGTCACAGTGACCTGAAAATGGTACGCGACACTCCGCCATATGAAGGTGATCTCACAAACCAAATTTGGAATCCGTATCTGGTAAGGTATAGGAGATATGCTCTGGACAAGCTTTTTGTAAAATCGGTCAAGGTCAAGGTTAAGGTCATAGTGACCTGGAAATGGTACATGACATTCCGCCATCCCAAGATGAACTCACACACCAAATTTGGAATCTGTAGCTGGTAAGGTAAAGGAGATATGCTCCGGACAAGCTTTTTGTAAAATCGGTCAAAGGTCATGTCAAGGTCACAGTGATCTGAAAATGGTATGCGACACTCCTCCATCCAAAGATGAACTCACACACCAAATTTGGAATCCTTAGCTGGTAAGGAATAGGAGATATACTCCGGACAAGCTTTTTGTAGCTGGTAAGGTATAAGCGTTTTTTAAAATCGAGGTCAAAGGTCAAGGTCAAGGTCACAGTGACCTGGAAATGGTACGCGACACTCCGCCATCCCAAGATGAACTCACACACCAAATTTGGAATCTGTAGCTGGTAAGGTAAAGGAGATATGCTCCGGACAAGCTTTTTGTAAAATCGGTCAAAGGTCATGGTCAAGGTCACAGTGATCTGAAAATGGTACCTCCATCCAAAGATGAACTTACACACCAAATTTGGAATCCTTAGCTGGTAAGGAATAGGAGATATACTCCGGACAAGCTTTTTGTAGCTGGTAAGGTATAAGCGTTTTTTAAAATCGAGGTCAAAGGTCAAGGTCAAGGTCACAGTGACCTGGAAATGGTACGCGACACTCCGCCATCCCAAGATGAACTCACATACCAAATTTGGAATCTGTAGCTGGTAAGGTAAAGGAGATATGCTCCGGACAAGCTTTTTGTAAAATCGGTCAAAGGTCATGGTCAAGGTCACAGTGATCTGAAAATGGTACGCGACACTCCTCCATCCCAAGATGAACTAACACACCAAATTTGGAATCCTTAGCTGGTAAGGTATAGGAGATATACTCCGGACAAGCTTTTTGTAGCTGGTAAGGCATAAGCTTTTTTTAAAATCGAGGTCAAAAGTCAAGGTCAAGGTCACAGTGACCTGGAAATGGTACGCGACACTCCGCCATCCTAAGATGAACTCACACACCAAATTTGGAATCTGTAGCTGGTAAGGTAAAGGAGATATGCTCCGGACAAGCTTTTTGTAAAATCAAGGTCAAAGGTCAAGGTCAAGGGACATGAAAATGGTACGCGACACTCCCCCATCCCAAGATGAACTCACACACCAAATTTGGTATCCGTAGCTGATGTGACAAAGGAAATATACTCCGGACAAAAGGTACACACACCCACACACACACACACCCACCCACCCACCCACCCACCCACCCACCCACCCACACACCCACCCACACACGCACGGTGCGATCACTATATGCCACCAAAGCCTAGCTTTATGCCGCTTTGGGGGCATAAAAATAAAAATTTTATAGTGCAAAACTATTCTAAGTCAAATTACAATAGCTTTGCATTATATTTAGTACAGTTGTGAGATACAATATTTTTGTACAAGTTAAATAATTACATAAATATGTGGAATATAACTAAAATATTTCAAGGCATGATGTATTACTCATATCTGAGCCTGAAAATGCAAAAAAGTGTGTTTTGGAAAAATATGTAGTTACAATAGTTTTGCTTTAAGCTGACGACCTGCTGTTGTGAAGATTATAAATTCTGAAAGGGGGTGATCCCCAGAGAGCAAAAAGTTTCATTTATATCATTTTAATAGTTTTCCCAGAAAACAACAGACAAACTAAAAATTGACCGACAAAAAAGCAACCAACACACAAAGTTCAAGGACCATAACTTTCGAATAAAATCACATATCAAAAGCCCCACAATATATGTGAAAATTCATATTAAGGTTTAACTGTATAAAATAATTGAAGAAAATATCATTTCAAATGAAAAAGTTATGGCCATTCTCATATTTGCATAGATTTGCATGATTTGTTTTTAAGTGCAAGGGCCATAACTCCGAAACGACATATCAAATGAACCTCAGAATCAACTCAGCTTCAGATCTTGATGCATTAAACATTTGTGTAAAGTTTCATTAATATCGCTCAAATAGTTTTCCCAGAAAACAGCGGACAAATTATTTGCATGTATTTGCATTATTTTTAAGTACAAGGGCCATAACTCCGAAACGACAAATCAGAAAACCTCAGAATCAACTCAGCTTCATATCTTGATGCATTAAACATTTGTGTGAAGTTTCATTAATATCTGTCAAATAGTTTTCCGAGAAAATATTGGACATACAAAATGTTGACCAACGAACGGACGGACGCACAGGGCCACGCCAATATACGACCACCTTTATTAGGTGGGCGTATAAAAAAAAGGGGAATAACTGAAAAATATTGACGCTTGAGTTGTGGCCCTTGTGCATGACACTTCATCTCATCATGCTGGCAGACAGACAGACAGACGACGGATCCCTAAGTGAAACATTGCCTCTCGGCAGGTGATACAAAAAGGGAGATAATCCATGAATGAAGATGTGAAAAGGGCGATAATTCAATCATGCACGAAGTGAAAAATCAAAACCTTTATCGCAGGAGCTCAATGTCAAACAAGAGGGCCATGAGTGAGTTAGTGAGTTGGGTTTAACGTCCGACCAACAGTATTTCAGTTATATGCAGACGGCACCCGCATGAGACAAGTTATAGTGCTGCCTCACTGAAATACCCCTGCCGTGGGCACATGGCAAGGGCATCCCATAAATGGCCCTAAATCACTCACCTGGTTACTATAGACATATGCATACACTGTATTTCTATGTAAAAATAAGTCAGCTTCAGATTGGGGCCAATTTGAAGGGTCATCATTTCAGGCCTGGAGTTTAAAGTTTGAACAATCTAAATAAAGGAACATTAGATGATGCTTCATATAAGCTTCAAAGTTCCAGGCCTTACAATTTCACAGGAGATTTTTAAGGTTTTCCTATGAAAAACAGTTTCTGATAAGCCGCGGGCGGAGCCATTTTGGTCCAGGGGTCATAATTTACGGTTTCAGAGAAGGAGATTTTTAAAGATTTTCCGATGAAAAACTGATAAGCACCGGGGCGGTGCCATTTTTTGTCAAGGGGTCATAATTTGAACAATCTTTGTAGAGGACCATTAGATAATGCTACATACCAAATATCAATGGTCTTGGCCTTACGGTTTCAGAGAAGATTTTTAAAGATTTCCTATGAAAAACTAATAAGCCCCGGGGCGGGGCCATTTTTGACCTGGGGGTCATAATTTGAACAATCTTTGTAGAGGACCATTAGATGATGCTACATACCAAATAGGCAAATACCAAAGGTCTAGGCCTTACGGTTTCAGAGAAGAAGGTTTTTAAAGAGGTTCCTATGAAAAACTGATAATTCCTGGGGTGGGGCCATGTTTGGTCCAGGGGTCATAATTTGAACAATCTGTGTAGAAGACCATTAGATAATGCTACATACCAAATATCAATGGTCTTGGCCTTACGGTTTCAGAGAAGAAGATTTTTTTAAAGATTTTCCTATGAAAAACTGATAAGTCCTGGGGTGGAGCCATGTTTGGTCCAGGGGTCATATTTGAACAATCTTTGTAGAAGACCATTAGATAATGCTACATACCAAATATCAATGGTCCTGTCCTTACGGTTTTAGAGATGAAGATTTTTAAAGATTTTCCTATGAAAAACTGATAAGCCTCGGAGCGGGGCCATTTTTGGTCGGGGTCATAATTTGAACAATCTACGTAGAGGACCATTAGATAATGCTACATACCTAATATCAATGGTCTTGGCCGTACGGTTTTAGAGATGAAGATTGTTAAAGATTTTCCTAAGAAAAACTGATAAGCCCCAGGGCGGGGCCATTTTTGGTCCGGGGGACATAATTGAACAATCTTTGTAGAGGACCTTTAGATGATGCTACATACCAAATATCAAAGCTCTAGACGTTGTGGTTTCAGAGAAGTAGATGTTTAAGTAAATTGTTCACAAAGCACATACGCACGACTCACGACGACGGACGCCGGAGCCTGCCCCCTTACAATACCTCTTTGTGCCAGGTGAGCTAATGATGCTCAACAGTACTGCAAAATTTAAACATCGTAACATGCAAACTATTAATTTGAGTTCAAGGTCACCGTGACTTTGACCTCAAAATCAATAGGGGTCATGTACTGGCCATGACCAGCCTTCCTACCAAGTATGAAGACAGCACACCTAATACTTAATTATTGAGTTATTGAGTGGACAACATTTTTGAGTTGAACAGGTCACTGTTACCTTGACCTTTGACCAACTGACCTAAAATAGATGTCATTTAAATCTTACTAGCCATGACTTAAAGTAGATGTCATTTAAATATTACTAGCCATGACCAACGTGCCTACTAAGTATGAAGACAGCACACCTAATACTTATCAATGGAAAAGTAGTAAGGTCATGCAGGCAAAGCCACATGCAACACGCAACCACCACCAAAACACCAATAGACAAAGCCACATACAACACGCAACCACCAACAAAACACTGATAGACTAAGCCACATACAAGACGCAACCACCAACAAAACACCGATAGACAAAACCACATCAAGTTATTGAGCTGACAAGAGTTTTGAGTTGAAGGTGACTGTGACAGTGACCTTTGACCTACTGACCACAATATCAAGCGAGATTATCTACTAACCAACATTCTTACTAAGTATGAAGACAACACACCTAATACTTATAAATCAAGTTATTGAGCGGGCAAGATCTTTGAGTTGAAGGTGACTGACCTTTGACCTAATGACCTCAATATCAAAAGGGGTCTACCAACCCTCCCACTAAGTATGAAGATAGCACACCCAATAGTTGTCAAGTTATTGAGCGGACAAAGAAGTGACTAACGGACGGACAGACAGACGCTCGAACGTGCCAACAAATCAGAACAAGGAGCCAATTGATCCTTTTATTATTGGCCCCTTGTTCTATTGTTACGGAATTAACTCTATTGTTGTCTTTTCGTCTGCTGATCATTACCAGGGGACCGTTTCACTAAACTTCGTACGATCAAATTATCGTAAGAATTTTCGTACGAAGTTCGCAGACCTTAAATTGCGTTTCACTAAACTCGACTTCGTACGAATTTTCGTACGAATTCTTCAAATTCTTTCGTAACTTTACGATAGGGTAGGGGCATTCGTAAACTCCAAAAAATTCGTAAGTGTCATGGCGGCCGTCTTTGTTTTAGTTCGATTCGACCATATAATGACGAATAGAACTCCGTTCTCGTGTAAATTTAGAAGTTTAGTGCGGTCCGACAAGCCCCGAAGTACACAGTCGTGTTATGGTGCAAGTTTTAGGCAATGCCGCAATGGATGTTTACTGCAACCAAGACGATGCTGAGTATTCGTGATGTCGAACCAATATTTGCTACTAAATCTGCAATTATAGCACCACTTTAATGAGGAAAGAACATTCTAAATCACAGGTAAGTTTGCTCAAGACACTTATCAATAATTTCCAATTTTCGAATACTTTGCATCCGACCCCCCCCCCCCCCCCCCCCCCCCCAAGTTCACATGTGTGTGTCTAAATGGTGATATCGAGCTATTTTCGGTTTTAACGATATCCTGGCAGACGGCAACCATGACAAAATTAGCATACCATACAGTCCGTATATAGATCTACCTTACTTTGCTATAAGCAAGAACACATAAACATAGTTTACATGGCAATACTTTGGAACATGTTGACAAGGCAAAACAGTTAGCAAAAGTTTACCATTCAATCAGTCCTGAAATCATCAAATGTCAAAGTCACATACTTTATATAATATTATATGTTATATAATATTTCCAATAATGCTATGCAATCAGCGTAGATCTATTTCAGTAATGGTCATGTCAGATATGTCTTAATCCTTTCCTCCATGGATATTTATGCAAGAAATAATGAAAACATGCATACTAATTACTCTAGAGATGCATTATTCTAATGGCATATGAACACAGATTTTGTAGAAATCCATTTATACATGTATCATGTCATCAGCAAACAGAACAGACCCTGATCAGTTGGCTGCTATCGCATTCCCTCATAGGCTATTTTCAGATCCAACATATTTGAATAAATCTTCGGAAAAGGAGCATTAACTAGAGAAAAGAAAAATTTCAGATTTTTGTAGTTTAGAACCATTGTGATAAATAGAACATTTGCTCCTATAGAGCAAGTGCTCTATTTATCAACTGTTTCAGCAGGTTACTTTTGTGGAGGCGTTAATATGAGGGAATGGGTTAAAGGAGCCATCTGATCATGGTCTACTGTGTTTTCTTTCTGGCAAAGAAAGGCGTATTGATGGAGTAAAGGGTTAAAGACCCAAAACATACTTCTTTAAGTGGCTGTTGTAGAGAGGTTTATGTATTTCATCACATCTTTAACACTTTTCCTGTTGAATATTCATGTATAATGACATCATGAACATTACAGAACCAAACATTTTAAAGCAGTATTAACAAAGGAATTTTGACTGTGGCAGAAAGCATAGATTCAATCTATAATTCCTTAAGCAAACAGAGCAGACCCTAATCAGACAGCTCCTGCAGGAGCCATCTGATCGGGTATACGCTATTTGCAAAGGCGTGAAAAAGTGTTTATTTATATGAAAGGGTTAACCCTTTACCTGCTCCGTATTCATGTGAGAAAAAATGACATCATGAGTATTTACTAGCTGAATTTTTAAAATGGCACATGTACTCAGGATTTCTTGGTATCAGTATATACTGTAGTCAGATGAATTATAATTTTATAAGCAAACAAATGCCCTATACAGGATCAGGGTCTACTCTGTTTGCAAAGGAGTGTAATAAAATGAGAGAAAGGGTTAAATAGTCTGTGATACCTAAGGCATCTTGGAAATATATGTTGGTCACATTTGATACTGAGTAATATTATAATGTCATTCCACAGAACTGTTGATCTTCTTGAAATATTGAACTTTAACTCATGGTTATCATTAAATTTTAAAACAGTTAATTCTGTCATCACCAAACATGGTCTGCCAAGTCCTTTGTTCATCCAAAAGTTCACTGTTACTAGAATTATCTATACCGTATAGTGTTTCCCCCAGGGTCCAATGAGGGCACGGTAATTTCTGTTGAGAAGGGCATTTTTACGCCCGACATACCATCTTATCAGGGCATTTTAACATTTTGCCTATTTGGAATATTATATTGTTAAATGTAGTCTTCTATACGGTGTAGAATGTTGGAAACAAGTGTACTGGTATTAGCAACCAGTGTAGACCCTGGGCAGAGAGCTCCTACAGCAGACTTCTGATCAGAGTACATACTGCTTCTCATTCAACTGTAATCCTCTTATATGTAAATAGTTAAATACTGAATGGATTCTATAGATAATGGTGATTAGTAATTCTTTATTCCACAAGTGACAACTGAGTTGCATTTGGGGGTATTTCAAGGATAGTATTTTACTCTTCCATAATAATAATGATCTAGATAATAAAGTAAAGAAATCATTCTGATGAAATTGTGACATATGATTTGCATCAACTGGCTACAGAAATGACAGACTTGATTTCTGAGTATTTGTGAAAAGTCTCTGCACTAAGCTTTCTTTTTCTATTTCAGCTGATCAAAACCCATTGTAAAACAAAAGGGCCAACTAGAGGTGACCATTCCTTGAAATATTAATCTACTGGTATGCTTATGATATATATTTTCCTAAGATAAATTATGCCTGTTTTGAAAGGTCAGGTGTATATGGCACATGCTACAAATATTGAATTATGATTAAGTGAAATATAAATTACTACCTGAGCATTTTATTTATGATAAATCATATGAGTCTAAAGAGTTATGCTTTTTCTTGTTTTCAATGGAAATAAGTATTGATACATATATGCTACATATATCTAGGTGGTGTAAACTTTTAAGTCTTAACTTGTCAATTTTTCTGTTTTTGCTGACATGACTATAATATTACTAAACCTTTACTCTAATTAAGGTATTCTGCAATTACAGAAATAAATTATTCAACTAATCATACTAATCATACATGTATTCAGTTTCACAAAATCAAATTATTGCAATTTTGTTCATCTGGAAGACTTGTCCATGCAGTTAACTTTAAATCATATTGTATCAAAACCTAAATCAGAAAGAAAAAAATACCTAACTTTCACATTAGATAAGAGAATCTTAGAAGGACCAGTTTGTTTGTGGGTTTTTTAAAAAAAAAAAAGGAATAGAGAACCTCATCCTGTTTTTTTTTTTCATTTTCATTTCAGGTGAACAGTTGATGCCTGGGCTGTCAATCATCATGTAATAATACACAAATTATTGAAATATCATGTATTCTCATCCAGTGTAGTAATAAAGACTGGTATATCTGGAATTGTTTTGTTTTACAAACATCAGATTTTAAAGGAGGTTTATACAGAAAGTTCAGTATAGTAGAACCTCTCTAGAATGGCCACTTTATGAATAAGCATTGCTGTCCTTTAACCCTTTACCTTGTGTATAGGCATTAACCCTTTCCCTCATACAAATGCCTTTTCACACCTTTGTAAACAGAGCTGACCCAGTTCAGATGGCTCTTGTAAGAGCTGTCCGATCAGGGTCTGCTCTGTTTCTTTATGAAATTATAACATATCTACTTGACAATTTCTTCCATGGCCAAAAATCCTATGTTCATATGTCATTATAAAAGAATATTCATGATGTCATATGCAACAGAGATTGGCTGAAGATATAGTGGATATGTATGGATATTATTAGTCCCCCACCAGTTACCGGTTGGGGGACTATAGTTTTGCTCGATTCCGTCCGTCTGTACGTCTGTCACGCTTTGTGTCCCGGCCATATCTTACAAAGTTATGCCAAATTCATTATAACTTCACACATTGAAAAAACATGATAAGGGCTAGTGTCATGCACAAGGGCCATATCTCTAGCATCAATATTTTTGGAGTTATTCCCCGTTTACATATTTTTTTGTCCAGACAATAACTCTTTATCTACTGGTTCAGTTGATTTGAAACTTCACATATGGAACAATTATGATGAGGGGTTGTCATACACAAGGGCCATAACTCTAGCATCAGTATTTTTGGAGTTCTTCCCCTTTTTAGCTCACCAGAGCACAAAGTGCTCAGGGTGAGCTTATGTGATCGCCTGATGTCCGTCGGCGTGCGTCGTTCGTCGTCAACAATTTGAACCTTTAAAAATCTTCTCCTCTGAATCTACAGGGTTCTCAGCTTTCATCTTTGGCACATAGCATCACCCTTAGGTCCTCTACAAAAGTTATTTAAATTATGCCCCTGGGGTCAAAATTGGCCCCGCCCCAGGGGTGGGAAGTTTTCAATAGAAACATATAGTAAAACTTTGAAAATCTTCTCCTCTGAAACTGGAAGGCTCTCAGCTTTCATATTTGGCACATAGCATCATATTCAGATCCTCTACAAAAGTTATATAAATTATAGCCCTGGGGTTAAAATTGGCCCCGCCCCAGGGGTGGGCAGTTTTCAGTAGAAACTAATAGTGAAATCTTTGAAAATCTTCTCCTCTGAAACTGGAAGGCTCTCAGCTTTCATATTTGGCACAGAGCATCATGTTCAGGTCCTCTACAAAAGTTATATAAATTATGGCCCTGGGGTCAAAATTGGCCCCGCCCCAGGGGTGGGCAGTTTTGAATAGAAACCAATATTGAAATCTTTGAAAATCTTCTTCTCTGAAACTGGAAGGCTCTCAGCTTTCATCTTTAGCACATAGCATCACCCTTAGGTCCTCTACAAAAGTTATATAAATTATGCCCCTGGGGTCAAAATTGGCCCCGCCCCAGGGGTGGGCAGTTTTCAGTAGAAACAAATAGTGAAAACTTTGAAAATCTTCTTCTCTGAAACTAGAAGGTTCTCAGCTTTCATATTTGGCACAGAGCATCATGTTCTGGTCCTCTACGAAAGTTATATAAATTATGGCCCTGGGGTTAAAATTGGCCCGCCCCAGGGGTGGGCAGTTTTCAGTGGATACTAATAGTGAAATCTTTGAAAATCTTCTCCTCTGAAACTGGAAGGCTCTCAGCTTTCATATTTGGCACAGAGCATCATGTTCAGGTCCTCTACAAAGTTATATAAATTATGCCCCTGGGGTAAAAGTTGACTCCGCCCCAGGGGTGGGCGGTCTTCAATAGAAACCAATAGTGAAATCTTTGAAAATCTTCTCCTCTGAAACTGGAAGGCTCTCAGCTTTCATATTTGGCACATAGCATCATATTCAGGTCCTCTACAAAAGTTATATAAATTATAGCCCTGGGGTTAAAATTGGCCCCGCCCCAGGGGTGGGCAGTTTTCAGTAGAAACTAATAGTGAAATCTTTGAAAATCTTCTCCTCTGAAACTGGAAGGCTCTCAGCTTTCATATTTGGCACAGAGCATCATGTTCAGGTCCTCTACAAAAGTTATATAAATTATGGCCCTGGGGTCAAAATTGGCCCCGCCCCAGGGGTGGGCAGTTTTGAATAGAAACCAATAATGAAATCTTTGAAAATCTTCTTCTCTGAAACTGGAAGGCTCTCAGCTTTCATCTTTAGCACATAGCATCACCCTTAGGTCCTCTACAAAAGTTATATAAATTATGCCCCTGGGGTCAAAATTGGCCCCGCCCTAGGGGTGGGAAGTTTTCAATAGAAACATATAGTAAAACTTTGAAAATCTTCTCCTCTGAAACTGGAAGGCTCTCAGCTTTCATATTTGGCACATAGCATCATGTTCAGGTCCTCTACAAAAGTTATATAAATTATGGTCCTGGGGTCAAAATTGGCCCCGCCCCAGGGGTGGGCAGTTTTCAGTAGAAACAAATAGTGAAAACTTTGAAAATCTTCTTCTCTGAAACTAGAAGGTTCTCAGCTTTCATATTTGGCACAGAGCATCATGTTCTGGTCCTCTACGAAAGTTATATAAATTATGGCCCTGGGGTTAAAATTGGCCCGCCCCAGGGGTGGGCAGTTTTCAGTGGATACTAATAGTGAAATCTTTGAAAATCTTCTCCTCTGAAACTGGAAGGCTCTCAGCGTTCATATTTGGCACAGAGCATCATGTTCAGGTCCTCTACAAAGTTATATAAATTATGCCCCTGGGGTAAAAATTGACTCCGCCCCAGGGGTGGGCGGTCTTCAATAGAAACCAATAGTGAAATCTTTGAAAATCTTCTCTGAAACTGGAAGGCTCTCAGCTTTCATATTTGGCACAGAGCATTTTGTTCAGGTCCTCTACAAAGTTATATAAATTATGGCCCTGGGGTCAAAATTGGCCCCGCCCCAGGGGTGGGCAGTTTTCAATAGAAACAAATATTGAAATCTTTGAAAATCTTCTCCTCTGAAGCTGGAAGGCTCACAGCTTTCATATTTGGCACAGAGCATCATGTTCAGGTCCTCTACAAAGTTATATAAATTATGGCCCTGGGGTCAAAATTGGCCCCGCCCCAGGGGTAGGCAGTTTTGAATAGAAACAAATAGTGAAATCTTTGAAAATCTTCTGCTCTGAAACTAGAAGGTTCTCAGCTTTCATATTTGGCACATAGCATCATGTTCAGGTCCTCTACAATTATTATTTTTTTTATAAATTATGGCCCTGGGGTCAAAATTGCCCTACCCCAGGGGTGGGTAGTTTTTAATAGAAACGTAGAGAAAACTTTGAAAATCTTCTTCTGAAACTGGGAGGTTCTTAACTTTCATATTTGGCTCATAGCGTCATGTTCAGGTCCTCTACAAAAGTTTTCTAAATTATGCCCCTGGGGTCAAAACTGTCCCGCCCCAGGACCGGCTAGTTTTCTTTAGAAACATATAGTGAAAACTTTGAAAATCGTCTACTCTGATTGTCTGGTGAGCGCTTCAGGGCCATTCTGGCCCTCTTGTTCATATTTTCTTGTCAGTCCGTCTGTCACGCTTCGTGTCCGGGCAATATCTCCCACAAAGGCCAAATTCATTACAACTTCACACATTGAAGAAGCATGATCAGGAGTAGTGTCATGAACAAGGGGCATAACTCTAGCATCAATATTATTGGAGTTATTTCCCTTTTTCATATTTTTTGTCCGGTCAATAACTCATTATCTACTGGTTCAATTGATTTGAAACTTCACATATGGAACAAGCATGATGAGGGGTAGTGTCATGCACAAGGGGCATAACTCTAGCACAGAAATTTTGCAGATGTAATATTCTTCACCCGTGAGATTCTAAACCGAATTAAAGCTATTCTGTATTGGTTTTCTTAATTTTTAGCATAGGTCCTACTGTGTAGATTCCGATCATGACATATATATTTGTTTGCTATGTTGCGTAAGTTAAACAAAGATACACTTTATATGATATTCTAATATTATAAAATGTATAAAAAATTCATTACCCCCCCCCCCACACACACACACACACACACACACCAACATCATGTACATGAATATTGAAGAGAGAAATGGTTAATTTCTATAACGTAGTTCTAGTGAACTGTGTAGATCCTGATCAGATGGCTCCTGGTCTTCTCTGCAAATGATTGAAAAGGCATTTATATGAAGGAAAGGGTTAAATAATTTAACACAAATACACGTGGCTTATCACACGGCGGTGACCTACACAGTTGACTCTTTATTCAATTAAAAACATGTGAAAAAATAATGACATCGTGAATTAACATTCATGTGAAAAATAAAGACATCGTGAATATAAAAAAAAAAACATATGGTTAAAATAGCGCATGGGCGTGGATTTTTTGTTTTAATTATGGCACACAGTGTAGAAGCATATATTTATAAAGGAGCTTCAGCAAACAGATCTAGATCAGACATATAGATAATAAATATGATAAAAAGTCTATGTTAATGTTATCAACTTAAGTATGCTGCTTGGATGTATCTGCTTTATTTTTTGGTGCGTGGGGGCATGTTAAGGAATGGGAAAGAGTGTGTGTGTGTGTGTGGGGGGGGGGGGGGGGGGGGGGTAATTTATTAAAAAAACAATTAAGCTGATGAGTAATGTCACAAAAAATAAAAGGCTGAAATCGGTATTTAAGGTAGATCTACATAATTAAATATAAAAAGAAGCCGATTTTTATTTTATTTAACCATGTATGGTTTGTTGATATCTATACAGGATTACATTCGTACTGAAATCAGTTTTAACGTGCAGCAGGTGCGAGTAGAATCGTTGCCGAAAGGAGCGTATGTTCGCTTTGATAATGTTATTTTGAACATCTCTTGTACAAAATATCCCGGAATTTCACATTTTAGCGATGAATAGTAACATAGTTGCACGCTAAGTAGCAATTTCATTGAGACATAAACTATTGAATGGGAAATATTACACGGTGAACATGCAGACACACATTTCTATCACGCCCGCGCCTGCGACGGAAGTGTGTGTTGCTATGGAATAATCCTACCTCAGTTGTGAAGAGGACTTAAGAATTTCGCAGCTACGAAGTTCGCAAGTGTCTTGCGTACGAACGTGTTAGTGAAACGCTCGTAACTTTTTTCGTACGAACTTCGTAAGCAAAATTCTTAAGCCTACGAAGTTCGTAAGTTACGAAGTTTAGTGAAACGGCCGCCTGGCCCCTTGGATGCAGTTGGTACAGGTAGAACGCACAGACCAACGCAATAATATGATCGAGGTTACATTTGGGCATATAAAAATTAAGAAAGGGGAGATAATTCATGAATGAAGAAGCAAAAAGGAGGTAATTCATTCATGCACGAAGTGAAAAATCAAAACCTTTATCGCAGCTGTGCACCTGCAAGTGCAGTTTTAATTCGTCATTTCGTTTTTGAATTATCTCAGAAGGTGTTCAACAATACTGCAAAATTTAAAAATCTTTTGTTGAGGTATGACAGAGAATAGGACTGGACAAAATTTTATTTATTAAAACTAAGAAAAGGGAGACAATTCATGAAAGAAGAATCAAATGAAAACCGAAATTGCCACGCAGCCAGTGCACAATTTCAGATCGCGTACAACAATACTTAACAATTTAAAACAAGAAATGTCGACATGACATCAAACCAGGTTTTCCTTCACTATTAACTGGTGATTTCTAAGTTCAAAGGGGCATAACTCCCAGAACAAGAAATGTGTCACAGTAAGTGACAAATGCCCCCAAAGCAAAGCACTGACAATATGCATTTTGTAAGCAGGCCTGCAATATGCAAATGCAAAATGAAAGTAAAAATTGCATAGTAAGTGAGTGAGTGAGTTGGGTTTAACGTCTGACCAACAGTATTTCAGTTATTTGCAATATTTGGCGATCCTCGCCGATTCGGTAAAGGAAGTAAGCTTGGAACGAAATTTCTTTTGTAAATAAAGCCCAAGGTCAAGGTCACATTGACCTATAAATAGTATGTGACACTCTGCCATCACAAGATGTACTCACACACCATATTTGGTGATCATAGTTGAAGTAATGTAGGAGACATTTTCTTGACAAGCTTTATTGTAAATTAGGTCAAAGGTCAAGGTCACCTTGACCTATAAATAGTATGCGACTCTTTGCCATCCCAAGATGTACTCACACACCATATTTCGTGATCCTAGCTGAAGTAGTGTAGGAGATGCTGAGGACAAGAATTTTTTGTAACTGAAGTCAAAGTCACATTGACCTAAAAATAGTATGCAGCATCGGCCATCCCAAGATGAACTTGCACACCATATTTGGTGTTCCTAGTGGATTCTGTACAGGAAGTATTCTCCGGACAAGTGTTTTTGTGAATAAAGCCTAAAGTCAAGGTCACATTGACCTATAGTAAATAGTATGTGACACTCCGACATCCCAAGATGAACTCACACACCATATTTCGTTTGGTGATCCTAGCTGATTCCGTATAGGAAGTATACTCGAGACAAGTGTTTTTGTAAATAAAGTCCAAGGTAAAGGTCACAATGACCTATAAATAGTATGTGACACTCCGTCATCCCAAAATATACTCACACACCACATTTGGTGATTCTAGCTGAAGTAGTGTAGGAGGTATGCTTCTGACAAGCTTTTTTTGCAAATGAGGTCAAAGTTCAAGGTCAAGGTCACATTGACCTAAAAATAGTATGTGATATTCCGCCAACCCAAGTTGAGCTCACGCATCAAATTTGGTGATCCTAGTTGATTCCGTATGGGAGGTATGCTCCGGACAAGTTTTTCTTGTAAATGAAGCCAAAGGTCAAGGTCACATTGACCTATAAACAGTATGCGACACTCCGCCATCCGAAGATGTACTCACACACCATATTTGGTGATCCTAGCTGAAGTAGTGTAGGGGATATGCTTCGAACAAGCTTTTATTGTAAATGGGGTCAAAGTTCAAGGTCAAGGTCACATTGACCTTAAAATAGTATGCGACACTCTGCCATCCTAAGATGAACTCACACACCATATTTGGTGATCCTAGCTGATTCTGTTTAGGAGTTATGCTCCGGACAAGTTTTTCTTGTAAATGAAGTCCAAGGTCAAGGTCAAGGTCACGTAGACCTATAAATAGTATGCGACAATCCTCCATCCCAAGATGTTCTCACACACCATATTTGGTGATCATAGCTGAAGAAGTGTAGGAGATATGCTCCAGACAAGGTTTTTTCGTAAATGAGGTCAAAGTTCAAGGTCACATTGACCTAAAAATAGTTTGCGACACTCAACCATCACAAGATGAACTCACACACCATATTTGTTGATCCTAGCTGATTCCGTATAGAAGTTATGCTCTGGACAAGTTTTTCTTGTAAATGAAGCCCAAGGTCAAGGTCAAGGTCACATAAACCTATAAATAGTATGCGACACTCCGCCATCCCAAGATGTACTCACACATCATATGTGGTGATCCTAGTCAAAGTAGTGTAGGAGATATGCTTTGGACAAGCAAAACCTGTTAATCTGGTTAAAAATATACATGATTTTGACCTTTGACCTCTAAGTATGACATTGACCTTTCAGCTATTGACATGGTTTTTTCATGCGACATGCCGTACCATCTAGAGAAACATTTATGCCAAGTGATTTCACAATCTATCACTGGAGTTCTGAGTTACAGCCCGGACAAGACAGGACGGACACACATATGGACCGACACATTTTTAAGTTCAAAGGGGAATAACTTCAATATTAGTGAAGCCAGAGTTGTGGACCTTGTGCATGACACTTCCTCTTATCATGGTCCTTCTGTGTATGAAGTTTCAATCCAATGGCGTGAGTTATCATCCGGACAAAACTGACATCCGCCCGCCTGCCCGCCGTACATCACCATTTCAATAACCGGAGTTTTCAGTGGAAAACCCGGTAACAAAATGACGAATCAAAACTACAATCGCAGGTGCACAACTTCAGATGGCAATCAACAATACCACATAATTTAACAAGAGCACCGCAAGCAGGTGCCAACGCTGGTCTGTCGTCTTGTCAAGATGAACATGCATACCAAGAATAAAGGTTGTAAATGAAAAATTGAAGAAGTGAAGGTCAATGTTATGATGACGACGACGACGCGGACGCCGGAGTTACGACAATAGCTCGTTATTTTTTTCGAGTTAAAACAGATGAGCTAAAAATGTTTCGCTGAACTATGGCATAGTGTGACTCCGGACAAAATTCCGTCTTCAGATGGAGTGATTCCAGTATACCCCCAACTTATATACAAGAGGGCCATGATGGCCTTTAATCGCTCACCTGTTCGTAACAGATTTATGATTTCAATGACAGATTGCATGTAATCATGCGCAGGACACTTTTTGTTAAGGTGTCATAATTTGAACAATCTTGGAAAAGAACTACTAAAGGTTGCTACATACTAAACGCCTAGGCTTTACAGTTTTAGAAAAGATTTTTAAACTTTTGGTCATAACTTGAACAATTTTTGTAGAGAACCATGATCATGGTACACACCAGATATCAAAATTGTAGGCTTTGTGGTTTCAGAAAAGAATATGTTTAACCCTTTCCCTAATATAAATGTGATTTAACGCATTTGCAAACAGAGTAGACCCAGATCAGACGTCTCCTAGAAAGCCGTCGGATCAGGGTTTGCTCTGTTTGCTAATATAATTTGATAGATCTGGTTCTTTAGTTTCTAAAATGGCTGCAATATCCACCCTTCCATATTTCATTATAATTGTTTTGTCCATGACTATTCAGTAGGTATTGACATTTGAAACAAAGAACAGGGAAAAGGTTAAATATTAAGGCCTGCATGATGCACGTCAAGGGACAAGAGACAGAGCATTATAAGAGTAGAATATTTTTAAGACTTTCCTATGAAAAACTGGTATGCCCCAGGCTGGGAAATTTTCAACCCAGGGGACATCCTTTGAACAATCTTGGTAGAAAACTATTAGATAATGCTACATACTAAATATTAAAGGTCTCGGCCATACAGTTTTGGAGAAGAAGATTCTTAGAGATTTTCATATGAAAAACTGATAAGCCCCAGGGCGGGACCATTTTTGGCCCAGGGGTAATGATTTGAACAATCTTGGTAGAAAACCATTAGATGATACCAAATACCAAATATCAAGGGTCTAGACCTTACAGTTTTGCAGGAGAAGATTTTAAAGATTTTCCTATGAAAAACTGATAAGCCCCAGGGCAGGGCCATTTTTGGTCTGGGGGATATAATTTGACTTATCTTGGTAGAGGACAATTAGATAATGCTACATACCATATATCAAAGGTCTATACCTTATAATTTTAGAGAAGAAGATTTTTAAAGATTTTCCTATGAAAAACTGATAAGCCCCGGGGCGGGACATTTTTGTCCTGGAGGTCATAATTTGAACAATCTTAGTAGAGGACTATTAGATGATGCTACGTACCAAATGCCAAAGGTCTATGCCTTACAGTTTCAGAGAAGATTTTTAAAGATTTTCCTATGAAAAACTGATAAGCCCCGGGGCGGAGCCATTTTTGGTCCAGGGGTCATAATTTGAAAAATCTTAGTAGAGGACAATTAGATGATGCTACATACCAAATGCCAAAGGTCTATGCCTTACAGTTTCAGAAGATTTTTAAAGATTTTCCTATGAAAAACTGATAAGCCCCGCGGCGGGGCCATTTTTGGCCCGGGGGACATAATTTGAACATTCTTTGTAGAGGACCATCAGATGATGCTACATACCAACAGTGATTAATCTAGAAATTTGAACCATGAGTCCCAGGACTCACTAATCTGAAAACAATGAGTCCCTCAGGAAAACTATGAGTCCAAAACCAAATTGATGAGTCCCAAAGCATAAAATTAAATGAAAACTGATGTTAAATCGCAATTCTGCAGTTACATTCTAGTTTTGGAACATTTGTTGCATTATAGTTATAAGAATAACCATGTTTCCTGTATAGTCTCATCAATGAGCTGTTAACTTTTCCCTGTTCTGTTTATACCAAGTACCAGTACTGTACCTAGTGAATATTCATGGAAAAAGTAGTTACAATCAAATATGGAAGGTGGAATATTGTAGACATTTCAGAAACTTTAAAGAAACTGATCTATCAAACTCCATTAGCAAACAGCAGACCCTTTTCTGACAACTTCTATAGGAGCCGTCTACTCTGTTTGCAAATGTGTGAAAACACGTTTACATGAAGGAAAGGGTTAAGACAGCATGGATGTCGAATATTGTCAAAACCGAAAGTAGATCAATAACACCATTCAGAGTACCCATGTGTGGACTACTTACCTGGCACGAAGCAACAAAATGATATTTTCGGTAGTGTTTCGATAGTGTGTACATTTACCATGCAATGTTTGGCCTGATATTTGTCGCATATGCAGCAAAACATGAAATCAAGTCGACCATCCGTTGCCTAACAGAAGTCAACTTGGAGTAAGTCGCCAACCACTGTGGTCAGAACTCTTTCTCCCTTTAAGCTGACAGTTGTTATTTTCCTCCATTACATCGGATTCAGGATCCTTATTTTGATCCACGAACGTTGAAATCATGTCACTGGGACACAACTGACCTAACATCGTTTGATTTGAGTCGATCTTAGCGACTATTTTCGATAGCAGCATCTTGGATTATCCGGGGTCTTTCCGCACTGCCATATTAAAAGCAACGTTTTCATTGGCTCACTACGAACATCCTGCTGCATACTAGCCAATCAAAATCATTGTTGTAAAATACATAAAACAATCGGATGTTGATATCGCTACGGTGTTCTGGTAGTTTCACTACGTGAAATTAACTTCAACTGCTACACGCAACCATATTTTAATGCGTCCTTTAGGACGCTTACACTTCAGAATGATGCGTTTTCTGCTATTTTAATGCGTCTCTGACGCAGGACGCAGACCTAGATTAATCACTGTACCAAATATCAAAGCTCTTGGCTTTGTGGTTCCAGAGAAGAAGATGTTTAAGTAAATTGTGGACGCCCGCACATACGCATGACGCAGATACACACGACGGACACAGGATCATTCCAATAGCTCACCTTGGCACTTTGTGCCAGGTAAGCTAAAAATGGTCTGAACATAATTTTCTTTCTTTAGGTACATTTAAGTTTGATCAAATTCCAGTCTACAGATTAAAGACACAACTTTGATTTAGGACCATTTAAGTATTTTTACTATAAATGTTTGGCAATAGTTTAAGAGAAGAGGTTGTTCATTTAAATCAGATATTGGTTAATGTGACGGGATTTATGAAGAGGTTTGGAGACATTTGTATAATTTCGACAGAGTCGATCACCACAAACCACTCCTCTGAAATCCTGGAGATCCATATGATACAATGGTTAAATAGATGTCATTTAAAATGTCTGTTTTTATGATGGTTTAGATGTCATCTAAAAATGTCATACATATTTAACAGATTTTTTTTTAATCTAAATTCTAGGTTCCATGACTTAAATAACTTTTATAACGGGTTACCTGAAATCATTCTTGTAAAACTTGAAAATCCATTTAAAGGTTTAGGATATGTCCTTTACATCGATCATTTCTATGACATGTTTGGGTAATGCAGCAATGGATACTATTTACTAAATGTAGGGGAAATCCATTGAGCCGTTAAACTGTTTCTTTATATAAATATCATTTTCATGTCAATTCTTTGCAAACAGGGTAGACCCGTATCAGTCTTGTCTGTTTATGGAATTATAATAGATCTGACTCTACAGTTTCTAACACTACCAAAACATTTTGTGTACATTTATTTATTCCTTATAAAAACTCATTTGAACATTCATGGCGTCATTATTTCTCAATGAATATTAAACATGGAAAGAATTAAGAAATGTCGTTTAACGATTTCCTTCATATTTACACCTTTTCATGCATTAGCAAACAGAGTAGACCCAGATCAGACGGCTAATGTAGATCTGATTTTGCCTAAGCTAAACATCATGTGTATGTATGTATGCTACTTTCAAAATATGTTCGCGTCCTTTTACTTCACGCATGTCAATCAATGCAGAACTTTGACATGCTAGGCGCCCCAGTTGGTCTAAAGTTTTTAAAGATTGCTTTGCCTTCCAGATAATGAAAATCTATCAATTAGAAATTTATTGGTTGGTTACTGCATGATAAAATGCTTTGTATCGATCTTTTGCCTGTTGAAAAATGATTTCAACAATAAAGAACCATAGGTTGACCTCAAAACAATAGAGTTAAAAATAGATAAATATGTAAAATGCTTTCCAAAACGTGCCTCCCTTTTATTGTTTACACCATTTACAAAGTTTCTACAGTTAGTAAATAATAATAATAATAATCAGAGTAGACCCAGATCAGACGGCTAATATAGATCTGATTCTGCCTAAGCTAAACATCATGTGTATGTATGTATGTATGCCATTTTCAAAATATGTTCGCGTCCTTTTACTTCACGCATGTCGATCAATGCAGAACTTTGACATGCTAGGTGCCCCAGTTGGTCTAAAGTTTTTAAAGGTTGCTTTGCCTTCCAGATAATGAAAATCAATTAGAAATTTATTGTTTGGTTACTGCATAATAATCTGGATTGTAAACAAGACTTTTCTAAGACCTACTTTTTGACCACACGTAACCCACTTTTAAACATGTCCAAGATTTTATTAGGACAATCATTCTGACCAAGTTTCATGAAGATTTGGCTATAAATGTGACATCTAGAGTGTTCACAAGGTTTTCATACTATCTGACCTAGTGACCTAGTTTTTAACCCCACTTGACCCACTTTCAAACTCGTCCCAAGATTTTATCAAGACATTTTGTTCTGACCAAATTTCATGAAGATTGGACTAAAATTTTGACCACTAGTGTTCACAAGGTTTTACTACTGTTTGACCTAGTGGCCTTGTTTTTCACCCCACGTAACCTGCTTTTCAATCTCCTCTGAGATTTTATCAAGACAATCATTCTGACCAAGTTTCATGAAAATTGGGCTAAACATATGACCTCTAGAGGGTTCACAAGGTTTTTCTTCTATTTGACCTAGTGACCTAGTTTTTTACCCAACTTGACCCACTTTCAAACTCGTCCGAGATTTTATCAAGATATTCATTCTGACCACTAGAGTGTTCACAAGCAAATTGTTGACGACGGACGACGCACAATGAACGCTGGACATTCAAGTCTCCCAAAAGCTCACCCTGAGCTTTGCTCAGTTGAGCTCACAATATTTAAAGGGAAATCACTAAAATGTAATGGACTTGATGATTGATACTTCCCCTCATTATGCGCTTTCCACACCACATTTTTCAAGAAGAAAATAATCAAAGCTAATAACTCCAAAAATATTGAAACTAGAGTTATGGCCCTTGTGCATGACACTAACTTTCATCATGCTCTTTCCATAAATAAAATGTTGTTCCAATAGCATCAGTGGAACAGGAGTTATTGATCGGACAAAAAATGTAACAAAGGGCAATAACTCCAGAAGTATTGAAGCCAGAGTTATGGCCCTTGGTCATGACACTTTCTCTCATCATGCTCGTTCCATGTATGAAGTTTGAATACATTAGCAAGAGCTATGTAGGAGTTATCGTCTGGACAAGAAATCGTTAAACGCCTGTACAAGGGGCAATAACTCTAAATTTATTGAAGCCAGAGTTAAGGACCTTATGCATGACGCTTTCTCTTATCATGATCTTTTCATGTATGAAGTTTCAATCCAATGGCATGTGCCATATAGGAGTTATAATCCTGACAAATTATTTTTTCTACAAAGGACAATAACACTAATATTAGTGAAGCCAGAGTAATGGACCTTGAGCATGACACTTCCTCTTATCATGATATTTCCATGTATGAAGTTTCAATCCAATGGCATGAGCCATATAGGAGTTATCGTCCGGACAAAAAAATGTGAATTTTTTTTTACAAGGGCAATAACTCTATTAATAGTGAAGCCACAGTTTTGGACCTTGTGTATGACACTTCCTCTCTTCATGATCTTTCCATATATGAAGGTTCAATCCAATGGCAGTGACTGGGAAACCCCTGCGCCGTGCGCCATTGTCTCATAAAAATTGAAAATGTCACATACAATTGCCATGTCGACGCGCCCGTGTCCCATTAGTACAAAATATCCCAGTCCGAATTATCTCGATTTTTTTATCACACATTGTGTTACTCATTGAAAAATCATTTTAGCCCCGCCCACCGTTCTTCCGATTCCCTATACACTCTTAGTAGTTACCCGTTGAGATATCATTATAGCGCCGTCCATTTCAGCTTTTCATTGGTTGTTGTATCGATGTTTTCGCTGAGTCGGAAGTTTGACTGTGTGCCATTTTGGGGCAGGAAGAAAGTGAAATATTGCCTGGTTCCCGCTTTTAGGTTATCCCAATGAGTTCACATTGGATTGAAACCGGGAACCAGTGTACAGGAAATATTATTCGTCTGCGTTTGTTACGAGCGTCTACGTGATACAAAGAAGTCGCTTAGAATTAAAAGTAAACATGCCACCAAAAAACGACTTAAAGCCGTCCCTGGGCAACAAACGCTGTCTTTATTTATAACGGTGAGTGGTACAAATGCTACCGGCATTGAGCTATGGACTGTCAGTGGACAAGAACAGAGTTCATGATGTGTGGAAAGCACGAAAAGAGAGGAAACTGTACCCTTATTTACATTAAACTCGTTAACCAATAGTGTCACGTTTACACGTCTTTATATTAAACATGTGTATATTACATTAGTTCAATGCAACCAGTACAGATCCAGATCAGAGAGCTTGCACTTGGAGCCCTCTGATCAGGTTCTGCCCGGTTTGTCAATCTGTAAACTGGAGTAGTTCATTTGTAGTTTCATGGGTCAATGGATTAACTGGCACTGGCTCTAAGTCTTTCAATCCTTGTATACACATTGTGTTGAAAACCTACTTGACAAATCCTTGTGTAGCTTGAGATTCCTCATGCCTCGTGTACTTTATAGCTATATAAGGACTGACATTTTCTAGATTCGTTTCTTTTGCTCTGGACAGCCAAAGGTAGCTCTTACCTACTTGTCACTGCAAGCCACCTCCCCTCTCTCTCTCCTCCCTCTCTCTCTCTCTCTCTCTCTCTCTCTCTCTTAGGGCTGTACAATAGTTTAAATGTGTATTGGGGGACAGGAAGGCACTTTAAAAAATCTATGCATGGGTGTGGTTTCACTGCAAAAATGGTACAACATGTATTTGGTTTATGCATTAGTAAAACACTTCTATGGGTGGATGGTTGAATTTGAAAGTACCTTCCTGCACCCCCATACACATTTAAATTGAACAGCTATTAGAATACATCTCAATATAAGTTAATAAGGCATTATAATTCATTAGATGATTAGTTACTAATTTGATACTAGCCGTTCTTCTAACATTAATGTTCAGAAAATGTCACATTGATAGTTCCAATTGTCACATAGATTTTTCAAATGTCACATAACTTTTTCAAACAATGTGCAAAATGTCCCATAAGAAAAAATTCTTTCCCAGTCACTGCAATGGCATGAGCCATATAGGAGTTTTCGCCCGGACAAAAAAATGTGGAAACAAGAGGGCCAGAATGGCCCTGACATCGCTCACCAGACAATCAGAGAAGATTTTCAAAGTTTTCACATATGTTTCTATTGAAAACTTAACACCCCAGGGGCGGTGCTAATTTTGACCCCAGGGACACAATTTATATAACTTTTGTAGAGGACCAGAACATGATGCTGAAAGAATGTAGTGAAAGAATGGATAGAGCATAGACCACTGGAACTTGTATTAATTCTTTGGATGCTAGAGGCAGATTCTCCCACCACTAATGACCTATGCAAACAGTTTGGATCCAGACCAGGGCCCACATAATGTGGGGCCTGATCTGATATCCAAATTGTTTGTAAATGAGACTGAACTTCTGAAAAACTTAGAAAGAAAGTGTGTAGTGGGATTCTCCCACCACTAATGACCTCTGCAAACAGTTTGGATCCAGATCAGGGCCAATATAATGTGGGGCCTGATCTGATATCCAAACTGTTTGTCAATGAGACTGAACTTCTGAAAAACTTAGAAAGAAATTGTGTAGTACAGATAACTTATGAATATGCTGCAGACAACCATTTAGCAGATGACAAAATTACCCAGCATGCAAAGAGTTAAGCTGAAATTCACAACAGATATGCTCTATATTGATATCTGGTAGCTTAATGCAGGGCATAGGTATGAAAAAAAGCTTTAAGAGTGTTCTGCATATAAAGAACTATCCACAGTTTTCTCAATCTTAAATGAGAGTGTGTTATTTGTCTAAACACAATTTCTACTCTACTGATCAGGCTAAGGGTGATTATATAAGAACTCACACTGACTGGTCTGAGCTCTGCATGCTGATATATTAAGGAGAAACCTTTAGGCTGTCGTTTCTGACGTGAAGAAGACTGTACATACAGGGCAGGGCCAATTTTAACCCAAGAACTATGATACTTATAAAACCCATAAAGTTATGCTTAGTAAATCTATACACCAAATATCTAAGCTCTGGGACATGTAGTTTCTGACAAGAATACATTTAAAGTTTTTCCTATGCATAACTAGTGATCCTATGGGGTGTTTAAGTAGTCAGCTTAAAAAAACTGGCAATCCCTGGGGTGGGACCAATTTTTACCCTAGGGGCATAATTTATATAACTTTTGTAGAAGCCCTGAAGTTGAAGCTATGTGCCAAATATGAAAGCTGAGGACCTTCTAGTTTTAGAGGAGATGATGTTCAAAGTTTTCACTATATGTTTCTATTGAAAACTGAAAACCCCTGGGGCAGGGCCAATTTTGACCCCAGGGGTATAATTTATATAACTTTTGTAGAGGACTAACAGATGATGCTATGTGCCAAAGATGAAAGCTGAGAACCCTGTAGATTCAGAGGAGAAGATTTTTAAAGGTTCAAATTGTTGACGACCGACGACGCACGCCGACGGACGATGGACATCAGGCAATCACAAAAGCTCACCCTGAGCACTTTGTGCTCTGGTGAGCTAAAAAACAAGGGCAATAATTCCACTATTACTGAAGCCAGATATGGACATTGTGTATGACACTTTCTCTCGTCATGATTTTTTCATATATGAAGTTTCAATGCAATGGCATGAGCCATAGAGGAGTTATCGTCTCGACAAAAAAGTGTGATTGTTTTTACAAGGGGCAATAACTCCTATATTAGTGAAGCCAGAGTTGTGGACCTTGTGCATGAGACTTCCTCTTATTATTCTCTTTCCATATATGACGTTTCAATCAACTGGCGCCAGGCATAATGAAGTTATCGTCCGGACAAAAAATGTGACGGACAAACAGACAACTCTCACGAAAACAATAGGTCTCCCCCATATAATTATGGAGGGAGAAATAAATAAGGATAATACTTTTAAAAACCCTTTCCGTCATACAAACGTGTTTTCACGCATTTGCAAACAGAGTAGTCCAGATCACACGGCTCCTACAGGAGCCGTTTGATCCGGGTCTGCTCTGTTTGCTTATGAAATTTGATAGATCTGTTTCTATAATGATCTGTTTCTAAAATGGCTACAATGTTCCACCCTCCATGTTTCATTATAACAAATTTGTACATGAATATTCAGTAGGTATTGAAATTTGAAATAAACAAAGAACAGGGAAAGGGTTAACTCTTTGCCTCAGACTCCAAAAATGATCAGGCTCTGTGATTTGCTAAAGGAATTGGAAATATATGTTGTTTCTTTGCTTTCTAGAATGGCTACAATGCTCACCATCCACATCTCCATATACATTGTTACAATGTAACTGGTTTTGTTCATGAATATTCATTAGGTACTGGCATTTTCATTAAGCCAAGGACAGGGAAATGGCTGAATGGCAAAGTTTAATTCTTATAAACTTCACCTGACAAGCACACAAAATATGTCACACACATCTACAATAAAGCTGCACATGACTGTATGCTTTGAGGTGTAGATCAAGCTAACGGATGTATGACCAATGAAATACCTGCTATTAGCCCCGTCCCCTACACAAACTAAGTTGCTTGCAGTTTGGTAATGTAAACATATTGCAAATCAGACACAACTGGGCAAGTTTCTTCAGGTGAAAGTTTTGCTGATTAGTTCAAAAGAGAAGAAATAATTACAACACCTATAAAAATGTCCGTATTCTAATCAGATGCAGTTTGAGTAGGTGTCTCACCTGGATCTGGGCTGCTTGCGAAGGGAGTCAACATGTCTATCAAAGTAAATGCTTTGTTATACCCCCTTTTGAAACAAGAGGGCCATGATGGCCCTGAAATCGCTCACCAGAGGGAAAGATTTTTAAAGTTTCAAGTACATGTATGTTTCTAAACAAAACTGGACACCTGTTTTGTGGGGTGTTATTTGACCCTTTCTCTGTATAATTATAATGGCAAGCTTTCTGGGATGATTTGCTTTATTATAAATATTTTCTAAGTCCAATACCGAACGTTTACCGACCGTTAACTTGGAAAGCATATATCGCACAAAAAATATGTGGAAAAGTTTCATTTTCCATTACATTTTACTACGCATAACCTAACAACTCCTTGATATATTGCGTATTTAGAAACGAACGACAACCCTTGTAGAGCACGTTTCGTAACAAAACCAGTTCACACCTGAACGTTTCGAACCCCTTCAGAATTAGAGTACTGATGATTGTTTCAAAGCAGAAATTGTATAAAAATCGCGATTTCAACAATTTATACAAACGGAATTGTTATGGAAATGGAAAATTAAAACTTGTTAAGAATAACTGGTGATAATAACCATTGTGATAGATAGAGCATTTGCCTTAGTGATAAATAGAGCATTTGCCCCATAAGAGTAAATGCACTATTTATCACAATGGTTTCAAATCTACACGATTCTGAAATTTTCCTTTTCTCTAATTAACCCTTTTCCTCATATAAACATGTTTTCACGCATTTGCAAACAGAGTAGACCCAGATTTACCTCTTTGAATAAGCAGACGACATTTCTAACATATGACAACCCTATCACAGCTTAGCAGGACTTAACCAAAATTAGCACACAGTTTGAACTCAGATCTGACACATACCGGTATGTAACTTTATATGTGGTTTGTATATGAGTTAATTTACTCCTATGGAGCAAATGCTCTATTTATCACAATGGTTTGAAATCTACACAATTCTGAAATTTTCATCTTCTCTAATTAATGCTCCTTATCAGCAGATTTATTCAAAGAGGTAGGATCTGAAAAAAGCCTTTGTGATAAATAGAGCATTTGCTAATCATTGTGATAAATAGAGCAAAAGCTCCATAGGAGTAAATGTTCTATTTATCACAAAAGTTTCTAATCTACACAATTCTGAAATTTTCCTTTTCTATAATTAATGCTCCTTATCAGTAGATTTATTCAAAGCGGTAGGATCTGAAAAAAGCCTTTGTGATAAATGGAGCATTTGCTCCATAGGAGTAAATGCTCTATTTATCACAATGGTTTCTAATTAATGCTCCTTATCAGTAGATTTATTCAAAGAGGTAAAATAGTCACTTTATGAAACCATTGTGATAAATAGAGCATTTTCTCCATAGGAGTAAATGCTCTATTTATCACAATGGTTTCAAATCTACACAATTCTGAAATTTTTCAAGAGGCAGATTCTGAAAATATCCTATGAGGGAATGGGTTAAAAAACAGTGTGAGCAAACAGAGACTAATTCTGAAGCAGACAACTTGATAGAGTTTTGACCAGGAACTTGACCTATTCAGTGATTATGCAACACAGATGGAGTGACCCCAATCCCTCTAGTTCAGAGGAACCTTTATAGTGTAAAATAATATTTTAAAGTATAACCAACTGGGCAGGGCCAATTTTAACCTCAGAACTATGATATTTACCAATGTCAATAAGGAATACTAAGTAAATCTATACACCAAATATCTAAGCTCTGTGACATGTAGTTTTTGACAAAAAGATTTTTGAAGTTTTCCCCATGCCTAACCTAAGTGAGGCCAGCATTCTGCTACTTTTACAGAAAACAACAGTCAGCTAGAAAAAACTGGCCACCCCTCGGGCTGTGGCGGGGCCAATTTTGACCCCAGGGGCATTATTTATATAACTTTTGTAGAGGACCTATAGGTGATGCTATGTGCCAAAGATGAAAGCTGAGAACCCTGTAGATTCAGAGTAGAAGACTTTTAAAGTTCAAATTGTTGACGCCGGACGACGGACGACAGACATCAGGCGATCACAAAAGCTCACCCTGAGCACTTTGTGCTCTGGTGAGCTAAAAATGGGGGTATATTGTTTTGCACATGTCGGTCGGTCGGTCAGTAAATCGATGGTTGCCGAATGATAACTAATAAACGACTTGGCATAGAATCTTCAAACTTGCTGTGGTGGTTGGTCATGACAAGTAGATGATCCCTATAGTTTTTTTTAGGTCAATAGGTTAAAGGTCAAGGTCACAGTGACCTAAAACGGTGAAATAGTTTCCGATCAATAACTGCTCAAAGGTTTGGCTTGGGATCTTCAAACTTGCTGTGGTGGTTGGGCATGACCACTAGATGACCCCTATTGTTTTTTAGGTCAATAGGTCAAAGGTCAAGGTCACCATGACCTAAACTGGTTAAATGGTTTCCGATCAATAACTGCTCAAGAGTTTGGCTTAGAATCTTTAAACTTGTTGTGATAGTTGGTCATGACCACTGGGTGACCCCTATTGTTTTTGAGGTCACTAGGTCAAAGGTCAAGGTCACCATGACCTTAACTGGTGAAATGGTTTCTGATCAATAACTGCTGAAGGGTTTGGCTTAGAATCTTTAAACTTGCTGTGGTGGTTGGTCATGACCACTGGATGACCCCTATTGTTTTTAGGTCACTAGGTCAAAGGTCAAGGTCACCATGGCCTTAACTGGTTTAATGGTTTCCAATCAATAACTGCTCAAGGGTTTGGTTTAGAATCTGACAACTAGAAGAGGCCTGTTGTTTTGAGGTCGCTAGGTTAAAGGTCAAGGTCACCATGACCTCAACTTGTGAAATGGTTAATGATCAATAACTGTTCAAGGGTTTGGCTTAGGAACTTCAAACTTGCTGTGGTGGTTGGTCATGACCACTAGATGACCCCTATTGTTTTTTAGGTCACTAGATTAAAGATCAACAGGGTTCCCACAAAACAGAAAAAATAAAATTCCCTGACTTTTCACTGACTTTTCCCTGACCGAATTTCAATTTTCCCTGACCCTATGTTAACAGATGAAGTTTAATTGGTCATCTATGAGCATGATCAATAAATGTTGGCCTCCGTCCTCCCCATCAGCCAATCCTTACCACCTCCTTCTTTATGACAACTATATATACAGCAGTAGTGTTTTGATCATTTAAAAAAAAATGTTTTTGACTTTTTCATTTTTAATTGCTCAATATTGAATGTTACATGCAGGATACCAAACATGTCCTAATATGCACCCAAAGTATAAAGTCTCTTGAATAGTTTCTACATCTCTTAATCCTTTCCTCCATTATTTTTTATTAGAGACTCCATCTACTATGAATATATAATTATGTAAAATTTTATTTTTTAAAGCAAAGTTAAGAAATATTTTGGCAGTAGACTACAGTAAAAACTCAGATTTGTGATATTTTTCTAAGCAAACAGAGTAGACCCTGATCAGGCAGCTCCTGTATGGGTCTATTCTGTTTGCAAAGGTGATAAAATGTGTATCTATGGTAGAAATGGTTAATCTTTCAGTTTTTCTGTGTAAGCTGAAGAAAGTACGTCATACAATCTGTAAGACACTGATACAGCATGCTATTAAAATGGGGTCAAAATTGGCCCAGTCCCAGGGCTGGCTAGTTTTCTATAGAAACACATGGTGAAAACTGTGAAAATATTCTCCTCTGATTTTCTGGTGAGCGATATCAGGGCCTTTCAGGCCCTCTTGTTTTGCAATTTAATCAAAATTTTGCATCACTTGGGATGTTTTTCCCAAATTGGGAAAAATAGGTCCTTTTAATGGGTGTATGTAGATGCCAGAAAAGGGTCTACATTTTCACTGTTTTCATAATAGCAGACCAAATATTGCTGCCCTTACAAGTGAAGACAGTACAGTAGAATGTCGAATATCTAGCACTGCTGCCCAGCCTGTCCTAACAAGTGAAGACACTACAGTAGAATGTCCAATATCTAGCATTGCTGCCCTATTCTAGCACTGCTGTCAAAATGGATGCTGGAGTCTTGCAGAGGTGCCAGAATTCTCCAATGATTTTGTTTTAACAGACTTCATGACAGATATACTATAAAATTTGGATGTGAAATATACAAAGCTAATCAAAGATGTATAAAGATGTTCTCTTTGATTTTATGGCTGAATGCATGTTTACAACAAAAATGTGACTTGTATTTTGACATGATAATCTTTGAAAAAGGCCCTTAATGGTCAAAATATTAGATCAGATCAATTCAAGTATTTATGGATAAAGATGTTTGGTTTAGTCAAAATTGAAGAAACTGCCTTAGCCTTTTATTTTCATTCTTTCTCCTTTTTGACATATTTCCTCAGCCCTCATCCTTTGGTTCCAAAATTCCCTGACTTTTCCCTGACTTTTGCCAAATTTCAAATTTCCCTGACCAATTAAAAAATTCCCTGACTTTTCCCTGACCTTGAAAAAAAATCTTTTTTCCCTGACTTTTCCCTGTCCGTGGGAACCCTGATCAAGGTCATCGTGAGCTTAACTGATGAAATGGTTTCTGATCAATAACTGCTGAAGGGTTTGGCTTAGAATCTTTAAACTTGCTGTGGTGGTTGGTCATGACCACTGGATGACCCCTATTGTTTTTAGGTCACTAGGTCAAAGGTCAAGGTCACCATGGCCTTAACTGGTTTAATGGTTTCCAATCAATAACTGCTCAAGGGTTTGGCTTAGAATCTGACAACTAGAAGAGGCCTGTTGTTTTTGAGGTCGCTAGGTTAAAGGTCAAGGTCACCATGACCTCAACTTGTGAAATGGTTAATGATCAATAACTGTTCAAGGGTTTGGCTTAGGAACTTCAAACTTGCTGTGGTGGTTTGTCATGACCACTAGATGACCCCTATTGTTTTTTAGGTCACTAGATTAAAGATCAAGGTCATCGTGAGCTTAACTGATGAAATGGTTTCCGATTAATAACTGCTCAATGGTTTGGTTCGGGATCTTAAAACTTGCTGTGGTAGTTGGCCATGACCACTAGACGACCCCTATAGTTGTTAAGGTCATTAAGTCAAAGGTCAAGATCACTATGACCTTAACTTGTGAAATGTTTTCAGATCAATAAATGATAAGTGGTTTGGCTTAGGATCTTCAAAGTTGCTGTGGTGATTAGTCATGGCCACTAGATGACCTCTATAGTTGAGGTCACTAGATCAAAGGTCAGGGGGTCTGGGGGTATACATGTTTTACAAACATCTCTTGTTTGATATTTACCTTCAAAGTCTGCCATGTTCTTTTCTCTGCAGGACAAGCACCAAGTCAGGACGCAGAAGGAAACTTTCAACAGTCTCAAGATGGTAAGGTCAAAGGTGATCTATAGCCTACAATAGAAAACATTTAACATTTTATATTCCAAATAATCTGAACTGTTACAACATTTCTAACAGATGACAGAAACTCACATTTTAACCCTATCACAGCTGAGCATGACTTGACTGAATTAGCACATAGTTTGGATTCTGATTTGACATATATAATTATGTAACTTCTTATGTGGTTTGTACAACAGAGTTAATTGTAAGATTGATATATGTATTAAAAATAGTGTGAACAAGCAGACAATCCTGAAGCAGATAACATCACAGTACTGAAAGAATGGGTAGTGCATAGAACACTGGAACAAATATCCCTTCAGAATTTGTATTGTGAAGAATGTTATGTCACTCCAACTTGAAAAGGCAAATTCCAATGGTACAACAAATGAGGACCTAATCGAAACTGGGAAGATAAATGTCAAAATGCGCAACCGATTCGAGAATGTTGAGAAGACAATGGACAGAGTCGTGTTTCAGGAAGATTGAACACAGCAAGGCTAAGTCGGCTTGGATTCTTGGTTAATAAGGTATATATATCGACCCTTGAGACAAAGTACACCAGAATAGCCAGGGATAATGCAGGCAGTAAACAAATGAAGTTATCCTGGAATGACAGATATTGTGTTTCTTCCATTAATAGACCTCTACCCAGGTGACCTCTCCTGCATATATTATAATCAACCTTGCTGTCTGTTGCCAAACCAAGCAGTAACGTGCGTACAACTCCAGTCATCACTCTTGACCAGCCTCTTTACTGGAAGGATTTGACCATCGTAAAGAATGTTGTGAGGCTTGGAAGATTCCATACCGAGATGTGCTTCCCTTGGATCCATTGGGAAACTAATGGAAGTCATGTGACCACAACTATGTCACTTAAAAGTTGTGGATAATACGTCATCAGATTTGATGATGTATAATATTTGTTCTCGGCTTGATCAATATTCATTTCGTATTCATGTGTGTGTATGTGTGGATATATGTGTAGAGTGAGTGATCGGTTCGGGTACATGGCATACGTTTTATATTTTAATTACAAGAGGGCCAAGATGGCCCTTAATCGCTCACCTGATTACCATAGATTTAAGATTTTGTCTGGGTAGCCCATGGTTAGGGTCAATATTGACCTTAGGGGCAATATATGAACAATGTTGATAGTGGATCATGAGCAGTGAATCATGAGCAGTGGTTCTGCAGAACAAGAGTTTCAAAAATTTAGTCTATCGATTTTATCAAGACAATGATTCTGACCAATGAAGATTGGGCTAAAATGTGCCCTCTAAAGTATTTTTTCAAAGATTTAACCTAGTGACCTACTTTTTATTCCCACCCAACCCATGATCACACTCAACCTTGATATCACCAAGACAAACACTCTGAGAAAGTTTGAGGAAGACTGGGCTAAAAATGTGGCCACTGGAGTGTAAACTAGATTTCTCTAAGATATGACCCAGTGACCTACTTTTTGACCTCACATAACCCACTTTCAAACTTGTCCAAGATTTTATAAGGACAATCATTCTGACCAATTTTCATGAAGATTTGGCTATAAATGTAACCTCTAGAGTGTTCACAAGGTTTTCGTACTATTTGACCTAGTGACCTAGTTTTTAACCCCACATAACCCACTTTCAAACTGGTCCAAGATTTTATCAAGACAATCATTATGACTAAGTTTCATGAAGATTGGACAAAAAATGTGACCACTAGAGTGTTCACAAGGTTTTTCTACTGTATGACCTAGTGACCTAGTTTTTAACTCCACTTGACCCACTTTCAAACTCATCCAAGATTTTGTCAAGACATTCATTCTGACCAAGTTTCATAAAGATTGGACTAAAATTGTGATCACTAGAGTGTTCACAAGGTTTTTCTACTGTTTGACCTAGTGACCTAGTTTTTAACTCCACTTGACCCACTTTCAAACTCGTCCAAGATTTTATCAAGACATTCATTCTGACCAAGTTTCATGAAGATTGGACTAAAATTGTGACCACTAGAGTGTTCACAAGGTTTTTCTACTGTTTGACCTAGTGACCTAGTTTTTTACCCCACATGACCCATTTTTCAAACTCCTCCGAGATTTTATCAAGACAATCATTCTGACCAAGTTTCATGAAAATTGGGCTAAAAATGTGACCTGTAGTGGGTTCACAAGGTTTTCCTACTATTTGACCTCGTGACCTAGTTTTTAACCCAACTTGACCCACTTTCGAACTTGTCCGAGATTTTATCAAGACATTCATTCTGACCAAGATTCATGAAGATTGGACTACAATTGTGACCACTAGAGTGTTCACAAGCAAATTGTTGACGACGGACGACGGATGATGCACGACGCACGACGGACGCTGGACATTCAAGTATCCCAAAAGCTCACCCTGAGCTTTGCTCAGGTGAGCTAAAAAAGTCATAATATAAAATATAAACGTTGTTGTTGGTCACTATGACGGAGATTTTCCAAAATGAAAAATCCAGGGCTCTCGGAAATTTTGTCCACTGTGTATGCAGCCAACACAGTTGGGGCCCCATGCTCAAAGGTGAAGCAAATGGACAGGGATATTCTTGGACATTTGGAATCTTGTGATTGACGCACTCAGTCAAATACTTGTAGAACAGTCGTATTCTGATCTATCAATTTATCCAATCAGATCACTTATGGACGAAGTGATTAACCAATCTCAAGATTTGAACCAGCTGGAAAACAATAAAGCCTGGTGTATATGAAAATAATATGAAAACACACAAATGTTAGTTCAGAATTCCAGGACTGGACAATTATGGATTCAGTACATGGAAATGGCAGAAACATTAAGGACCTTCATAGCTGCAGAATGGTAGAGTGACTATTGCCAGATAAGGCCTCTATTTTAAGAGTAGGTGAGACCCGTCTGTTAACAAGACATGTTATATACCAAAATGTTTGTTAATGTCTGTAGTATCCGACTCTGCCGGCATAAATTTGGAAAAGTGGTGGCGTTCCGAGAAATCCAAGATGGCGTCCAAGATGGCCGCCGTTTTTGTAAGCACCAGCTTAAGTTAGATATATCAAAATGGCAGAAGCATCTTCAAAGTTTCTGAAAATGTTTTGCATAAATATTGTAAAAGACACATTGGCCTTTTTGAAAATACATCTCTTTGTATTAACATAGTTCATTGTCAAGGTCATTTTAAGGTTAATCGGGTAAAAATACAAGTTTTCGCAATATTTAACCTTGAAATTGAATTGTTTACATAAAACAAATAGACAATAACTATTCAAAATATACATTTAAATGCAGTGTTATGATTGGCTCAAATGATAAAAAAAATAATAAAACACACTCCTCTTACAACCTTGGAAATATTTGGCAATAAGTATTATACTTACCCCACCCACCAGTTTTATAATGGGAATTTTTAAATTAGATTTGGAGGAAGTTCAAAGTCTAATTCCGTCACATGGCCTATCTATTTATCAAAAGAAGGTAGATTTTATTAGATATAATTGGAATAATTGTATTCTGAGTCTATATTTTAATTGTAAGGTCCGTAACTCTGCTTGAAAATAGGTTACTGCAACGATTAGACAAATGTATTGAAGTAATTTCTCACAGTGTGCGGCTTGTATCAAAATATTTCTATTTGAATAAACATTAAATATAAACCTACATGTAATCCTGGTAAAATATCAACATTGATATAAACCCTACACAAATAGAGTTAAAACCACACAGCTTTGCAAGCATAAAATTTGAAAAGTGGTGGTGTTCCGAGAAATCTAAGATATCGGCCAAGATGGCCACCAGTTTTTAGCATCTATGTAAGTTGGAGTAAAATGCACCTCTCTTCGGAAGATAACTGCATGTATAAAACTGATTGGAATGTATGTTGCCATATCTGTGTACAAGCTTTTCGGCCAGTCTTAAAGAACAAACTGCAATGCCCAGTTCTCTGAAATGAGGAGCAACCAGGACCAAAATACCTATGTCAGGACTTACTACAACAACATCGCTTAAACCCACTTCTTTCGTATAGGTAATATGCAACAAAATCCTAGTGACTGCTTCATCTTGGTTAGAATCATCATGGAATTCAATTGCACCAGAGGAGACTTTGAGGTCTATTTCACCCATCCCATCAGAAAGGTAAACAACCTTGCCATCTTTCAGAAGGTCATGGCAGTTCTCTGTGAAGTACCTGGTATATAGTTTCGTTACCTCTGCTTTGCTTCTGCTGTTGGTTAGTAGCTTCTTCCAGTCTGCAATTGCCATGTTGTATTGCATTACAACAGGTGTACTGACAGAACATTCTCTCCACGGTTTTGCTCAGCGGCGGACTTTAAACTGTTTGAAACATTTCTGTCAAACATAATATTCAGCCTAGTCTCATCAATGAGCTGTAAGACAGCATGCTATTTTTGTGATGGTTGCCGTCTTATCTTATGGATGTCGGGATATAGTTAAAACTGAAAGTAGCTCGATATCACCATTTAGAGTACACATATATATGCGATGCGTTTTCTTTTAATTCATTGGTGGCGCAAGAAAAATACCTATTGCCGATTTTACAAAATCAAAACAAACTGTTATGCTTATGTCACAGTGTGTAGGTTTATCATCACTTGTACGGCCTTGGTGTACAAGCGCGCTTTTATGGTGACGTGGTTGAGTGTATGAACCTGGCGACCCGGGTTCGATCCCGGGTCTGAGCGGCTATGTTTCTTTATAAGAACACCCGGTTACCTTTGGCGCCTAACGGGGGACTGTGACTGTATGAGCTCCGACTTCGATTCCCAGTCGTTCTCATACCCATAGAAATTCGGGACGAATTTCAACTTGCTGGGGAGTATGTCAAAGTGTGTAGGTTTATCATCACTTGAACGGCCTTGCGGGCTTTTATGGCGACATGGTAGAGTGTATGACTGCCAACCTGGTGACCCGGGTTCGATCCAGGGTCTGAACGGGTGTGTTTCTTTATAAGAACACCCGATTATACTTATTTCATTTTCAATATGTATGGCAGCCATAACCATGTGCATAAATGTGTATTTTGAATAGTTACAGTGGATATGCATATTATAAATTATAATAATTTGACCTTGAAATTACATTGACGATGACCTATGGTAATACCAAATAAGTTATTCTTTTAAAAGACCATTGTCTGTTCTATAATAATTATGCAAAAGATTTTCAATATCTATGAAACTGTTTCTGCAATTTTGATATATTTAACTTACATAGATGCTAAAAAACGGTGGCCATCTTGGCCGACATCTTAGATTTCTCGGAACACCACCACTTTTCAGAATTTTTGCTGTCAAGGCTGTGTGGTTTCAACTCTATTTGTGAAGGGTTTATATCAATGTTGATATTTTACCAGGAGTGTACATGTAGATTTATATATAATGTTTATTCGAATAGAAATAGTTTGATACAAGCCGCACAATGTGAGAAATTATTTGTCTAATCGTTCCAGTAACCTATGTTCAAGCAGAGTTAGTTTAAACATATTTATTTGCATAGTAACATGTGCAAAGGGATTGGGCTACAAGTTATTACAACATTATCATTGGCCCTTTCCCTAGATATATATATATATATATATATATATATTGCTATATACAAAACAATGGCACAGCATAATAAAGTAGGAATTGAAGTACTTATTCTAAAGAATAATCGGCGGCACAACCGAAAATTTAAAGATACTCGTTAACTTTATTGCATATTGTTCCTTGAAGTACAACTGTATGGAAAACTATTGGTTATAATGTGCCACCGGTTAAACTAAAACAAGCAACATAACTAAATTAACTAAACAACGTGAACTTATTGCTGAGTCTCAGTTGAGAATCTCATGGTTCCCTGGATGTACTTATGGACTGTCTGAAAAGCATGCATAATAACGTCAAGAGGTTTCAATTCATCTCCTGATAAGAGGAGGTCTAAGGCGATTGGATTTATATCTGACAGGCTATTCAGCATAATATTTCGCGTTTGTGTGTATAAGGGACACTCTAGAAAAAAATGATATGAATTCTCACAAGGACTTCCGCATCTGCACGATGGATCTGCAACTAGATTACAACGAAACAAATCGTAGTTTAAAGAGCTACATTGGTGTCTTAGTCGGGTATGTAGGATATTGCTCCTGCAAGCAGAGTTACGGACCTTACTATTAAAATATAGACTCAGAATACAATTATTCCAATTATATCTGCTTGCAATAAATGAATAGGCCATGTGACGTTATTAGACTTTGAACTTCCTCCAAATCTAATTCAAAAATTCCCATTATAAAGCTGGTGGGTGGGGTAAGTATAATACTTATTGCCAAATATCTCCAAGGTTGTAACATGAATGTGTTTTATTTCTTTTTTATCATGTAAGCCAATCATAACACTTCAGTTAAATGTATATTTGGAATAGTTATTGTCTATTAGTTTTATGTTAACAATTTAATTTCAAAGTTAAATGTTGCGCAAACTTGTATTTTTACCCGATTGACCTTAAAATGACCTTGACGATGAACTATGATAATATCAAATGGGGTATTTCTAAAAAGGCCAATGTGTCTTTTACAATATTTATGCAAAACATTTTCAGAAACTTTGAAGATGTTTCTGCCATTTTGATATATTTAACTTAAGCTGATGCTACCAAAAACGGCGGCCATCTTGGACGCCATCTTGGATTTCTCGGAACGCCACCACTTTTCCAAATTTATGCCGGCAGAGTCGGATACTACAGACATTAACAAACATTTTGGTATATGACATGTCTTGTTAACAGACGGGTCTCACCTCACTTTTTTTACCCTAGATTGTCACTCTACCAAGAAAGGACAGCGAATTGGACAGCACATATCACAACTTTGAAATCAATGCTCCCATACTTTACAGCTGCTCAGGGAACAATTTGTACTTGAAATCAAGTTATGTGTACCTGCAACAAATAAATTGTCTAGAACAACTCACCCAAATGTTTATGAAGCATTCGTTTCAAGAAATCATGTTGTCAGATGTGCCAACAGATTTTGGGGCAGGTCTTTCCACGTTAAGCAATTCATGTTTCCCTTCAGATAC
The DNA here is from genome assembly GCA_963576725.1 of Azorinus chamasolen. NCBI lineage: Eukaryota > Metazoa > Mollusca > Bivalvia > Cardiida > Solecurtidae > Azorinus > Azorinus chamasolen. Next base: position 7,311,028 of record OY755250.1, on the reverse strand, counting down.
GCATTATTCGCAATTGTCATCGTGATATATACGTAATTGATCCTCGAAAGAATAATCAATAAATAATCTGTACCATACTTCCACTCCATCCAAACCCAATCATATTCAGCACTGTCAGTACTTTGATTTGTAATATATATTTTGTTATACATGTGAAATGTGAAATGAACCAACAGTTGACCTTTCAATATGTTTGCTGGTACATTATAATATTGTTAACGAGATTTAACACTGAATATAAAGTGTTTTACCAATAGTAAACCAAATACATCTTGAAATGGCGCAAATCGAATCAATAAACGTTAGAAATACACTCAATAACTAATGGCGATTTTTTCAAGTTCCACTTTAAATATTCTTGAGGACTTTTTTCCTTGGTTTCCATAGACCTTATATAAGATAAAGCACTACATATCTCTTGTGAAGGAATTTGTTTGAAGTGGAGCCTTTATTTCTGCTAGAATGACTGGCCTACTAAACATGATGCTATGTGCCAATATGAAAGCTAAGAACCTTCAAGTTTCAGGAGAAGATTTTCAAAGTTTTCACTATATATGTTTCTATTGAAAACAGTCCAACCCTGGGGCGGGGCCAATTATTTTTGACTGCAGGGACATTATTTATATAACTTTTGTAGAGGGCCTACAGATGATGCTCTGTGCCAAAGATGAAAGCTGAGAACCCTGTATATTTTTAAAGGTTCAAATTGTTGACGACGGCCAATGGCCGACGGAGGACGCACGACGATGGACGACGGACATCAGGTGATCATAAAAGCTCACCCTGAGCATTTCATGCTCTGGTGAGCTAAAACAAGAGGGCCAGAATGGCCCTTAAGCGCTCTCCAGGAGAAGAATTTTTCAGAGTTTTCACTATTTGTTTCAATTGAAAACTAGCCCGCCCTGGGGCAGGGCAGAGCAAATTTTGACCCAGTGCGCACAATTTATATAAATTTTGTAGAGGACCTGAACATGATGTTATGTGCCAAATAGGAAAGCTGAGAACCTGTAGATTCAGAGAAGATTTTCAATATGGAAGCTGAGAACCTTCCAGTTTCAGAGTAGAAGATTCTCAAAGTTTTCACTATATGTTACCGTTGAAAGCTGGCTACTCCTGGGACAGGGCCAACTTTGACCCCAGGGGCATAATTTATATAACTTTTTAGCTCACCTGAGCCAAAGGCTCAGGTGAGCTATTGTGACCGAGATCCGTCCGGCGTCCGGCCACATTTTCAAACGACATCTCCCCTGAAACTACTGACCCGATTTTAACCAAATTTTGTCAGAAGCATCAATGGTTAGGGGGAACGAAATGTTAACATTATGACCCCCCCCCCCTCCCCGGGCCCGCCCTAGGGCTTATCAGTTTGTCATAGAAAAATCTTTAACAAGAGTACCGCATATGGTACATAATACGCCAACTTGCAAACTTTCTCTGATTCCAACATGCCTTATAAGTGTTGACATTTTCTAATCTGTGCTTCAGATCTTGATTTCCATATTAAGGTGATACTATTTTTTTAAAAAATGAAGTGAATATCTTATTAAATAAAAAAGTTACAGCTAATCCTCATTTTTGCAGTGCAACGGCCATAACTCTGTAAAGACAAACTTAATGAACCTCAAAATAAACTCAGCTTCAAATTTTGTTGCTTAAAACATTTGTGTTAATCGAAAAGTAGTAAAGTCAAGCAGGCAAAGCCACATGCAAGACGCAACCACCACCAAAACACCGATAGACAGCATGACACACACACACACACACACACACACACACACCCAAACGCATACGCACACACACATACGAAATGAACACAGAAAACACCAAAAGACACACAAGAAACAGGGACAAACGTTCCACAACATGAACAAACCACAAGCACAAAGATGCAAGGCATACAAAAGGAAGGGTGACAAAGAGAGTACCGCCTTGGCACGGTCAGCAGCAAAAACACCACTGGGGGTTTAAACCGGTTTACGGACGTCCTAACCTCACACTTCTCTCAAAGTCACCCTAGCTTTACAAATATTGTAAATAAAGGTATTTATATCATTTTAATAGTTTTCCCAGAAAACAACAGACAAACTAAAAGTTGACCAACTAACAAAGCGACGAACACAAGAGGTTCAAGGACCATAACTTTAGAATAAAATGACATATCAAAACCCCGGCAATATATGTGAAAATTCACATTAAGCATATAAAAAAATTGAAATAAATATCATTTCAAATGAAAAAGTTATGGCCATCCTCATATTTGCATAGATTTGCATTATTTTTTAAGTGTAAGGGCCATAACTCCGAAACAACAAATCAAATGATCCTCAGAATCGACTTAGCTTCAGGTCTTGATGCATTAAACATGTGTATGAAGTTTCATTAATATCTGTCAAACAGTTTTGCCAGAAAACAGCGGACAAACTATATGCATATATTTGCATTATTTTTTAAGGACAAGGGCAATAACTCTGAAACTAAAAATCAAATAAACCTCAAAATGGACTCAGCATCAGATCTTGATGCATTAAACATTTGTGTGAAGTTTCATTAATATCTGTCAAATAGTTTTCCCAGAAAACAGCGGACAAAATATATGCAATTGCATTATTTTTTAAGTAAAAGGGCAATAAATCTGAAACGAAAAATCAAATAAACCTCAAAATGGACTCAGCATCAGATCTTGATGCATTAAATAATTTTGTGACGTTTCATTAATATCTGTCAAATAGTTTCCCCAGAAAATAGCGGACAAACTATTTGCATTACTTTTTAAGGACAAGGGCCATAACTCTGAAACGAAAAATCAAATGAACCTCAGAATCGACTCGGCTTCAGATCTTGATGCATTAAACATTTGTGTGAAGTTTCATTAATATCTCTCAAATAGTTTTCCCAGAAAACAGCGGACAAACTATTTGCATTTTTTTAAGGACAAGGGCCATAACTCTGAAATGAAAAATCAAATGAACCTCAGAATCAACTCAGCTTCAGATCTTGATGCATTAAACATTTGTGTGAAGTTTCATTAATATCTGTCCCAGAAAACAGCGGACAAACAAAATGTTGACGGACAGACGGACGAACGAACGAACGAACGAACGAACGGACGGACAGGGCCACAACAATATACGACCACCTTTATTAGGTGGGCGTATAAAAATCTTCTTCTCTGAAACAGTAAGGCCTAGACTTTTGATATTTGGCATGTAGCATGATTTTATGGTCCTCTACAAAGATTGTTCAAATTATGACCCTCGGGCCAAAAATGGCCCCGCCCAAGGGCTTATCAGTTTTTCATAGGAAAATCTTTAAAAATCTTCTCTGACAATGTAAGGCCTTGACCTTTGATATTTGGTATGTAGCATCAGGGTTTTTTTCCGAGACTATATAACAGACGCCGAATAACGGCGTCTTCCCCTCGGACATTTTTTCCCCTAGCTTGTCTATTTTTTCCCCCATGGAAGAAAAATCCCCTCTAGAAACCTTTTTTTCCATCAATGTCCGAAATTCCCCATTAGGATGCGTGGCAGAATGTAACAGATTGATAGAACTAGATCAATTTCTTCTCCGCCAATAGCAAAGAAAGGGCAGTTTTTATATCGACACCGGTTAATAGGCTAAAACGCCGACCGCATTTCTCTATACATACAACGCCTCATGAATTAGCCGGGCCGAGACACACCTCAACCGTAGACCAATGAGGCGTCATGTTACAAAATTCTCGGTTTACCTCGGTAGAACCAAAATGTTTGCTGCTTGACGAAATCAAAATATCGCTCAGAAAAAGGTTCGTTTCGTTTCATTTAAAAGATTTATTCAGACATTGAGCGTGGATTGTGACGATAATTTATATTATTGAGATGTCAGTTGCTGGAATTTGTATGTTCATCGGGTTTTAGCTGTGTTTTACCCGTGATAGATTTACCAAAACTGTGCAAATCGGATCTCCTTCCGAAAATCAGTTGATGGCTGTGTGAGGTTTAATAGTTCATGCGATTTGGAAAGTATTGAAATGGCAATAGTATTCCCGTAACAAGTATTCATTTCTCTAAAAGTCAGTAACTATTTTGTTAAAATCGATGGGAAATTGTTGGATTAATGTAATGAAAATGGAGAGGGGTGTGCGTTTTCTGTACAAAACGATGGCGAGTAAATGACTTTGCGAACGTTTGCTGGTTAATGAAAATGAATTCAATGAATTGTTATGATATTTGGATGGTGTTTGAGGACATTGGGTGGGTGGGTGTGGGGAGCTGTAATCGATCAAAGCAACATACACCCGGGCAACTATACTATCACAGACCAAAACTGAGAGCATAGTCGACCTATTCAAGGCTGAAAAACCAAGGGCTATTCAGTTGTAATGTAATTTCAATAATTATATTACACTATAAGAGCTGCATTTAGTACTCTGTTCATTTGCAATGTCCCCTGTTCATCATTATGTTACAGTTTATATTTCATAAAATGGCCTCGCCCAAGGGCTTATCAGTTTTTCATAGGAAAATCTTTAAAAATCTTCTGCTCTGAAACTGTAAGGTCTAGACCTTTGATATTTGGTATGTAGCATGATCTAATGGTCCTCTACAAAAGTTGTTCAAATTATGACACTCGAGTAAAAAATGGCCCCGCCCAAGGGCGTATCAGTTTTTCATAGGAAAATCTTTAAATATCCTCTACTCTGAAACTGTAAGGCCTAGACCTTTGATATTTGGCATGTAGCATGGTATAATGGTCCTCTACAAAGATTGTTCAAATTATGACACTGGACCGAAAATGGCCCCACCCAAGAGCACATCAGTTTTTCATAGGAAAATCTTTAAAAATCTGTTTGTCTGAAACTGTTAGACCTAGACCTTTGATGTTTGGTATGTAGCATGATGTAATGGTTCTCTACAAAGATTGTTCAAATTATGACCCCTGGGCCAAAAATGGCCCCGCCCAAGGGCTTATCAGTTTTTCATTGGAAAATCTTCAAAAATCTTCTGAAACTGTAAGGCCTAGACCTTTGATGTTTGGTATGTAGCATGATCTAATGTTCCTCTACAAATATGTAGTTTGGCTTGTGGTTCTCTGCCAAGAATGTTCAACTTACGACCCTGGCCTCTGGGAAAAACTTGGCGCTGCCTTGGGGCTTATCAGTTTTTCATGGGAAAAATATGAAATATTATTTTTCTCTGAAACCATTAGGCTTAGACCCTTAATTAATGGCATACTGCTTTGCCTTGTGGTTCTCTACAAATGTTGTACAAATGATGACTTCTTGGTCAAAAATGGCCCCACCCCTGGGGTTTATATCTCAGGTGAGCGCTTCAGGGCCTCATGGTCCTCTTGTGTAGAGGACCTGAACATGATGCTATGTGCCAAATATGAAAGCTGAGAACCTTCCATTTTCAGGAGAAGATTTCCAAAATTTGCACTATATGTTTCTATTGAAAACTGGCTACCTATAGGGCGGGGCTAATTTTGACCCAAGGACCATAATTTATATCACTTTTGTAGTACAGTAGAGGACCTGAACATGATGTTATGTGCCAAATATGGAAGCTGAGAACCTTCCAGTTTCAGAGGAGAAGATTTCCAAAGTTTTCCCTATAAGTTTCTATTAAAAACTGGCTACCTCTGGAGTGGGGCCAATTTTGATCCAAGGAGCGTACTTTATATAACTTAAGTAGACATGGTTCATACAAAATTCTTACACCAAAATTCAGGGACTTTTCAAGGATTTTACAAGGTTGATCAGGGCTCAACAGTAACTTTTGGAACCACTTGTCCAGTCGGGCTAGTAACTGCTAGGTCTACTTGTCCTGACCAGAAAGACACTTGTCATGACTTGATAGAAATATCTACTGTTAAAATATAACTCAATAAACTATGCATTTATTTGGTTTGTAATTTTAGATGCGAAAATAAAACGAAACATCTTTCAATGGCTTGGTTATGACTTAACCCTTTTAAGTTTCAACAGACAGACTCAATTCATGGGCTGTAAACAGGGCTCTGGATAAGAGAGAGAAAAAGAGTAAGCCACACAATTTCCACATTTTCACACACATTTCAGCATAAAGTCCTATGATGTTACTACTCAGAAGTGTCCCTAAGAGCATATCCTTATGAGTAATGACACCATAGGGTTTAATCCAGAGACAGATTTTTTAGTTTTTTTAAATACCTCTTTTATCTGGAGCTCTGTTTACAAACAAAAAACTTCCATTTCTTAATATGACTGTATCAACTCAAAAATCAGACTGTCTTCGGAAAGAACTACAACCTGTTACAAAGCTGGAGCCGCTTAATTTTGCATATTTCTGACACTGTTCGCAAAACATCACCTCTTTAGACTCGTTGTATTAAAACAAGCCAGTCATACTCTTCCAGCCACTTGGGAACAAATATACGTTTTCTCTTTTTTATACTCCTTTTAAGTAGCATTTCTTCCTTTAATTTGGGTTTATTGCTACAGTCAGTAGACTCGGTACTGTCCTTTTTCGAACCCGTAAATCCAAACTTGGAAAGCAACATTACGAATCGCGTGCCATTCAACCGTGAATAAGGTAAACAAACACTAGTTGATTGACGATGTCATTAACTTTTACTTTGAAACATAGTTCAATAAACTTCTAATTCTAATCCATTGAGTCAAAAATGTTTACGGGCATAAATATGGATGTAGATAACTAACCTTGCTGTGTTAAAAAATCGCAAATTATATCTGTGAAATGTCGTACATGTATGCAAATAATTACCGGAAACAAAAGCAGAAAAACTCGACTGGTTCCAACTTTTTTATTAGCAGCGTGCTTTACCTTATTACAATGTACTATTACCAGTCTACAAAGCTATTCTAGCCGATAACGGACGAGGTGTGCTGAATAGTCTCACGCATGCGCGATAGGTTATCTCGGTACTTCCTTGTAAACAAACTGGGGCTGTTTGACGTTTCGGCAAAATCCATTTCACCAGTAAACGATTTTCATGTTTAACGAACTAATGATAATAAGACTTTACAGAAAATTGGTTTGAGATCTACTTGCCACGTCGGACTGCTAGATACAGGTTTTTATTGTCCGGACCTAAATTTTGATTGTCCCGGGCAGTCGGACTACCGTTACTGTCGAGCCCTGTTGATTTACAAAAATTGTATTTAAGACATATTTTCTGAACATATTATTTACTGTTAAAATTGTACAAGTATGACTCTTTGTGTTGAATAAACATAAAAAATTATACATTAGTTTCTTAATAAAGTAGTTTGCTACTGAAATATCTGGAACATTGCCACGAACAGTTTATGAATATCAGTATTGGAATTATATGAGTGGTGATTACAAATTGTCTGGAGTGTCCACAAAATTTCAGCCAGTTTTGTGTCCGACTTGGATATATATTGATTAATAAACTTGTGCTTGACAACTGACCAGTTTCAGAGGAGAGGATTTCCAAAGTTTACACTATATGTTTCTACTGAAAACTGGCTACCCCTGGGGCGGGTCAATTTTGATCTCAGAGACATAATTTACATAATTTTTGTAGAGGACCTGAACATAATGCTATGTGCCAAATATGAAAGCTTTGAACCTTCCAGTTTCAGAGGAGAAGATTTTCGAAGTTTTACTATATATTTCTATTGAAAACAAGGCACCCCGTGGGCGGGGCCAATTTTACCCCAGGGGCATAATTATGTCTCCCCCATTTATGGGGAGACATATTGTTTTTGCCAGAGTTGTCTGTCTATCCATCCGTCCGTCCGTCTGTCTGTCCGTCACAAACTTGTGTCGCGTGTATCTCTGAAACCAGTTGGGCTAGAGTCACCAAAATTTACAGGAATGTTCACCAGCATGAGTTGTTGTGCACTTGAGATGTTTGAATTGTCTCCCCTGATAACTTTGGAGTTATTGTCCCTGATTACTTAAAATTAGAAAAACTTTGTGTCATGCGTATCTCTGAAACCGCTTGTACTGGAGTCATCAATCTTCACAGGAATGTTCACCAGCATGAGTTGATGTGCACCTATGTTTTTTGAATTGTCTCTTCCTAATAATTCTTGAGTTATTGCCCCTGATATGAACACTTAAATTTATATAAACTTTGTTGCGCGTATCTCTGAAATAATTAGGGTTAGAGTCACCAAACTTCACAGGATTGTTCACTAGCATGAGTTGTTGTGCACCTGGGATTTTGAATTGTCTCTCACTGTTAATTTTGGAGTTACTGCCCCTGATGACTTAAAATTAAAAAAACTTTATTTAGTATGGCGTATATCTCTGAAACCACTAGAGCTAGTCACCAAACTTCACAGGAATGTTGACCAGCATGAGTTCTTGTGCACCTGGGATTTTTGAATTGTCTCCCCCTGTTAATTTGGAGTTACTGCCCCTGATGACTTAAAATTAGAGAAAGTTTGCATCATGCATATCTTTAAATCCACTAGGGCTAGAGTCACCAAATTTCACAGGAATGTTGACCAGCATGAGTTGTTGTGCACCTGGGTTTTTTAAATCCCCCGATAATTCTTGAGTTATTGCCCCTGATATGATAGCTTAAAATTAGAGAAACTTTGTGCTGCACTTATCTCTGAAACCAGTTGGGCTAGAGTCACCAAACTTCACAGGAATGTTCACCTGGATGAGTTGTTTTGCATCTGGATATTTTAATTATCTCCCCCTGATAACTTTGGAGTTACTGCCCCTTATGACTTAAAATAAGAGAAACTTTACTTTGTGTCGTGCGTATCTCTGAAACCACTAGTACTAGAGTCACCAAACTTCGCAGGAATGTTGACCAACATGTGTTGTTTTGTACCCGGGGTTTTTGAATTGTCTCCCCCCTGATAATGTTTTCGTTATTGACCCTGATGATCGACTTAAATTAGACCCTGATAAATTAGGAGTTACAGACATTACACAGGGTTCATACAGACTTTTGACAATCAAATTCCATGATATTTCCATGATTTTTCCATGACAAAAACATATTTTCCATGATATATGATATACGCCTCCAGCAATGATTTTAAGCTTGAAAACTGAATTCTGTGTTACAAATGAATGCTTAACATCAAGAACAATTATTTGTGTTTATGTAGGTATAGGGAGTATGCCAGTCTCAATTTTTTTATATCTCTTGCCTCTTTTCCTTAGCTGTTTTTTTCTTTCTTTGTACAGTTTGTTGTACAGACTGTGGATTATACCGACACATTCCGTTGCCGGGCCGCAAAATTTTTATACTTTGTTGAGCTCGAAAAAACAGTGGTGCGTTCAATAGTGGCTTGTGGCGACCGTATGCAACCAGTGTTTAGCTACTAGGCCGAGAGGGAATCACATAATCTTACAATGTGTTACACACTTTGGGTGTGTATAAAACAAAGCATACAGACTAGTGGACTGTAGTAAAGTCCCTGGTTGCAACCAGTTTCTCACCTAAGCCATCACTGAACGCTGGGCAGATTTTCACTATGCGATAAACAATGAACAAACGAAAAGAGTAGAGGAGTTCTGAAAATTGAGCCGGTGCACCGGAAATCCATTTTCGGACCAATGACTGTTCACTACCGGTGTCATAGTAGAAAATTCATGTTACTCATAATGCCGACCAGATCTACTTTCGGTTATGAACTCTTCTTTTTTTAATTTCATGCCAAGAAAATTCATATGTTGGTAAATCTACAATTAAAAGAATTATTCAAGGGTGCATTTGCTAATTTCCATGATTTTTCTCTAAATTCCCTGATTTTTCCATGATAAAATTTGAAATTTCAGTTTTCCATGATTTTTCCAGGCAGACCTCATTTTCCATGACTTTTCCAGGTCTGTGCAAACCCTGATTACACTTTCGTATTGGAAAGAGAATGGGAGGGGGAGACATCTGTTTTTGTGACAAAAACAAACCTCTAGTTTATATAACTTTTGTAGAGACCCTGAATATGACGATATGTGCCAAAGATGAAAGTTCAGGACCCTGTAGATTAAGAGGAGAAGATCTTTAAAGATTCAAATTATTGACGACGAATGACGAACGACGGACGACGCACACCGACGGATGACGGGCGATCACAAAAGCTCACCCTGAGCACTTTGCGCTCTGATGAGCTAAACCATGAACAGTTAATGTTGTCTGCTAGAAGTCCTATTGAGTTATTTCCCCTTACCTGCAGCTATTTTTTCCTCAAATGTCATCTGCTTATTTGTAAAATACTATTCAAATAAGGCTGAGTTGATTTAATGCACATAATTAAGTATTTAAATTTATTTTTGACAGTTTTAAATTTCAATTTTGTAAATTTAGATTATTAAATTCCAAGATATGTTTGATTTCTTTTGTTATAATAATGAAATTATTGTTGTAGGCCAGGTTGTGCAAACAAGAGGGCCAGAATGGCCCTGAAGCGCTCACCAGACAATCAGAGAAGTAGATTTTCAAAGTTTTCACTACATATTTCTATAGAAAACTAACCTGCCCTGAGGCGGGGCTAATTTTGACCAAAGAGGCACACTTTATATATAACTTTTGTAGAGGACCTGAACATGATGTTATGTGTCAAATATGAACGTTGAGAACCTTCCAGTTTCAGGAGAAATTTTCAAAGTTTTCACTTTGTTTCTATTGAAAACTGGCTACCCCTGGGGCGCAGCCAATTTTGACCCCAGGGGCATAATTTATATATAACTTTTGTAGAGGACCTGAACATGATGCTATATGCCAAATATGAAAGCTGAGAGCCTTCCAGTTTCAGAAAAGAAGATTTTCAAACATTTCACTATTTGTTTCTATTGAAAACTGCCCACCCCTGGGGCGGGACAAATTTTGACCCGGGCCATAATTTATATAAGGCCTAAAACAAATAAGGTGTGACATTTTATAAAAAAATATTTTTTCTTAAAACTTATTTTCTCTAGCTACATTATATTGTAAAACCATCAAAATTAATACAAATCGATAGATTTTGAAGAAATGTGTGGACATTTTTTAGAAAATGTTCTTTAAATTACCCATTTAGCTGCAAAATATATAACAGACATGGTTAATTCGAGTAGCATGCAATAGAACTGTAATAGTAATATGATACTTAACTAACATATTCATAGTTACACAAGGTCTAAGTAGACACATTTGTGTATTTTACATTGAGTAAAATAGCTAATCGATAATATTTTCTGATGTTATTCAAGAAAATTGGCAGAAAAATATCAATATTGACATAAAGAATTTCTATTTTTAACATCAGAGACAATTTAAAATGCATTTATCATATTTTAGCAAATAAAACAATACACTGTTAAGTGATACGCCAAATTTTATATCTTTTACATTTTCTTCTAAAAAGATATTAACATCTAAAGTAAGCTGTAACGTGTTAAACCAAACCGTTAGGGTTGGGACATAAAATGTTCATGTCATGTTATTAAGAATAAGTTGTTATTTGTACCTAAATATCCTCAGAAAGTATTTATATGATTAAGGGAAGCTTTTTTTTTTAATATAACGATGAACAACTAGAGGTTTTAGTCACAAAAACGGATGTCTCACCTCTAATAAAAACAATATGTAAAGGGAAATCACAAAAAAATGTTATGGACTTGATGATTGATACTTCCCCTAATTATGCGCTTTCCACACTACATTTTTCAAGAAGAAAATGATAACAGCTAATAACTTCAAAAATATTGATACCAGAGTTATGGCCCTTGTGCATGACACTTACTTTCATCATGCTCTTTCCATGATAAATGAAATGTCATTCCAATAGCATCAGTCGAACAGGAGTAATTGATCGGACAAAAAATGTAACAAAGGGCAATAACTCCAAAAGTATTGAAGCCAGAGTTATGGCCTTTGTTTATGACACTTTCTCTCATCATGCTCTTTCCATGTATAAAGTTTCAATACAATGGTAAGAGCCATGTAGGAGTTATCGTCCGGACAAAAAAGCGTTAAACAAATGTACAAGGGGCAATAACTCTCAATTTATTGAAGCCAGAGTTAAAGACCTTATGCATGACACTTTCTCTTATCATGAGCAATCCATGTATGAAGTTTCACTCCAATGGAATGTGTTATATATAGGAGTTATCATCCTGACAAAAAATTGTGTTTTTTTACAAAGGGCAATAACTCCGATATTAGTGAAGCCAGAGTTATGGACCTTGAGCATGACACTTTCTCTTATTATGATCTTTTCATGTATGAAGTTTCAATCCAATGGCATGAGCCATATAGGAGTTATCGCCCGGACAAAAAAAATGTTGAAAAAATTACAAAGGCAATAACTCCATTATTAATGAAGCCAGAGTTATGGACCTTGTGTATGACACTAGTCTTCCTCTCGTCATGATCTTTCCATATATGAAGTTTCAATCCAATGGCATGAGCCATATAGGAGTTATCGTTCGGACAAAAAAGTGTGCATTTTTTTACAAGGGGCAATAACTCCTATATTAGTGAAGCCAGAGTTATTGACCTTGTGCATGACACTTCCTCTGATTATGCTCTTTCCATATATGAAGTTTCAATCAACTGGCATTGGGCATATTGAAGTTATCGTCCGGACAAAAAAGTGTGAATTTCTTTTACAAGGGGCAATAACTCCTATATTAGTGAAGCCAGAGTTATGTACCTTGTGCATGACACTTCCTTTCATTATGCTCTTTCCATATATGAAGTTTAAATCAACTGGCTTCAGGCATATTGAAGTTATTGTCCGGACAAAAAGTGTGACGGACAGACGGACGGACGGACGGACGGACATACTAACAAATGGGTAGTTGTGTGACTTTTTCCTTTGATCTTTTCTTGTGTGACTAGTCCCACAAGAAAAACTATTTTTGGCTCTAACTTTGGAAAAGAATGATCTGGAAGCTAACCCTAACCCTAACCCTATGTCCCACAACTGGCCAGGTTAATGTCACAAGAAATGGCCAGGTTAATGTCACAAGAGATGGCCAGGTTAATGATTTTACTTGTGGGACTAGTTAGAAAAAGTCACACAACTACCCTTTGGTGAGTGCGGACGGACGGACGGACGGACGGACGGACGGACGGACAGACAGACAGACAACTCTCACGAAAACAATATGTCTCCCCAATACAAATATGGGGGGAGACATAATTACTGTATTGGACTTAATCAAGACTCATTATATGGCTTGTTTGTCTAGAGAGAGAGGCTTAAACTTGATTTTCCTAAAGGCTTAAAACATCATTCCTACTATTTTACACCCTATTCCATGATACTGGTGAATGAGGGAAGAGTGAAAATGTATAATGATATCAACTTACTTGCATTTTGCAATAAAACAAGCTGACACATGTTTAAACTCAAAACCGTTAGGGTTGGGACACTTCTAAGGTTCAGATAAAAGTGTTGATCACTTTTGTATAGGACCTGAACTGATGATGCTATGTGCCACATATGAATGTTGAGAACCTTCCAGTTTTAGAGAAGATGATTTTCAAAGATTTCACTATATGTTTCTATTGAAAACTGGCTACCCCTGGGACCAGGCCAATTTTGACCCCAGGGGCATAATTTGTCAACTTTTGTAGAAGACCTAAACATGATGCTATGTGCCAAATATGAAAGCTGAGGACCTTCTAGTTTCAGACGAGAAGATTTTCAAAGTTTTCATTACATGTTTCTATGTAAAACTGGATACCCCTGGGGCGGGGACAAATTTAACCCCAGGGCTTTAATTTATACAAATTTTGTAGAGGACCTGAACATGATGCTATGTGCAAAATATGAAAGCTGAGAACCTTCCAGTTTCAGAGAAGAAGATTTTCAAAAATTTCATAATTTGTTTCTATTGAAAACTGCCCACCCCTGGGGTGGGGCCAATTTTGACCACCGGGTCATAATTTATATAACTTTTGTAGAGGACCTGAACATGATGCTATGTGCCAAATATGAAAGCTGAGAGCCTTCAAGCTTCAGAGAAGAAGATTTTCAAAGAATTCACTATTTGTTTCTATTGAAAACTGCCCACCCCTAGGGCCGGGCCAATTTTGACCCTGGGGCCATAATTTATATAACTTTTGTAGACGACCTGATCATGATGCTATGTGTCAAATATGAAAGCTGAGAGCCTTCCAGTTTTAGAGAAGAAGATTTTCAAAGATTTCACTATTTGTTTCTATTTAAAACTGCCCACTCCCGGGGCGGGCCAATTTCGACCCCAGGGCAATAATTTATATAACTTTTGTAGAGGACCTGAACATGATGCTATGTGCCAAATATGAAAGCTGTGAACATTATGGTTTCAGAGGAGAAGATTTTCAAAGTTTTACTATATGTTTCTATTGAAAACAAGGCACTCCTGGGGCGGGGCCAATTTTGACCCCAGGGCCATAATATATATAACTTTTGTAGAGGACCTAAAGATGATACTATGTGCCAAAGATGAAAGCTAAGAACCCTGTAGATTCAGAGGAGAAGATTTTTAAAAGTTTAAATTGTTGACGACAGACGATGCAGGACGCACGCCAACGGACATCAGGCAATCACAAAAACTCACCCTAAGCACTTTGTGCTCTGGTGAGCTAAAAAGCTACAGACAAAGAGTGATCTAGCTTATAATGTGAGCAATGTGTATTATGGACCTTTTTCACAAACAAGAGGGCCATGATGGTCCAAAATCGCTCACCTGGTTACTATAGCAGTGTTAATTTTAGCTATGCGTCCTGCGTCCTATACTCATTCGAATCGCTGGGGACTCGTTATTCTGAATGATATGCGTCCGCCGTGACCCATTCCCGAAAAACGCGAGTCAAATTTACGACATTGTAAAATTCATGATAACCACCGACCGATATTGTAACTCGTTTCCTGTTTACCGAAGCTGCGTTCTGATTGGCCGATAAAGTCTCATTTATCCAATGAAAATAGTCGTTATACTCCTTTACTTACTCTAATGGCCCGGATGACGGTTTGCTTCGTCTGCGAAGAACGCGAAGATGCCTCCGAAAAAACTTGTCAAACTCGATGATCCGAGACAAGCTAGGCTAACATTTGGTACAGTAGACAAAAATAATAATAATGACGCTGTCCCCGCTTCTAGTACTGACTCTGACAGTACTGAGAATTCTTCGTCTACAAGGAAAGATCGCCGTTCCCTAAACAAATGGTTGAAAACATATTCGTGGCTTAGATATGACACCGACAAGCAGTTCATGTATTGCGAGGTATGTGATAGTTGCAACGTAAAATGTTCACTTGTAAAAGCTGCCAGAAACACCAATTTTCAGCACACAACACTTCTACGACATGCCGAATTACCAGAACACCAACGCTGTGTACAGGCACCTGTATTGAAAAAAAATATGATCTTCCTGACCAAAAAAATGTTTTCTGTGCACGACAAGGCAGTTGTGTCTCTTTTTAAGACTTTAGAATGGATTGTTCGTGAAGATCTTCCTTTAGACAAATTTCACTCTCTTATCCACCTCCTGCATAGTTTTGAATTTAAAGATCTAGAGATCCTGCAAAGAAGCAAGATAAATTACAAGTCACAGTTTTCTGTGAACGAATTACTGGATAGTTTGTGCCATGTTATAGAAATCTAAGTAAATAAAATGATACAGGCATCTCCTTTTGTGACTGTTTTATCAGAAGAAAGCACAGATATTTCCAATACTAAGAGACAAGTAATATATGCTCAGACATTGAATGCAGATTTTAAGCCAGAGACTCATTATATTTGTAATATTGAGTGTGAAGATGCCACTGGACTTGGTATAGCCAATACCATTTTGACAGAACTGCAGAACCGTGGTGTAAACCCCAGCCAGATCATGTCATTAGGTTCAGACGGAGCTTCTGCTATGACTGGGAAAGAAAATGGTAAGAATCATATAAAATGATTTGTCCTTGAAATCTAACCTTATAAACAAATGAAAATATGAACATATTTAAAGTTTTGTAAAATTTACAATTTATTACGTTTCTGAAGAGTTTCAGCATTTGACAATGTATCTTGAAGAAAATATAGAACATTCTATTTTTCTGGTAATTGCAAACAGTAACTACCAAATGTATTTTTTTTTTCATATTAATTTGACAGTTAGCGTTTGTAATGACTTCATTAGAAATTGAAAATAGAACCTACCATCTTTATAAATGTTCTTCCAGGAGCAGCTGCAATTATGAGGAGGTCCAACCCTCACATGAATAATGTGCATTGTGTTGCGCATAGACTGGCACTGTGTACATCACAAGCAGCCATTACTTAAGAAACAACAACAGATTCTATCTGACCTGTTCTACTATTTTAAGGTAAAGTTTACAATATACCAACTAAACTGGCATTCTCTTATTCAATATTACAAACATAATTGATAATGAGGGCTAAAACTGACGCGGCCTTAAAAAAAATTATGCAGGATAAAAGCTGAAAATTAATGTAAACACATCAATGACGATAGTTCTTTCTTTAGAGAGTGATTCAGTTCCCTATTTGTATTATGACCTGTAGTAAAATTCATTTTACAGGGCAGTGGAAAGAGGGAAGCTCGTCTACATGAAATACAGGAAGTCCTGGACGATCCAAAGCTCACAATTAAGGAGGTACATGCTGTACGCTGGCTATCTTACTTCAACGCACTTACTGCTGTTTACAGGAGTCTTGACAGCTTGCTGACATACTTCAGTGAATCTTCTGACAAGGACTACAAAGGGGCGGGTTTGCGAAAAAAGGTTTGATTTGTGCTATAACCTATTCAACATCATTGACCTGTTTACACATACTCACAACATAAGCAAGATTTGAAGGAGCCCTCTGATTAGTGTCTCCATCTTTGCTATTTTAACCTTTTCCCTCATATAAACATGTTTTAACAAATTTGCAAACAGGGTTGACCCAGATCAGACGGCTCCTGTAAGAGCCATCTGATCAGGGTCTGCTCTGTTTTCTTATGAAATTATAATAGGTCGGACACTACAATTTCTACAGATACCAAAACAATCCTGTTTACAAATGCCATTAGAATAAATCAGCTAATAAAATATTCATTGTGTCATTATTTCTTACATAAATACTGAACAGGGAAAGGGTTAAACATCATAATCTGTAAAATTACCACTTTAGACTTGTTCGTATTCTGGTGACAAGAAATTTGCACCCACAAGAAGGAAGGAAACTCTTAAAATTTTAAGGAGCAAGATACCTGATAGTAATCAGATCAATGTCACTTTTATTTAATGGTCGAGTCTCAAAATAGCATTGGTAACTTAATAAACATGATCATGTAGGTAAACATTGATTATTAATTTAGTTTATGACTTGTCAATTCTGTTGTTAGTTTCATCTGCCAGAAACACAGGAAAAAATCTTTTCAATTTCTTTACAGATAGCCACTGACACCTTCATTGAAACAACCTATATGATGATGGATGCCATGGCCCCCATTACCATTCTGAGTCAGTTTTTTCAAACTGAAAACATAGACGTAGCCCTAGTTAAGGTACAAAATTTCTTTTAATAATAATAATAATGCTATAATAATTTTGATAATAACTTAATGAGAGTTTGAGCATTATCATTTCATAATAAGTGTGATTAATCATTCTTTTTTGAGGAAATAAAAAGTATTTGCCCATCATTCTAATTTATAGAATTATTTTTACAGATTATCACAAACACATTTGAAAAATCAATGTTTTCTTTCCCATATAGTATTTTTTCTGTTATATTGTAGGTTCAGTTAGAGGAGTGTGTGAAGGCCTTGGACAAAATGAAGCTTATGGACACTGCCTACTTGACAAAACTGAAAGTTGACCTTCAAGGAGACATCTACAAGGGCCACCATATGTTACATTGACAAACTTCAACCTGGAAAACCTGATGAGCTCCTTCATTGATGGTCTTACCACAAACATCAACAGAAGGTATTTAACCCTGTAAGGGCTAGGCACAACAAAATATAGTTTTGAAAATAGTTGTCAGTGTAGACTCAGATCAGAGGCCCCCTGATGGAGCCCTCTGATTAGGGTCTGCACTGTTTGCCTAAGGCACTTTCGGACTCAAGTTCTACGTTAAGAAAAAATGCAAAAATTTACTTGTCAAAGTAACAGATTATTTAAATTTTAGTAGTATTTATAATCATTAATGGACTAGACTTCTATGAATACTTTTATTAGCACTTAAGGAGTTAAATTTGCCAATTCATTAATATTGATAATATATTAGATGGTTGTATAATCTTTTCATCATCTTCATTGCAGAAGAATAAATTTTCATATGATTGTAACAACCATATGAAAATTTATGTCTGTTACCATACAGGGTTTATATTTTGATTGGCAGATTTCCAATGAATGACCTCCTGGGCAATTTTGCTGTGTTTGGTATGAGGCCAATCAGTTTCTTGAGCAGTGAGCAGCTGGAAGGCTATGGAAACAAGGACATTGCAGCCCTATGTAACTTTTATGGGAATAAACAGGCAGTCCACTGGAAGGAAAACGGGGAACTTAAAACTGCAACATCAGACCCAGTGATTGACCCTCAGAAATGGAAAAGTAGTAAAGTCAAGCAGGCAAAGCCACATGCAAGACGCAACCACCACCAAAACACCGATAGACAGCATGACACACACACACACAACCACACACCCAAACGCACACGCACACACACATACGAAATGAACACAGAAAACACCAAAAGACACACAAGAAACAGGGACAAACGTTCCACAACATGAACAAACCACAAGCACAAAGACGCAAGGCAAACAAAAGGAAGGGTGACAAAGAGAGTACCGCCTTGGCACGGTCAGCAGCAAAAACACCACTGGGGGTTTAAACCGGTTTACGGACGTCCTAACCTCACACTTCTCTCAAAGTCACCCTAGCTTTACAAATATTGTAAATAAAGGTATCCCCGCTGGACTTACCCACAACATAGACGACGGTGAACACAGGACAACATGTAAAACATAGCATAATAACTGTGACAATCCGTCAAATATGTACTCAATGGCTTTGCTGAAGTCAGAGCACCTGCAGGTAAGCCGTTAAGGGCACGACAGGGAAAAAATAATACATGAGTCTGGTAAGCTCCTCCTGTATCCAAGTTTAAGAGTATACCATCATAGAGTACTACCCTCGGCCTGTCATCGCGCAAGCAAAGAGGGAAGCGTAGCTACCGACTGTAAAAGGATCGATAACCAAACATGCAGTGTGTTGCAATATAATAGGATCATAACCTTTCTTTTTAAATTTTTTAATGCGTTTTATAAACAAATCATGAAAATGGATATGACCCCGAATTTTCCTAAGTTTGTAGATAACATCCCCATAAAATTCTGGTTGAGAAATGCCTTGTCGCAGTAACGTCCGTAGATTGCAATTATATTTACTAATGAGAGGTAAATTTCGATAATAAAATTTAGAAAAGGTTTTCCGAAGTTTGTGATATCTGTAACCTTGCTTAAGAAGTTTATCAGTTATAACTAAATTACGTCTGTTAAAATCTTCAAGCAAAGAACAGGCTAGCCAGAGATGAATGGATATTGTTGAAGAAAATTGTTTTGGCTGAAAAGTACCCAAGGGATTCTGTAAAGAATCTGTGGGGCCTGATACATGCCTATCATAAGGAGGCCTTTCCCAATATGATAAAGCTGGCAGCTCTTGCTCTCACCTCAGCTGTTCATACAGCTGGGTGTGAGAGGGGCTTCTCAGCCCAAAACAAAATCCTCACCAAGTCTAGGTGTAGGTTGTCTGTGGAGACCCAGCACAAACTAATGGTGGTAAAGCTGCAAAGTGGCAGCATTGACTTTGATGAAGCTGTCAAATACTGGAAATCAAAGAAAGAGCGGAGGCTCTATGAGCTACATTAAATTTCAGAATTTGACAGATCCATAAAATTCAGTTCATAGATATGGTGTATATGTTGAATGATTAAAAATGACAAAAGAACTTGCTTAATTTTGTGTTGTTTTCACAAGGAAATGAACTGGGAATCATAGATTTTCAGTGGGACTCATAGATTTGAAAGATATGAGTCCCAAAGACTCATTACTTTCATTTCTAAAATTAACACTGCTATAGACATATGCATACACTGTATTTCTATGTAAAAATAAGTAAGCTTCAGATTGGGGCCAATATGAAACCAAGCGCCATAATTTTAGGCCTTGAATTTCAAATTTGAACAATCTAAATAAAGGAACATTAGATGATGCTTCATATAAATTTCAAAGTTCCGGGCCTTACAATTTCACAGGAGATTTTAAAGATTTTCCTATGAAAAACTGATAAGCCAGGGGCGGGGCCATTTTGGTCCAGGGGTCATAATTTGAACAATTTTGGTAGAAAACCATTAGATGATAATAAATACTAAATTTCAAAGGTCTAGGCCTTACAGTTTAGGAGAAGATTTTTAAAGATTTTCCTAAGACAAACTGATAAGCATGGGGGGGCCGGGGCCATTTTTGGTCCGGGGGTCATAGTTTGAACAATCTTTGTAGAGGACCATTAGACGATGCTACATACCAAATATTAAAGGTCTAGGCCTTACGGTTTCAGAGAAGAAGCTTTTTATGAAAAACTGATAAGCCCCAGGGTGGGGCCATTTTGTTCAAGGGGTCAAAATTTGAACAATCTTTGTAGAGGACAAATAGATGATGCTACATACCAAATATCAAATGTCTAGGCCTTACGGTTTCAGAGAAGAAGATTTTTAAAGATTTTCCTATGAAAAACTGATAAGCCCGGGGCGGGCCATATTTGGTACAGGGGTCATAATTTAAACAATCTTTGTAGAGGAACATTAGATAATGCTACATACCAAATATCAATGGTCTAGGTCTTACAGTTTCAGAGAAGAATATTTTTAAAGATTTTCCTATGAAAAGCTGATAAGCCCTGGGGCAGGGCCATTTTTGGCCCGGGGGTCATAATTTGAACAATCTTTGTAGAGGACCATTAGATGATGCTACATACCAAATACCAAAGGTCTAGGCCTTATGGTTTCAGAGAAGAAGATTTTTAAAGATTTTCCTATGAGAAAAACTGATAAGCCCCGGGCCGGGGCCATTTTTGGTCCAGGGGACATAAATTGAACAATCTTTGTAGAGGTCCATTAGATAATGCTACATACCAAATATCAAATGTCTAGGCCTTACGGTTTCAGAGAAGAATATTTTTAAAGATTTTCCTATGAAAAACTGATAAGCCCGGGGTGGGGCCATTTTTGACCCGGGGTCATAATTTGAACAATTTTGGTAGAGGACCATTAGATGATGCTACATACTAAATATTAAAGGTCAAGGCCTTACGGTTTCTGAGAAGAAGATTTTTAAAGATTTTCCTATGAAAAACTGATAAGCCCCGGGGCGGGCCATTTTTGGTCCGGGGGTCATAATTTAAACAATCTTTGTAGAGGACCATTAGATAATGCTACATACCAAATATCAAATGTCTAGGCCTTACGGTTTCAGAGTGGAAGATTTTTAAAGATTTTCCTATGAAAAACTGATAAGCCCCGGAGCGGGGCCATTTTTGGCCCGGGGGTCATAATTTGAACAATCTTGGTAGAGGACCATTAGATGATATTACATACTAAATACCAAAGATCTAGGCCTTACGGTTTCTGAGAAGATTTTTTTAAAGATTTTCCTAAGAAAAACTGATAAGCCCCGGGGCGGGGCCATTTTTGGTCCGGGGGACATAATTTGAACACTCTTTGTAGAGGTCCATTAGATAATGCTACATACCAAATATCAAATATCTAGGCCTTACGGTTTCAGAGAAAAAGATTTTTAAAGATTTTCCTATGAAAAACTGATAAGCCCCCGGGCGGGGCCATTTTTGGCCCGGGGGTCATAATTTGAACAATCTTGGTAGAGGACCATTAGATCATGCTACATACTAAATTTCAAAGGTCTAGGCCTTACAGTTTCTGAGAAGAAGATTTTTAAAGATTTTCCTATGAAAAACTGATAATCCCCGGGGCGGGGCTATTTTTGGTCCGGGGGTCATAATTTGAACAATCTTTGTAGAAGACCATTAGATAATGCTACATACCAAATATCAAATGTCTAGGCCTTACGGTTTCAGAGAAGAAGATTTTTAAAGATTTTCCTATGAAAAACTGATAAGCCCCGGGGCGGGGCCATTTTTGGCCCGGGGGTCATAATTTGAACAATCTTGGTAGAGGACCATTAGATGATGTTACATACTAAATACCAAAGGTCTAGGCCTTACGGTTTCTGAGAAGAAGATTTTTAAAGATTTTCCTATGAAAAACTGATAAGCCCTGGGGCGGGGCCATTTTTGGTCCGGGGGTCATAATTTGAACAATCTTTGTAGAGGACCATTAGATAATGCTACATACCAAATATCAAAGGTCTATGCCTTACGGTTTCAGAGAAGAAGATTTTTAAAGATTTTCCAAAGAAAAACTGATAAGCCCCAGGGCGGGGCCATTTTTGGTCCGGGGATCATAATTTGAACAATCTTTGTAGAGGACCATTAGATGATTCTACATACCAAATATCAAAGCTCTAGGCTTTGTGGTTTCAGAGAAGAAGATGTTTAAGTAAATTGTTGACGACGCACGACGCACATACGCACGACGCACGACGACGGACTTTGTGCCAGGTGAGCTAATAAGTATGGATATTGTCAGTTCGATTACAGAAATCTGAGAGACGCGGACAATCAATTTACAGGACTCGAACTGCTCATCATGAAGTTGCTCACCCAGTTGCTCAGTTTGCAAGAGTCAGAGAGTATGACAAGGATCAGAACTGTTTGTAACACATTTTTTTGCAAAAAGTTCTGAATGAAAACATCTGAATATTTGAAGATTGTAGAATAAATAATTGAAAGTTTTTTCTGCTTTAAGGTGTAATGGATGTTTCGACTCGGAGGGAATGTGTCTATCGAGTATGGACTGCCCCATGGCCGTCTAATTGAGTAGTCGGGTGCCAAGAAATAGAGCTCTTTTTTAAGAGTTTCATTTTAAATTATTAGAAAATTGTTTTATTTAGTCTGTTTTAAAATCAGGGATGGGGAGGGGGTTACATTAAAAATTGTTTATAGACCCTGTTTTGGTCTACATCGGATGTCAACATGCAGACATTCTGATGTGAATTATTTTGTAATGTTCTTGATTCTACTACCTTTTTAATGTGAATTTGTCTTTAAGTTTGAATTTGCCCTGTTGTATAATTACATATATCTTCACTGTGAACAAGTATTGTGCTGTGCAATCACTGCTGTGGAGTGCACTGGTTGCACAATCAACTTGTAAATAGTGCATACCCTGATGAGACAGCTCCTGCAGGAGCTGTCTAATCTGAGTCTTCACTATTTACAGGTAGGTATATTGACGTGAATAGCAAGCGAAGGGTTAAAGTACTTCTAGATCTGTTCCAATCCATTGTGTCCTGTCCGTGAAAGGTTAATTTGGCTATAATTTGGAACTGAACTTTTCTATACTGTTAGGTTTTTTACTCTGCAACAATGAGATTGACTTTTCGAGCTGTTATGTAGATACCGAAGTCTGGTCCTTGTAAGCCGATGGCTTTTCTTTAAAGTATCTTTCGGTACTGGATTAGCATTTTGACTATTTTTTTTATCAGATGCAAGACATTCAGTGGTTTTCGGTGACATTTTTTTACCGGTCACCAATAGGTCCATACCACAGATTAACCCGTTACCTGATGAATTTTGATGATTCATATGAGATTATGCCTACTATGAATATATATTTAGGTATCAGTTCCATTTTTAGCATACTGCTGACCAACAATATTTTTAAAAAATCCCGACCTACCGACCCAACTTTTTTTTGGCATGTAGCCAGAAACAACCCTATGTTTTTATGCCTCATCATCAATTCTAGAAGGAAAAATTAAACAAACGAGAGCTCACGCTTACGGAAACTTCCATTGCCGAGTAGACAGAGGGTTCATACAATGCAGCGACCGCCATCGTTGATTAATGGATGGGATCGATTAATTACTCAATTTGTAACACTTTAAATTATGACCTTATTTTGTGGTCATGAGTATGTGCTGACAAGTTTGAGAAGCGAGTAATGCGAGTAACACGAGTAAGACCTGCCAAACAACGGCGTCACAATTGGTTGTTATTAATGATTGCTTGTTTGAAAAACAAATAAGTTGTCAGTATAATCGATTGAGGTAATAATTAAATTTATTTTAAGCCGTTTTTTATATAACACTTTGTTATTCTTTTTTGGTATCTGAACATAAATATTAGATCTACATTCGACTCTAAAAATTTGACAAATCACTAACCCCCGCCGCAAGAATACATGTATTGTTTTTACTATTAAATTCGATCGGTAGCGAAACGTACAGATAGAGAAATGGTCAGGGTAGCGAAATGACTTCCAGGTGTGCAGCAAAAAGGTCAGGGTAGTGAAACGTCCGGCAGCCACAAAAACCATTGTAGAGCTAACAATTTCTAGATCGATACATGGATTTCAATGTACAGTAAAACCTTTTTAAATCGACTACCCGTACCACAGCACGTCTAATCTTGACCTAAAAGCCAGGCAGGTGTTAATAGCTTAATAATCCTTTACATATTTGCAAATAGAGTAGATCAAGGCCCAGAGCAGATAGCCCGTGCAGAAAAATACAGTTCACCTTTTAGTTTGTCTAGTGATGACTATACAATAACATATGAATCAGCCACTCTAACATGTCTAAGGTCTAAAAAACCCAAAGAAGAATGTCCAGACCCTGATAATAAACAAGAGGGCCATTGGCCCTATATCGCTCACCTGAGTTACAGTAATACATGTATATTGACATGTTAATTTTTCAGTGGAAAACAATCTAGCAGATGAAATAAGCTTAGTGCACTGCTTTCACCCTTTCACTGCTGAATAAACTTGAACTGGATTCAGAACTAATACCAAGTGAATGGTTGACCAAGATCTAAACTGTTTACAACTTGTGCCATTTTTGCCTTAGCTCAAAATGCCTAAAACTGGTCTTTGAGAAATTCAAATGACTTCAATAAAGCTATGCAATTAATGCAATTATACCTTGACCCAGGTATATAGGCAAATAAAGTGCTAGGCAGTACATAATGCCAGTTTTTGTGTGAAATGACCAATAAGAATATCTTTAAAAATCGTTTAACCCTTTCCCTCATATAAAGCTGTTTTCATGCATTAGCAAACAGAGTAGACTCAGATCAGACCACTCCTACGGAAGCTGTCTGATCTGGGTCTTCTCTGTTTCTTTTGACACAATATAGATCGGATTCTACAGTTTTTGTCAAAGCAAAAACTTCTCTTCAGAGAAATAATGTGTTTTACACATTAAAAATAAGAGTAGACTAGATCAGAAGGCTGCTATAGAAGCTGTCTGATCAGGGTCTGCTCTGTTTACATTTGACAAGATATAGATTTGATTTTACAGTTTTTTTCAAAGCTAAAACTTCTATTTATGGCAATAACAATTTTTTAAGCATTAGCAAACAAGAGTAGTCCCAGATCAATTTTTGTCAAAGCAAATAGGTTAAGGGTTAATAGGTGTTTAGAAATAATTCTAGATCTAGGTGTGAATATCTCATGATAATTCAATTAAATGGGTCATTAGTATTTTTAACAATTGAAATTGAGAAGAGTTACGTCTATTGTTATAATTAAGTTATATTTACTCAGTTATTTCATTAATATCATACAAAATTCAGACATTTTAGGACTTTTTAATGTGTTGTCATCAAATTTTATATAAAAATGTTATATTTAAGATGCTTTTTTGGGCAGCAGTAGTAATTTTAACACCTATCATTGTTAGGGGGGCAAATGCATTATCATGTTTTCTTAAGAATTACCATGACTTATATCAGTTGGGCCATTGCATAATCATGTTTTCACAGTTTTCTTAAACATTACCATGACTTACATCAGTTGGGTTTGGACCCAGATCAAAAGTCTAGATGGTGATCATTTTCCTTGATTGGCTGAATTGTTACTTTCCAATATCTCTCACATCTAATTTGAGAGACATTGGAAGACACCATGTAACATCTAGCTATCACTAACACTACACACTGGGGTTAATAGGTCAAAATGCCTTTAATGTTTCGTCTGCAACAAAAAGTTATTGTCATCTGCTTCAATTCTTAAATTAAACTTACTTTCTTTTTATTGCAAAAATATGGTTAAGATGACAAACAGTTTGGATCCTGATGAGACGCTGCAGAATGCGGCCTCTCATCTGGATCCAAACTGTTTGCATAGGTAATCACAGTTTCACCACTAGCATGCAAAGAGTTAAGAGTCATGCATTGACCTGGAGAGATTTTACTGCCGAGCGCTGTAACCTTTGAACTGAAGGATCTGGAGTTGTTCATTTAACCCTTAATTTCCCTCACATAAACTTGTTTTCATGCATCTGCATACAGAGTAGACCCAGATAAGGTGGCTCCTGTAGGATCAGTGTCTGTTATTTGCTAATGGAATTTGACAGATCTGTTTCTATGCCTTCTAAAACAGCTACACTGATTCACCTTCAACATTTTATCATAAATAGATATAAATAGAATGACACTAAAACTCCAATGCAGTTATCTCCCTTTGTCCCTTATGGCTATGCTGATGGGACAAGGGAAATAACTGTGAGGAAATTACCTTTTAAGT
The DNA here is from genome assembly GCA_963576725.1 of Azorinus chamasolen. Lineage (NCBI taxonomy): Eukaryota > Metazoa > Mollusca > Bivalvia > Cardiida > Solecurtidae > Azorinus > Azorinus chamasolen. The sequence continues at coordinate 7,284,407 of OY755250.1, read as the reverse complement.
GTTACAGATTCAGATGTTAAGTAGCATAAAACCCCAGGGTGAGACCATTTTTGGCCCAGGGGTCATTATTTGAACACACCTGATAGTGGTATATTAGGTGATGCTTCATACCAAATATCTTAGCTCTAGATTATGTGGTTTCAGACAAAAAGATTTTTAAAGGTTTCCCTATATAAGTCTATGTAAAAACTACAAGCCCAAGGGCAGGGCCATTTTTGGCCCGGGGGTCATCATTTTAACAAACTTGGTAAAGGACCATTAGATGATGCTATATACCAAATATCAAAGCTCTAGAAATTGTGGTTTCAGAGAAGAAGATTTTTAAAGATTTAAAAAAAAAACCTGTAAAAGTAGTGGGGCGGGGCCATTTTTTGCCCGGGGGTCATGATTTTAACAAAACTGATAGAGGACACCCTAAGGTACATTTCTGTGAAATTTGGTTGAAATCCTCCCAGTGGTTTAGGAGAAGAAGTCATTTGAAATAAAAGTGAACGGACAGACGGACGGACAGACGGACAGACGGACAGACGGACAGACGGACGACGGACGACAGGCGGTCACAATAGCTCACCTTGAGCCTTTGGCTCAGGTGAGCTAATAAAATGGTAGTCCCTGTAATTTTTAAATAGTGGTGCGAAACGTCCCAGTAAATTTTCATTAGTGGGACGAAACGTCCTAGGAGGAACTGGTTTTGGAGCAAAATGTCCTGAAGTAATTCTAAGGGAGGAAAAGTTACTGGCCTCTACCGAGATTCGAACCCGGGACTCCTGGATACTAGTCCGACACTATAACCACATCCAGGGTTCCCACAAAACAGAAAAAATAAAACTCCCTGACTTTTCCCTGACCCAATTTCAATTTTCCCTGACCCCATGTTAACAGAAGTTTAATTGGTCATCTATGAGCATGATCATAAATGTTGGCCTCCGTCCTCCCCATTAGCCTATCCTTACCACCTCTCTCTTTATGACAACAATATATACAGCAGTAGTGTTTTGATCATTTTAAAAATGCTTTTGAATTTTTCATTCTTAATTGCTCAATACTGAATGTAACATGCATGATGCCAAACATGTCCTAATATGCACCCTAAGTATAAAGTCTCTTGAATCTTTTCTACCTCTCTTAACCCATAACTCCATGGATTTTTATTAGCGACTCCATCTACTATGAATATATAATTAAGTAAAAATTTATTTTTAAGCAAAGTTAAGAAATATTTTGGCAGTAGACTAAAGTAAAAATTCAGATTTATGATATTTTCCTAAGCAAACAGAGTAGAACCATATCAGGCAGCTCTCCTACAGGAGCTGCCTGATATGGGTCTATTCTGTTTGCAAAGGTGATAAAATGTGTATCTATTTTGGAAAGGGTTAATATTTCAGTTTTTCTGTGTAAGCTGAATTTTAAAATACAAATGTAGTGTAAGACACTGATATAGCATGCTATTAAAATTGGGTCAAAATTGGCCCTGCCCCAGGGCCGGCTAGTTTTCTATAGAAACACATACGGTAGTGAAAACTTTGAAAATCTCCTCTGATTTTCTGGTGAGCGATATTAGGGCCTTTCTGGCCCTCCTGTTTTGCAATTTAATCAAAATTTTGCATCACTTGGGATGTTTTTCCCAAATTGGGAAACATAGGTCCTTTTAACGGGTCTCTGTAGACGCCAGAAAAGGGTCTGCATTTTCACTGTTTTCATAATAGCAGACAAAATATTGCTGCCCTTACAAGTGAAGACAGTACAGTAGAATGTCCAATATCTAGCACTGCTGCCCAACCTGTCCTAACAAGTGAAGACACTACAGTAGAATGTCCAATATCTAGCAGCTGCCCAGCTGAGACACTACAGTAGAATGTCCAATTGCTGCCCTATTCTAGCACTGCTGTCAAAATGGATGCTGGAGTCTTGCAGAGGTGCCAGAATTATCCAATGATTTTGTTTTAACAGACTTCATGACAGATATACTATAAAATTTGGATGTGAAATATACAAAGCTAATCAAAGATGTAACAAGACATTTGATTTGGTCAAAATTGAAGAAACTGCCTTAGCCTTTTATTTTCATTCTTTCTCCTTTTTGACATATTTCCTCAACCCTCATCCTTTGGTTCCAAATTTCCCTGACTTTTCCCTGACTTTTGCCAAATTTCAAATTTCCCTGACCAATTAAAAAATTCCCTGACTTTTCCCTGACCTTGATAAAAACCTTTTTTCCCTGACTTTTCCCTGTCCGTGGGAACCCTGACATCGCTAAAGGGTTAACCCAACAGCAAGGCTGTTGGAGATGCCTTATATCATAAGGCAAATCACTTAACTCCCCTCCCAGTTTTAATCTTTAGGAGCAACGCATATACCCATGCATCCCGAAGCCTTTACATGCATCCCCGCATACAAACCGAATTAATCGGCCAGTGATTTTTTTACCTGCGAGTCCCGAGTCCTGTATATTAAGTCGCAAAAATCTCTGGAGATGCAAAGTTTCAAATTACGAGAGTCCCAATACTGCATTAAAATTTCTAACAAAATTTAATTTTTAAGTTTTATTAATACATTTTGTATCTTAATTATATAATCAATACACAGATTTTCATAAGCCATTAGTATAACAAGAGGGCCATGATGGCCCTTAATCGCTCACCTGTTCGTAACAGATTAATGATTTCAATGACAGATTGCATAATTTGAACAATCTTGGTAGAAAACCATCAGATGATGCTACATACTATATATAAAGAGTCTAGACCTTAAAGATTTTCCTATGAAAAACTGTTAAGCCCCAGGGCGGGGGTTATTTTTGATCCGGGGTTCATAATTTAAAAATCTTGGTAGAGGACTATTAGATAATGCAACATACCAAATATCTAAGGTATATGCCTTACAAGTTCAGAGAAGACTTTTAAAGAGAATTTTTTAAGAGAAGATTTTTAAAAACTTTTCTATAAAAAACTGATATGCCCCTGGGCGGGGAAGTTTTCAACCCAGGGGACATAATTTGAACAATCTTGGTAGAAAACTATTAGATAGCGCTACATACCAAATATTAAAGGTCTCTGCCTTACAGTTTTGGAGAAGAAGATTCTTAAAGCTTTTCATATGAAAAACTGATAAGCCCCGGGGCGGGGTCATTTTTGACCCAGGGGTAATAATTTGAATAATCTTGGTAGAAAACCATTAGATGATGCTACATACCAAATATCAAGGGCCTAGACCTTACAGTTCTGGAGGAGAAGATTTTTAAAGATTTTCCTATGAAAAACTGATAAGCCCTTGGGCGGGGTCAATTTTGATCCGGGGTTCATAATTTGAAAATCTTGGTAGAGGACTATTAGATAATGCAACATACCAAATATCTAAGGTCTATGCCTTACAAGTTCAGAGAAGACTTTTAAAGATTTTTAAGAGAAGATTTTTAAAAACTTTTCTATAAAAAACTGATATGCCCCTGGGCAGGGAAGTTTTCAACCCAGGGGACATAATTTGAACAATCTTGGTAGAAAACTTTTAGATAGCGCTACATACCAAATATTAAAGGTCTCTGCCTTACAGTTTTGGAGAAGAAGATACTTAAAGCTTTTCATATGAAAAACTGATAAGCCCCAGGGCGGGGCCATTTTTGACCCAGGGGTAATAATTTGAATAATATTGGTAGAAAACCATTAGATGATGCTACATACCAAATATCAAGGGCCTAGACCTTACAGTTCTGGAGGAGAAGATTTTTAAAGATTTTCCTATGAAAAACTGATAAGCCCTTGCATTTTTTGGTCCGGGGGTCATATTTTGATTAATCTTAGTAGAGGACGATTAAATAATGCTACATACCAAATAGCAAAGGTCTATACCTTATAACTTTAGAGAAGAATATATTTAAAGATTTTCCTATGAAAAACTGATAAGCCCCGGGGGCCATATTTGGCCCAGGGGTCATAATTTGAACAATCTTAGTACAGGACCATTAGATCATGCTACATACCAAATATCAAAGGTCTATGCCTTACAGTTTCAGAGATGATTTCTTCAAGATTTTCCTATGAAAAACTGATAAGCCCTGGGGCGGGGCCATTTTTGTCCTGGGGCTCATAATTTGAACAATCTTAGTAGAGGACCATTAGATGATGCTACATACCAAATACCAAAGTTCTATTCAGGGTTGCCACAAACCTGAGGAAACAAATTTCCCTGACAATTCCCTGACACATTTAAACGCGAAATTTGGTCTTTCTGTCATAATTTCTGTTATACGTAATGGGTTCTTAAAATATATAACATTCATTCTCATGTTTTCAAAATTCCCTGACAATTCCCTGACATTTGCCTATAATTTCAAAATTCCCTGACAGTTCTCAAAATTCCCTGACAATTCCCTGACCTTGAAAAAATTTAAACTTCCCTGACTTTTCCCTGACGCGTGGCAACCCTGCTATTCCTTACATTTTCAGAGAAGAAGATTTTTAAAGATTTTCCTATGAAAAACTGATAAGCCCCGGGATGGGGCCATTTTTGTCCTGGGGGTTATAATTTGAACAATCTTAGTAGAGGACCATTAGATGATGCTACATACCAAATACCAAAGGTCTATGCCTTACATTTTCAGAGAAGAAGATTTTTAAAGATTTTCCTATGAAAAACTGATAAGCCCCGGGGCGGGGCCATTTTTGGCCCAGGGGTCATACTTTGAACAATCTTAGTAGAGGACCATTAGATCATGCTACATACCAAATATCAAAGGTCTATGCCTTACAGTTTCAGAGAAGATGATTTTTAAAGATTTTCCTATGAAAAACTGATAAGCCCTGGGGCGGGCCATTTTTGGCCCAGGGGTCATAATTTGAACAATCTTAGTAGAGGACCATTAGATGATGCTACATACCAAATACCAAAGGTCTATGCCTGACAGTTTCAGAAATGAAGATTTTTAAAGATTTTCCTATGAAAAACTGATAAGCCCCAGGGCGGGCCATTTTTGGCCCAGGGGTCATAATTTGAACAATCTTAGTAGAGGACCATTAGATCATGCTACATACCAAATATCAAAGGTCTATGCCTTACAGTTTCAGAGAAGAAGATTTTGAAAGATTTTCCTATGAAAAACTGATAAGCCCTGGGGCGGGGCCTTTTTTGGCCCGGGGGACATAATTTGAACAATCTTAGTAGAGGACCATTACATCATACTACATACCAAATATCAAAGCTCTTGGCTTTGTAGTTCCAGAGAAGAAGATGTTTAAGTAAATTGTTGACGCCCGCACGTACGCACGACGCACAACGCACATACGCACCACGACGGACGCCGGACATAGGATCATCCCAATAGCTCACCTTGGCACTTTGTGCCAGGTGAGCTAAAAAAGCCAGTTTTATAAACACTTTTGACTGGGTGCTTTAATAATGTATTTTCATAGAATATTTGGACTCGCTCTTCCACTGTGGGACTCGCAGATTGGCAGTTTATCGAGTCCCAGGACTCGTGCAAGAAAATTTGTAAAATAATCACTTAAATGCTCGTCGCCAATGAAGTAATTCTAAGGGAGGAAAAATTACTGGCCTCTACCGAGATTTGAACCCCGGACTCCTGGATACTAGTCCGAGACTCTAACCATGTCGCTAAAGGGTTCACCCAACAGCAAGGCTGTTGGAGATGCCTTATAGCATGGTGTGAGGCTCTCACCGTCTATCGAACCTCTTAACCTTTGACCAGGAACAGAAAACGTTTACTGTGAATATTGAAGAAATAAAGTGCAAAATAATCTTTAATACATACCTTGAAACAATTAAGAAATTTTATCCTCATCTATTAATCCCCAAACAATCCAGTGTTCCCCCACAACCCGCATAACAAAAACAAAAATGGCTGCCTGAAAAATATCACCTGCTTATCGAACCTTTATTTTAGATATTGTTTACTGTAACATAATACTCATAGTCATGCGATTTCATCATGGGCACGCAACCTTTGCATAAGCTGAAGGGGTCAGAGCTGTCAAACATTTTCAATGTGGTACACTTTTCAATTTATGTTGATATTCTATAACGTATTAAGAGTTTTCTCATGTTTAGCATAGTTGAATGAAACATAAACTGTATTGACCTGTTAATAGGGCTGCAATGATTCAGGTACTTCTCGATTCGGTTCGGTTTCGATTATAACCCTTTCAGTTTCGATTACATGTATTCGGTTCGGGTATAAGGTAAAGAACTTGATTAAAAAACCTTATCAGAATTCTCATTTACTGGCAACATATCGATTACCTAACTCAATTTTTATCATGTAATATTACATCCGTTAAAGTATTGCTAGATCCATAGGAGAGTGTTTTCTAGTCGCCTTGTTTTGGCCCTCTTTTTCGCCTTCAGCCGTTACATTTTCAATAAGAGAGTTAATTATTAACCTCGCAATTGATTGCGATCTCGCCTTTTCATCTCGTCTTTCGAAATAATTGAATTTTCGCATCTGTTCCGCAAAAAAGCGATCGGTTCCCGTTTTTCATGTAGATAACAGGGAATCGGCTGCGACTCACCGGAATGGTACGAGGGTGGGTGCGAATGCATATAATCGGAATGTCTCGGGTAAGTACGCCAGTGCAAAGCGTCTGTTGACGATCTTCAGATTGGCCGGAGCCACTATATTTTTCGTATCAGTATGCACAATTTTAGTTTAAAATGCGTTTTTGTTTGAAAAATATGCGTAAACACACAGGTATGAACCTTATCTGGAGTACTAAGTCCAATTCACCATAGATTGACGCACCGAAACGAAATTTGCGGCCCCGAACCGAAAATCGAATCGAGATAATTGAACCGAAAATAATCGAAATTCGGTGAACCATTGCAGTCCTACCTGTTTATGACGCATATTTCGTTTTTAAGCTACGAGGCGTTGTTTACAGACAAAGCAACAGTGCTCATGATTTTATAATGTAGTGTGCACTAGTGTTGTTCAGATAATCGGTTATAATCGATGATTGATCGAAAAAGTATTTTCGATTTACTATCAATAGTAATTTTGCCATAATCTATACAGCAGCATCAGTAATTTTCGAAGGGGTTTTAATGGGAATATAACTCTCAGTCTCTATGAAGTATTTTACCTTTATAATAAGCCTCTACCAAGCTGTATTCTGTGACCATTCATTAAAATCGTCTCTTTGCGACAATTCTAATGAGTGGTCACAGAATACTGTTTTGTTGACACAAAACCTTAGTTAGGTATAATTAGCTTGTTACATCAAGCTTTACATGTACAGAATTTCTGAAAGTATTCGATTAATTATCTATTTTTAATTGATAATAAATGTTCGATTCAATTTGATAATCAATTATGATTTTGGTCCGATTCTCCATCCCTAGTGTGCACTTGTGCATGCATAAAAAGACAAACAAGAGGGCCAGAATGGCCCTGAAGCGCTCACCAGACAATCAGAGGAGAAGATTTTCAAAGTTTTAACTATGTTTCAATAGAAAACTAGCCGGCCTTGGGGCGGGCCAATTTTGACCCCTGGAGAATAATTTAGAAAAAATTGTAGGGGAGCTGAACATGATGCTATGAGCCAAATATGAAAGCTGAGATTAACCTTCTAGTTTCAGACGAGAAGATTTTCTCAATATGTTTCTATTGAAAACTGCCCACCCCTATGGCGGGGCCAATATTGACCCCAAGGCCAACATTTATATAACTTATGTAGAGGACCTGAACATGATGCTATGTGCCAAATATGAAAGCTTACAGCCTTCCAGTTTGAGAGAATTTTTTTTTAAACATTTCACTATTTGTTTCTATTGAAAACTGTCCACCCCGGGGTGGGGTCGATTTTGACCCCAGGGCAATAATTTATATTACTTTTGTAGAGGACCTAAACATGATGCTATGCGCCAAATATAAAATCTGAGAACCTTCCAGTTTCGGAGAAGCCTTTCAAAGTTTTCACTATTTGTTTCTATAGAAAAGTGTCCACCCCCGGGGCGGGGCCAATTTTGATCCCGAGGCCATAATTTATTTAACTTATGTAGAGGACTTGAATATGATGTTCTGTGCCAAATATGAAAGCTGAGAGCTTTCCAGTTTCAGAGAATAAGATTTTCAAAGATTTCACTATTTGTTTCTATTGAAAACTGCCCACCCCTGGGGCAGGGTAAATTTTGACCCTGGGCCATAATTTATAACTTATGTAGATGACCTGAACACGATGCTATGTGCCAAATATGAAAGATGAGAACCTCCCAGTTACAGAGGGGAAGATTTTCAAAGTTTTCACTATATATGTTTCTATTGAAAACTGCCCACCCCTGGGGCGGGGCCAATTTTGACCCCGGGACCATAATTTATATAACTTTTATAAAGGACCCGAACATGATGGTATGTGCAAAATATGAAATCTGAGAGCCTTCCAGTCTCAGAGAAGAAGATTTTCAAAGATTTCGCTATTTGTTTCTATTGAAAACTGCCCACCCCTGGGACAGAGCCAATTTTGACCCCAGGGCTATAATTTATATAACTTTTGTAGAGGACCTGAACATAATGCAGTAACTCCAACGTTATCAGAGGGAGACAATTAAAAAAAACCCGGATGCACAACAACTCATGCTGGTGAACATTCCTGTGAAGTTTGGCGACTCTAGCCCCAGTGGTTTCAGAGATATGCACCACACTAAGTAAAGTTTGTCTAATTTTAAGTCATAAGGGGCAGTAACTCCCAAAATTAACAGGGGGAGACAATTCAAAAATTCCAGGTGCACAAGAACTGATCAACATTCCTGTCAGTGTGAAGTTTGGTGACTCTAGCCCTAGTGGTTTCAGAGATATGCACCACACTAAGTAAAGTTTGTCTAATTTTAAGTCATCAGGGGCAGTAACTCCAATATTAACAGGGGGAGACAATTCAAAAATCCCTGGTGCAAAACAATTCATGGTAGTGAACAATCCTGTGAAGTTTAGTGACTCTAGCCCTACTGTTTTCAGAGATACATGCGACACAAAGTTTGTATAAATTTAAGTGTTCATATCAGGGGCAATAAATCAAGAATTATCAGGGGGAGACAATTCAAAAAACACATAGGTGCATATCAACACATGCTGGTGAACATTCCTGTGAAGTTTGGTGACTCCAGTACTAGCGGTTTTAGAGATACGTGCGACGCAAAGTTTTTTCTTATTTTAAGTCATCAGGGGCAATAACTCCAAAGTTATCAGGGGAAACAATTCAAAAAACCAAAGTGCACAACAACTCATGCAGGTGAACATTCCTGTGAAATATTAGATCAGAGCATTTCAAGTATTTATGCATTCCTGTGAAGTTTGGTGACTCTAGCCTAACAGGTTTCAGAGATACACGCGACAAGTTTGTGACGGACAGACAGACAGACAGACGGACGGACGTAAATGGGGGAGACATAATGATTTGGTCTACGTATAAAAAAGCACTTGTTTCTTTAAACTACCTTGTCCGACTGACCAAATTCCAAAAATACAATCCAATGTACGGATGTCATTCAAAACGTTCGCCATAATAGAACGGGTAAATAAAAAAACCAGATTTTTTAACTAAATCTCCTGAAATATTGATCAAACTACTGGCAGTATTAGAACAAACCTAAAGGAGTCGTCTGATCTGGGTCTACTCTGTTTGCAAAGGCGTAGTTAAGCGCATTTAAGCGGATCTTGGATCAGGATCCTCTATGTTATTCTTAAACAGATTTGATCCAAATCAAATGCCGCACAAGTGGGTAACAGAGTTGGTCTGGTGTCCAGATCTGGGAAGCTAGCCTACTTTTAAGCAGTTAAGATACAAATCAAATGGCAAGCCTTAAACAGTGTCGATCTTTGGTCTCGATCTCCTATGTTACTCGTAAACTGTTTAGATCAAAAATCAAATGCCAAACCTTTAACAATGAAGATCGTTAGTCTGGTTCTGCTATGTTACTCTTTAACAGTTTAGATCGAAATCAAATGCCAAGCCTTTAACAGTGAGAATTTTTGGTCTGGATCTGCCATCTCAATATAATGTTAGTGCCTACTCTTAAACAGTTTAGATCCGAAAACTTCATATTTTAGGAAGGATAGATGTTTCTAATATGCGAGATCTCGACAGTGTATTGCTTGTTTTTGTTTTTTTAATCTGAGTGGTTTGAGTACTTGGTAATTTTCGTAACTATTAGAATCAGGCACACCCACTTCCAGGAGACTGTTAACACATCTCTCTACATAAGCTGTTGGTTCAAGGCAATGGCGAGACAGCTTTGAGTTTGCAAACTTGTCAAGTGAGTGCGTGAGTGAGAAAAAAGGTATAAATGTGCGCTAATATCAATGCCCGGTGTACATTGCGATTGTCTGACTGGTGTTCTGCTTTCAAAGACACGCAAAAAAAACAAAAATAACAACAGCAGCTGTATTCTTGGACTAACTGTAAATTTGAATTGCAGTTGAAGACAGCTGAACCCTTTCCACCATAAATACTCGTAGCAAACAGAATAGACCCGGATGGCTCCGGATATCAGATGGCTGCTATAGGAGCCGTCTGATCTGGGCCTGCTCTGTTTCTAATTGTTACGAAGCTCAAATCACATACCCGGCTTCGCGACGCTAAATTCGTACCGTTACTGTTTTCTAGTCGCTAATTGTCACGAGGCTCAAATGACATATCGGACTTCGCGACGCCAAATTCGGGCCACCACATTTTGCTAGTCCCTAATTCTGCAGACTGCTACTGCCTTTGCAAACACAGTAGACCCAGATCAGACGGCTCATGTACAGTTTTCTAGTTTCTAATTCTGCAGACAGCTTAAATAAAACTCTTTTCTCCACACATACTCTTTGCAAACAGAGTAGACCCAGATCAGACAACTGCTATAGGAGCTGTCTGATCTTTGTCTGCTCTGTTTCTAATTGTTACGAAGCTAATTCTGCAGACTGCCACTTCCTTTGTAGACCCAGATCAGACGCCTCATTTACAATTTTCAAGTCGCTATTTCTGCATCGGCTCCATTCAACTACTCTTGCGACGCTAAATTCGGACCGATGTAGTTTTCTAGTGTAGTATAGTTTTTCCTCCAGTCGCTAATTTTAAATTCTAATGCGGAAACTTACGATTGCTTTTGAGGAATCTACTGAAATTCAGGCATATGCATGTTTCAATTGTTTACCATATGCACCCGGGGTGACAGATATTTTGACGAATCATTATCGAAAGTAAAAGAGTCACATCATGATGATATCTTGATATTGATCGTTTATTATATTCAATCCATCAAGTTAGATGATATTTTACATATAATAACTGCAGTTTATATTATATTCCCTATAACTTCTCTAATTTCTAATTGTCACTTCTGGTCGATTCGCGACGCTTCCTGTCGCTAGACCCCCTCACTTTGATGAACAAATCCCATTAATGTTATTTTATGAACCATTGTATCACTTGCACCTTACAACTGTAGCAGATGTGCTTTCGTCCGCTGGGTCTACCGGTGTTTATACCATTTAACTCTGTCGGTCGTTTGATTACACTTGAAGTTTTGGCCGTTATGGTACAGTAACATTATGTACTTACATTTTAAAGCCCGTTTCTTTTTAGATTCCGTTGGTACACTTAGTAATTAATTTATTATCCGACAAATTGTCTTTCGTCATTGAATTTCGAGCGTGTTGTCGTCCATACTGATGCACTTTGACCTTAGCCAATCAGATTGATAGTCAGTGGTATCACTCTTCTATTACTTGTAAATGAGATTTATTGGAACCAGCATTCGTCACGCTACAGTTGGGCTTATATAAAGCGGTTGCACGTGTGTCTCGTCCGTTTTTTTTGGCAGACTTGGAACAGTCCAGGTTGGACTAGGTCGGGTTGGTACACACGTGCTTCCTATATTATATGTTGTTTCTTATTTGATTTATGTTTCAAAAGTTCGAATTCTAAATTTGCATTCAGTTACTTAGCGTTACATATGCTACTTTATTGTTATTGTTGCTGTAGTTTAGAAGGGGGTTCTCAGCTTTATTCTGTCAGTACCTTGTCAAGGGATATTTTACAGAATATAGCATTAGGTCAGACCACCGTCGGTGGTTATTTGTGTTTTGCTGCTTACAATTGCAATGCCAGTGCATAACGCTTGTGCATAGCACCCCAAATCTCCCGTGCAGAAGTCTATAGTGTAACAGTCGCATGAGCTACTGCCAGCAGCCGGCGACTCCGTTCTATTATATTTGGGACAACCTCTGAATTGTTTTAAGTTACATTTTAGCATCTAATAGGGTTTATACCTGTAAAAATAAACTGTAAAGCAAAACTCTATGCTTGTCTTGTGTCCAGACCACTTCCCATGGGAAGCGACGATGTATGAGTAAAACGAGTCCTGCTACACAACATTTAACTGCCCATTTTGAACAGCATCTGCAAAATGAACATCTGCACCATGTTGCTTCAGAATCATCACAACAACTGTTATTGACAATACGGGTGTCGTAAATTAATCACTCAGTATCTGTTGTCTAAAGCAATAAAGCATTCGATTTTATTTCGTTTACTTAAAATTTCGTAAATTTGTTCCAAGGTTGTCATTAGGATATCCTCGACATTGTTCGCCATTTTAATAATATGCAATATGGATGCAATGAAAAAGTGCAAACAAGAGAGGGCGATAAAAAAATTATATTAGAACCTGAAGAGGTAGGTCTAGAGAGCTATTGCGTGCATTTAACGATACATAAATACTTTAGGTTACCAAATAATAAGCGTTCTGCATGCATCTAGATCTACATCCCATTAAACCATTACTTCCCTCTTATCGAACCTCACCTTGCATTCGAACCTTTCAATGTTTTGGGTTTTATGCGCATACGGTAGTGCGCACAACGTCATCAATTCGTGTGTACCGGTGCTTTATATTGATAAAAACACGCAATAACTGTGATCGGGAAATATGCGACAAAACAGGTAATTACAGTCTATTTTTCCTGCAGCTACGCTAAAAATGATAAAATACTTAATACTTTATTCAATCAAATCAGAAAAATACAGTATATTAACATAAATTTAGAAGTTTACCGACACTGAAAATGTTTTGACAGCTCTCCTCTTCGGCTGCTGCTGCAAAGGTCACGTGACCATGGTGAAAATCATGTGACTATGTATTTATACGTTACAGTTCAAAAATTCTATTCCATTAAATCTTTGACAGAGTTTTTTCAAAAAAAATTCCTTACATTTATTTTCAATTTATATTTCAGCTACATCCAACAATACTCACGCTCACTAGCACCGGCTTAAGCAGTATTCAATTTTTCAAAACTAATGACATCAAAACTAATGATCCTGAAGGGTCAGAAATTATAACAAAACTGAGAATGAAGTAAGAGGCAACTCTTTATGGCCGCCCCACAATCACTTAACAGCTGCTTTTGTGAAGTACATTAATTCTGAAAGTAGATCTAGTAGATCCTTCAAAAGTAAAAGCAGCAATGCAAAAAGAGACATTTAGCTAATGTCCGATGTTAAAATTTAATTAGTTAAAATTATTGACTGTTTTGGATCGGACTTTTTGAACTGCACTGTAATTTTTAAAAGGTTCGGTAAGCAGGTGAACTTTTTTGTGACCGCCATTTTGTTTTGGCTGTTGGGGTGGTGGGGAACACTTGATGATTTTTGGATTGTTAGACGAGGAAAAAAATACTATACTATTTCAAGATATGTATAAAAGATTATTTTGAATTGATGATTTATTACTTTCTTCATTATTCACGGTAAACGTGTTCTGATGCTGGTCAAATATTAAGAGGTTCGATAGACGGTGAGACCACGCTACTGTAGATGCCAAATGTCCCGCCAAATTCATGGGTGGAAACTGCTAGATCTGTGTTTTTGCAAAGAAAGTGAAATACCTCGCGTATGCCGGAAAATGAAAACACAAAAAATGAGCATACGCGGGGTCTGTTTTGAAGGACTACCACGGGGTCAACTCTTTTTCGAAGGACTACCCGCACCATCACCTCGGCTAGACACTCGTCAGTCGTGTAAACAGAAAAAACGGAAGATAAAAGAAGAATAGATAGAGCTCTAACTAGATCTAACAGTTCTCAAATAGTTCAACTGCTTCTAACCTTAAACACTGGAGTATTCCCACAGCTGACAAAATGCATGTTTTAACATTTTCACGCGTACCATTATTTCCAGTACCAGTTTCGTCTGCTTCCTTTTCAGAGAGTCTGTCGTCATTTCCGGGGGGTGTCTAAAATGCGGACGCGCTTTGCGGACGACATAGATATTATTGGAAAATGCGGACGATATAGAATAAAGAAGGATATATCGGAAAATGCAGACGACATAGAACAAAGAAGGGAAACGGTTTCGCTTGTATAACTGCTTGAATGACTGCTATCCGCCTATTTTTAAGTATAAGAATTAAAGAATTATTATTTTATTAAAGTAGGATATCGAAATATAAATATGTAGAAATGTATTTGTATATTTAGTTTAAAATCTAAGTGTTAGCATGATGAAAATGATTGACGATGAATATGATTGCATGATCAGTATTCATGAGTGTCTGTCTGTATTGTAATTACTGTCAAATTTAGTTTGATTTTTATTATTATCATAGTATCCACTATATGGTATACATTTCACCGTAGTTGACCACAGATGCACTATGAAATGTATAAACTGTCCACAGTGTCCTATTAATTTCTATATCGTCCGTAGACTAGATGAACGGACAGTGTTGGAAAATGCGGACGACATAGAACAAAGAAGAATATCAGAAACAATCGGAGAATATAGAATACAGAAGAGGTTTATATGAATGAATTTGGCGATGCTGTCTATGTGAATTAATAAACAGTGAGAATAAACCGTATATATACAGTAAAACCTCTCTAATGCGACCACTAGTCATAATCAAAGCAATATTTAAAAAAAACACTTTGAAGGTAATTAAAATATTGACAATCATACATTAGTATACTAATAAATCATGTATATTCATCATTAACATCACTCATGAAATAATTTCCATCATGCTAACACTTAGATTTTCAACAACAACAAAAAAATTCTGAATATTTCTATTTGGATAACAATACTGTAGTAAAAACATATATGTATCTTTAATTCTTATCCTAAAAAGGTGCCTGGATAGCAGTTGTACAAGCGAAACCGTTTCCCTTCTTTATTCTATGTCGTCCGCATTTTCCGATATCCTTCTTTATTCTATGTCGTCCGCATTTTCCAATATCTTTGTCGTCCGCAAAGCGCGTCTGCATTTTAGATCTCTCCAATTTCCGGTATGGTATAAATAATAGACATATACAGGGTTACACGCGCGGGACGGGAATCCCAACGGAGGAGTGACAGTAATCATATTGCTCAATATTGATTTTAGCTCACCAGAGCACAAAGTGCTCAGGGTGAGCTTTTGTGATCACCTGATGTCCGTCGACTGTCGGCGTTTGTTGTGCGTCGTGCGGTGTGCGTTGTCAACAATTTGAACCTTTAAAAGTCTTCTCTGAATCTACAGGGATTTCATCTTTCATCTTTGGCATATAGCATCACCTATGGGTCCTCTACAAAAGTTATATAAATTCGGGCGAGTGTTTGTTCTGTATGTGGTGTTTCCTGCATGACTCATTTTTGTACTTTTATGTCCCTGGAGTCAAAATTGGCCCGACCCGGTCCCAGGGGTGGCCAGTTTTCTCTAGCTGACTGTTGTTCTGTTTTCTGTACAAGTATCAGAATGCTGGGTTCACTTAGGTTAGGCATGGGGAAAATTTTAAAAATCTTCTTGTCAAAAACTACATTTCACAGAGCTTAGATATTTGGTGTATAGATTTACTTAGTATACCTTATTGAAATTTGCTAATATCATAGTTCTGAGGTTAAAATTGGTCCTGCCGTGTTGGTTATACTTTAAAATAGACTTTTACACTATAAAGGTTCCCCTTAGCTAGGACTCTAGATACTCAGTCTGTGTTATGCAATCATTGGAGAGGTCAAGTTCCTGGTCAATACTCTATAAAGGTGTCTGCTTCAGAATTAATGTCTGTTTGTTCACTGTTTTTAACCCATTCCCTCATAGGCTATTTTCAGATCCTCATTGTAAACACAACCCTTCAGAATTTATAAGGGAGATTAATCTAAAACAATTACATGAACATATATCGACGACAACTCTAATTAGACACCCGGATATTAATTTTTGTCCATGAGGTTTTACACCAGTAAAACATTCATTACGCAAGAGGACAGTTTCATGACGTCAGTTTGTGAACTCGCTTATGACCCGAAACTGAACTGTATTTGTTTTCTTCTGTAATTCAACGATTCTGTATGGTCGAACTAGTATACTGTTATACGCGAATGTCGTGGTATCACGAATCTCGTGGTATTCGCATTACGTCACACTGCTTCCGTAAACATACGACCCTGTATGACCGACTTTCGTATCTTATTGAAAAACATTTCCTATAGCTAAAATAAATCGATTTATGTAAGTTAAAACACAAAATCAAAGAAAATGCACTTTAATCACACAAACCCCCAAAATCCGCAATATTTTGTCAATTTTCATTGAACTCTAGATCTATCACTCTCTATCATTTCTCACACTTCGTCTGCAACCGGACTGCCATTATAAGGTCAGACACGACCATTTTTTTTGTTTTTCTTAACAGTTGTACCCTAAACAATATATTTATTGATAGTGCTAATAAAATTATTGGCCTCTGATCTCAATACCACGAACTTCGAGTATGACGTCATAAATGCAAATTGCTGTCAGTGACCTAGTTTATCTACATGCTGCAGAGCATTACTGTGATATTTTTTAAAAGTAATAACAAGCATATCAAAGATAACGGATGGATGTCATCAGAAATGCTAATTTTTTACAAGTAAATTCTCCCTTCGATCTATATTACTTATAAAACCATTAAGTACCACGGACTTTGGGAACACCAGTCTATATCTATTTAGAGCCATGCGTTTTATCAGTTAACAGTTTTATCAAGTTTATTTTAGATTCTACAGCAATTGTCATAATGTATCATGGATTATATTTCAAAAAGTGCAAACTTACTGTAGAGAGCCTGGTCTCACCGTCTCTCGAACCTCCTAATCTTTGACCAGGAACAGAAAACATTAACCGTGAATATTGAAGAAAATAATAAATCAGTAGATTAGTTAAAAAAAATGTTATAGAATCTACATATTATTTTATACATAGATCTACCTTCAAACAATTGAATAATTTTATCCTCATCTATTTATCCCCAAACAATCCAGTGTTCCCCAACACCCGCATAACAAAAACGAAAATGGCTGCCAGAAAAAGATCACCGGCTAGATCTAGATCCATGACAAAAGTAAATGAAATTTGCGTTATAGATCTAAATATCACATGTTTGAAGAATTTGACAGTCAGTAAATTATTTGAGGTGGAATTAAGCCGGTGGATTTAATTATCTAACTACACGATCTCTTATTTTGGAAGTTTACCTTTCCGTATTTACTCCGCATCTCTAAAAATGGAACGCCAAACAAAGTTGACGTCACTGCGAAATGACGTCATCGAACATGATAAATCACTCACTGACAGTCTTACTTCAATAATCTGTAAATCCATGGAGAAAATAGATCCACAGCGTTGTAACTTTTAAAAATTTTAGATATATGGACGGAAGCTATAGATAACGGGCTTGGTGTGGATTGCATCTATATGGACTACCAGAAAGCTTTTGATACTGTACCACACAAGAGACTCATCCAGAAACTGAACTCATATGGGATAGGGCAAAATATGGTGGATTGGAGAGAAGACTACTTGTCAGACCGATATCAACAGGTATCAGTGAATGGCCAAACGTCAAGGTGGCACAGGGTCACAACTGGTATCCCGCAGGGAAGCATGATAGGGCCACTGGTGTTCATAATTTTTATAAATGACCTGCCAGAGATAGTGAACTCAGCTGTATACTTATTTGCAGATGATACTAAAATATTTATACTCATAAACAATGAATGTGATAAACATAAACTACAAGAAGATTTGAACAAGTTGACCTCATGGACAGATAAATGGTTATTAAAATTACGCCCACAGAAATGTAAATACATGAGATTAGGCAGAAACAACCTGGAACACGAATATAACTTATCAGGAACTGTCCTAGGAAATAAATTAACTTTTGACAGACATATACACGAGAAAGTTAAAAAAGCAAATTCCATGTTTGCAGTTATCAGAAGGAACTTATCTGTATCAGAACAACTTTAGTCCCTTATACAAAACACTAGTTAGAACACACCTAGATTATGCAAGTTCAGTCTGGGCTCCATACAAAAATAAAAACATAGAGGTAATAGAAGCAGTGCAAAGAAGAGCGACAAGGCAAATTCCAGGCCTATCAGACCTCCCTTATGGAGAAAGATTAAGGAAACTAAAATACCTACACTAACATATAGAAGATTGAGGGGGATATGATAGAAGTATACAAAATCCTAAATAATATATATGACAGAAATACAGAAGAAATTATTAAGTTAAGGGACGGACACCAGTTAAGGCATAGTAATAGAGGAAATACACTACAAATGTTAACGCAAAGGGCAAGATTAGATATAAGGAAATACAACTTCAGCATTAGAACAGCAAATACATGGAACAGCTTGCCTGAGCAAATAGTAAAAGCCAGTTCAGTAAACTCTTTTAAAAACAGATTAGATAAATTTTGGGAAGACCAAGAATTTAAATATGATTATAAAGCTAAATATAGGATAATGACCGGAACCAGTCACCGGCATTACGCAGAAGAGTCCAGCAAAGAGGAACCATACGGGCCTGCGCTTGAAAACAACGCTAAGTAACGCTAAGTAAGTAAGTTTATTACTTTTCTAGAAAATATAACATCTCGGGGAACGGAACCAATCGGAACACTGCACTGTTAAATGCCTTTTAAAGACGACAAATATAAATAAAGTACACCATCGCAAGAAAACTATCAAATAACATCTCGTCGCCAACTAAATTTATCTGCTAAAATTGTCATCTGTTTTTTTCAAAGTAACAGGGTTTTTTTTTCATTTCTGAACAAAATATAATATCAGCAGGTCAAACAGTTTGGATCCTGGTATAAGACGCCATGTTACTCGGGTCTCCTCTTGACCGTAACTGTTTACAAATTTTATCAAGGATTCACTAATGAAGCGAAAGAGTTAACCCTTTTTTTTCTCAACCATTATCCAGCTTTCTTAACAATTATCCCGCTTCTTTAACCCTTTTCCCGCTTCCTTAACCCTTATCCCGTTTCCTAACGCCTTACCCCGCTTCCTCAACCCTTATCCGGCTAACCCTTATCCCCCTTCTTAAACCCTTATCCTGCTTATTGAACCCTTATCCCGCACCTCAACTATTATCCAGCTCAACCCTTATCCCGTTTCTTTAACCATTATCTCGCTTCCTCAACCCTTATTCAGCTTAACCCTTGTCCGGCTTCCTTAACCATTACCCACTCAATCAACACGTATCCGGCTACCTTAACCCTTATCCCGCTTCCTTAAACCTTATCCCGCTGCCTCCCTTATCCCGCTTTCTCCCTTATCCCACTACCTTAACCCTTATCCCGCTTCCTTAGTCCTTATCCCGCTTCCTCAACCCTTTTGCCGCTTCCTTAACCCGTATCCCGCTTCTTTAACCATTATCTCGCATCCTCAACTATTATCCCGCTTAACCCTTATCCCGCTTCTTTAACTATAACCCGCTTCCTCCACTCCATCCTTATCCCGCTTCCTTAACCTTATACAGCCCCTCCCTTATCCTGCTTCCTCAACCCTTATCCCGCGTCCTTAACCCTTATTCCACTTTCTCAATCCTTATCCCGTTTTTTACCATTATCCCGCTTCTTTAACCATTATCTCGCTTCCCCGACTCTTATCCCGCTTAACCCTTATCCCGCTTCTTTAACTATAACCCGCTTCCTCCACCCTTATTCCGCTTCCTTAACCTTATACAGCCCCTCCCTTATCCTGCTTCCTCAACCCTTATCCCGCGTCCTTAACCCTTATTTCACTTTCTCAATCCTTATCCCGCTTTTTTACCATTATCCCGCTTCTTTAACCATTATCTCGTTCCCCGACTCTTATCCCGCTTAACCCCTTATTCCGCTTCTTTAACCATTACCCGCTTCCTCAACCCTTGTCCCGCTTGCTTAACCCTTTCCCTTGTGTAAGCGCATTTTGACGCATCTGCAAACAGAGTAGACCCAGGTCAGACGGCCCCTGTAGGAGCCGTCTGGTCAGGGTCTGCTCTGTTTGCTTATGATGTAATATAGATCTGATTTTACAGCTTCTTCCTGAGCATAAGCTATTACAAGTAAAATGTTGATGCATAGCATCAAAGTCGCCGCCAAAAATTATTTACTTTTATAACTTTATGGAATATGAAACTAATGATATACAGGTCTAGTCAATCACAACAGAGAATAGTCCTTTAATGCATTCCTTTTTTATCTTTGCTTAAATTTTAATTGTCTACGATACTAGTAGTAATAGTCACGTATTTTGCTTTTGACTAATAAAGAACTAAATAAATTGCCATAGAAATAAACCAACTACCATCATTTCCAAGGGCAGAGGGACTAGATGTATATATGGAAGGCCTTTCAAACAGAAGTGATCCATTAATACAGAAAATGTTCTTAAATTTAGGAAATAATTTTGCTTGTGCATATATAAGGAAAAGGGATGAACGATTTATGTCACACAAAAAGTGCCCATGTTTTACCAGAGATTCATTGATGATGGTTTCGGGTACGGTGCAAGAACTGGAAGAATTTGTGAATCACGCAAACAATATTCACTCGAATATTAAGATAGAGCTGAGATATGGTTTAGATTAGATAGAATTTCTGGACACTTTAGTTCAAATAGACAATAGCCAAATATATACATGTACAAATCTTTATGTTAAGCCTACAGACAAACAGCTGTACCTTAACAATTCTTCCTGTCATCCTCCTAGTACAAAGAAAAACAGCATATGGTTTGGGACTGAGAATTAAGCGTATATGCGAAAGAGAATCAGAATACAGTAAAACCTCGATTATTCGAATTTTCGTTATAAACGAATTTAGACCCTTTTAGGCAGGTGATTGCTTAATGCATGATGGAAGTCATGAAGAAAGCTCCTAGAGGAGCTTTCTGCATGACTTTCACCATGAATTAAGCTGCCACCTGTCTTAAAGATCGATAAAAATACGTATTTTAGTGTTCGGATAATCGAGGTTTTACTGTATATAAAGGACAGAAATAAACTCAAGGGTTATTTGAGGAAGAGAGGATATAACAGCAGGATGATAGAAAATCAGTTGGTAAGGCTAGACAAACTTGACAGATCTGCCACTTTAGCAAAGAAACAAACGGTTAATAGAAAAATGAATAGGGTGCCTTTAGTTTTGACATATTCAAATCTACTTCCAAATATACATGGCATTGTAAAACTAGAGTGTTCGGAGGTACAGCTGACACAAAAACTATTAAAACTGTAACATGAGAACAAGGGGGAATAACTCAAGAAGTATTGCATGCAGAGTGATGGACCTTAGTTACATCAATGGTACTCAATGAGAGGAAGACACATGCGACACACGACGGAGCTGTGCTACTTGTAGTATTCTTGAAATGTCAAGTATTAGGGACACAAATAGGCAATCAGTTTACAATGTATCTACTAATAGTAACTGTAGAGAAAGAAATGTAGTGTATGCAATTAAATGCAGTAAATGCGATGTAATGGTGTACGTGGTTGAGAGTGAGAGAGAAATTCGGAAGTGAATGAAAGAACATTTGAGTGATGGCATGAGAGAGTGAAGCCAGTAAACTGATATTTTGATGATGTTAGATTTGTAGTTTTGAAACGGATGTTCAATGCATGTAGAATTGAAAGACAGATTCATGAAACTGATTGGATATGGAGGCTGTGAACTTACATGGTCATTTGGCTGTAACGTCAAGGAGGCTAATGCATGCATGACGTCGTTGTGCTCATGACATCATTTGATGACGACATTTGATGACGTCATGACATTCTAAATAACAACCCAGCGTCACCATGACGCTGGATCAACATTGTTCTCTTATTTTATGACTGTTCAAATGCATATAACGTGACGTGTATTTTGACATGATAATCTTTGAAAAAGGCCCTTAGTGGTCGAAATATTAGATCAGAGCTATTCAAGCATTTATGTAGTATTGATTAATAGAGGGTTAATACACGTTTTTTCGGGCAATAACATCTGCAGTGTCCCGAGGGACTGTTGTTGGCCCGAGCCCGAAGGGCGAGGGCAACAACATTCCCGAGGGACACTGCAGATGTTATTGCCCAAAAACAAACGTGTATTAACGCTATTCTTGCATAAAACCCATTTTCTGCTTTCCTGTATCAATTTAACTCTTCAAAATACAAGTAAAACTATACACTTCTTTGACACACTTCGTTCGACTTATGCTGTTTCCGGGCCACTGTTTCTTTCTGACGTCATTTCATGACGTCAAATACCGTTTACTCGGAATTTCATTCAATATATCTATCACTACAGTAGTTCAACTATCAGATGGCGTTGTTTACAAAACAGTACGTATGTAAACACAGAAAATTAACGATAAATTAAACTGCGACATGTTGTATAGATTAATCCAGGTCTAACAACATAACAACTTCACCACTGCTTCCTATCCTAATATACATGCCACAGTTGTACGTATCGTTAATTTCCTGTCTTTACATATGCTTAGGCCATAACGCTATATAGCATTAGCGTCCATTGTTTACCTTAGGCCCCGAATAGGTATAATTAAAACCGGTCAACAACAGCGCGTGAGCACGAGAATCGCCTTGTTAATACATGGTCTAGCGGGGCTACAACAGCACGTTTTGTGCAAGAATTCCCTTTCTGGAATAATTTCTTAGGGCTGCAATTTATTCCTTTCCCACGGGACCGGTTCCTGTTTCTTTTTTCAATAATTTTGTAATGGATTTTTAATTTTATCATTGAATTTTTTTCATTTTCACTATCTTTCTATGATAATACTTCTATAATTAGATTTTTCGCAGTAAATGCATTTCTTTTAAGTACGTATTTCTTATCTCTTAAAAACAGACTGCTCCTTCCATAGACCAAAAAGAGAGGGATTACAAAAAAAAAGAATCCTATTAATATTCATGACGTCATCATTTCCGATATGAATATTCATCAGGGAAAGGGTTTACCCTGACCCCGCCTCCTCAATCCTTATTCCGTTTTCTTAACGCTTATCCTGCATCCTTAACCCTTATCCAGTTTCCTCAACCCTTATCCCGCTTCCTTAACACTTATCCAGCTTCCTCCTATGTCTCGCTTCCTCAACCTGCTACCTTAGCCATTATCCCGCTTCTTATAGAGAATAATAGGTTAGTGCCGTAGATGGGACGCTTTATCCGACGAGGGGAGAAAACGTTGAGGCGAGGCTTGCCGAGCCTCAACTGTTTTCTCTCCGAGTCGGATAAAGGCGTCCCATCTACGACACTAACCTATTATTCGATTTATCCAGTCAATATAGTTAAATGTCTTTTTTATAGACTAATAACACTCTTGAAATAATTTACATTGAAAATGCAGTTTTTCGATCAACGGATCCCTCCCTTTTCACTTCCATTTAGACGTAAATAGATCTAATGAGCTACCGCAGAGGAATATAGTTTCGATACTTGTATTACTAGAAGGGAAACGTGGTTGAATTTGAAAAATAAGATGATTTGAATCGAGGGTCGATAAGTTATTTAAAACAGACATGATCTATATTCTTTGGTCAAATTCGAGTTACGTAGTCTCGGTTTCTATTTTTAGATTCTACCTAACGTCACTCAGAAATCGATGGAACTGAACAGGCTATATTTAGGTTTATGACTATCACCGCCCCTGTAAGAGTTTATCAATCAAATAATCATGAGAGTGAAAAGAAAACATTTACTATTTATCTGTCAATCTTTGCTTCCAGGTTTGATTTTATCAAAAACGGGTTTTACCAGCGGTGGATTAAATTAATGAAAGTGATAAATCAACATCATTTTGTATGTGGCCTCAGTGGCGTAATCGGTAAGGGCGACGTCTCTAGAGAGATTAGAATTAGTTTTTGTAGGATCAGGCGCGGGTTCGAATCCAGCTGTAGCCAATTATTTTTATTTTTTCTCATTTGAATAATTCTTCTGGTGACCAAATAGATCTGTTAGATCTATTCCATCAACATGTTTATGAATGTTTACAGAAAACTAAAATAGTTCCATGGTTATAGAATCATTACGCTTATCTACTAACCTAATAAACCTTCCACTACCGGAAGTAACCAAATAAACCTAAGTTTATTTGCACCCCCTTTATTATGTCACTAGAGAAGCCTGGTGACTGGATAAAAAACATTATCCCGCTTCATTAACACTTATCCTGCTTCCTTTAACACTTATCCCGCTTCCTCAACCCTTATCCCGCTTCTTCTCAACCCTTACCCCGCTTTCTTAACCCTCATCAGGCTTCCTTAACTCTTATCCCGCTAATTCTCAACCCTTATCCCACTTTCTTAACCCTTATTCCGCTTCCTTAACACGCGTCCTAAACCCTTATCCCACTTCCTTAACCGTTATCACATTTCCTTAACTCTTATCCCTGTTTCTTAACGCTTATCCCGCTCAAACCGTATCCTGTAACCTTAACCATTACCCGCCACCTTAATCCTAATCCCGCTACCCTAACCCTTAGCCATCTTCCATAACCCATATAGCTCTATATTAACCATTATCCCGCGTCCTTAACACTTATCCCGCTTCTTTAACCCGTATCCCGTTTCCTTAACTCTTATCCAGCTTTAATAACCCTTATCCCGCTTCTTTAACCCTTATCCGGCTTCCTTAACCTTTATCCGGCTTCCTTAACCCTTATCCCGCTTCCTTAACCCTTATCCCGTTTCATTAACCCTTATTCCGCTTTCTCAACCCTTATCCCGCTTTCTTAACACATATCCCGCTTATTGAACCCTTATCCCGCTTCTTCAACTCTTATCCCGCTTAACACTTAGCCCGCTTCCTTTGCCATTTCCCGTTTCCTCAACCCATATCCCACTACCTTAACCCTTATACCGCTACATTTATACTTTTTCCTCGTTCTTAACTCTTATCCCTCTTCTTTAACCATTATCCCGCTTCCTCAACTCTTATCCCGCTCCACCCTTATCCTGTTTCTTTAACCATTGCCCGCTTACTCAGCCTTATCCCGCTACCCTTACCCTTATCCCGCTACCTTGACCCTTATGCCACTACCTCCCTTATCCCGCTTCCTCCCTTATCTAACTACCTCAACCCTTATCCCGTCTCCTAAAACCTTATCCCACTTCCTCAACCATCATCATGCGTTCTTAACCCTGACCCCCTTCCTCAACCCTTATCCCATTTTCTTAACCCTTATCCCGACTCTTCAACAATTATCTCGCTTCCTGAACTCTTATCCCACTTAACCCTTATCCTGCTACCTTTAACCATTACCCGCTTCCTCACCTCTTATCTAGCTACCTTTACCCTTAACCCCCTTTCCGTATCCCTTATCCCGTTATCTAAACCACTGTCTCGCTTCCTTAACCTTTATCCTGCTTATTTAACCCTGTACCACTTCCTCAACTCTTATCTCGCTGAACCGTTATCCCGTTTCTTTAACTCTTATCCCGCTTCCTTTACCATGATCCCGCTTGCTTTCCGTATCCAACTACCTTAACTCTCATCCCGCTACCTTAACCATGATCCCGCTTACTTTACCCTTATCCCACTGTCTCTCTCATCCCACTACCATAACCCTTATCCCGCTTTCTTAAACCTTATCCCGCTTCTTTAACCATAATCCCGCTTCCTCAACTCATATCCCGCTTAACCCTCATCCCACTTCTTTACCAATTACCCGCTTCCTAAACTCTTATCCCGCTACCCTTTATTCCACTTCCGTAACTCTTATCCCATTTTCTCAACTCTTATCCCGCTACCTTAACCCTTATACCGCTACCTCCCTTATCCCACTTTCTCTCTTATCCCGCTACCTCCCTTATCCCACTTTCTCTCTTATCCCGCTACCTCCCTTATCCCACTTTCTCTCTTATCCCGCTACCTTAACCATTATCCTGCTTCCTTAACCCTTATCCCGCTATAACCCTCATCCCGCGTCCTTAACCATTATCCCGCTTCCTCAAACCTTATCCCGCTTACTCAGCCCTTATACCGCTTTCTTTGCCCTTATCCCGCTTCTTTAACCATTATCCCGCCTCCTCAACACTTATCAAGCTTAACCCTTATTCCGCTTCTTTATCTATTACCCGCGTCCTCAACTCTTTCCCCACTTAACCCTTTTCCCTCTTCCTTAACCATTACCCGCTTCCTCAACCCATATCCCGCTACCTTAAGCCTTAGCCCGCTTCCGTAACCCTTATTCAGTTTCCTAAATCCTTATCCCGCTTCCTTTACCCTTATCCCGCTTCCTTAACCCTTATCCCGCTTCCGTTACCCTTATTCCGTTTCCTAAATCCTTATCCCGCTTCCTTTACCCTTATCCCGCTTCCTTAACCATTATCCAGTTTCCCCAACTTTATCAAGCTACTTCCAATATCCAACTACCTTAACCCTTATCCCGCTACCTTAACCCTTATCCCGCTACCTTAATCCTTATCCGCTTCCTTAACCGTTATCCCGCTTCCTTAACCTTTACCCCGCTTCCTTAACCCTTATCCCGTTACTTACCCTTATCCTGCTTCCTTTACCCTTATCTCACTACTTCCCTTCTCTCTTACCCTACTATCTTAACTCTTATCCCACTACCTTAACCCTTATTCCACTTTCTTAACCCTTATCCCGATATAACCCCTATTCCTCTTTCTTAACCCTTATCCCGCTATTTGCCTTTTCACGACTTGACTTGCATTTGCAAACAGCTTGACCCAGAGAATTTTGACCGAATCTGACGTAGTCGGAAGAGAGGTCGAGGTCAGGTACAGCAAATTACATGGAAACATAATGAGTAATACATCGACCGATTTCTAACAGTACTGATATATTTAAATTCTGAAAGGAGGGGATCCCCCGAGAGCAAAGATAGCAACACAAAAAGAGAAAATTGCAGACTCGGTTGATTAAGTCTATTCATGAACGGTAATTGACAGTGCAACACTGCTCACGCCCCCTAGCACCGGCTTAATCGGTATTCAATTTTCAAAACAATAAGTACTGAAATTCATGATCTCGAAGGATCGGAAGGTATAACAACACTGAGAATGAAGTAGATTTAATATATATGAACATGCTGTCCACCCTATGCATATGTCATTTGAAACGAACACATTCAAATTTTGGGTTTATCTGTATGTACATGCATGCATGCATGGACGTATGCGTGAGTGCGTGCTGTTTTCAGGTAAAGGCATATGAATAATTAATCTTTGCAGAAACTTAAGGATTAAATCATATGGTGTTTCATAAGAAGAAACTGACCAGACCCTTATCAGATCAGACTGTTCATATAGTAGTCGCCTGATCTGGGTCTACGTTGTTTCCGATAAGGGTGTATATGTGGTGTAAAGGGTAACAGGTCTATACTAAAATATATATTTTATCAGATTAGAATGCTCATAAAGCAGTCGCCTGATCTGGGTCTACGTTGTTTCCGATAAGGGTGTATATGTGGTGTAAAGGGTAACAGGTCTATACTAAAATATATATTTTATCAGATTAGAATGCTCATAAAGCAGTCGCCTGATCTGGGTCTACGTTGTTTCCGATAAGGGTGTATATGTGGTGTAAAGGGTAACAAGTTTATGCTAAATAGCTATTTTAATCCTTTACTCCATGAATATCCATGTAAAAAAATAATAACATTATGAATATTAATACATATAGCACATGGACACAGGAGTGATTGGCCCTTGCATAAACCGTAGACTAGTATCTTTGTTATATCATAGGCAAGCAGAGTATTAATACATATAGCACATGGACACAGGAGCGATTGGCCCTTGCACAAACCGTAGAATAGTATCTTTGTTATATCATAGCGAGCAGAGCAGACCCAGGTCAGACGGCTCCTTGAGGATATGTCTGATCTGGGTCTACTTTTTGCAAAGGCGTAAAAAGGTGCCCTTAATGAGTAAAAGGTTAACCTATTTGTGCCAACGATCCCATACATAGGATATAGGCAAACAGTGTAGACTCTGATCAGACGCCGCATAATGCGGTGTCTGATCAGAGTCTGCACTGTTTGCTGATAGAAATTTATATATAAAACAAAACGAAATTGAACATTTAGGCCAGACATCCCTTAGATCATAAATGGACTATTCCAATATATAAACACGGAATAATCCACTGGGAGCAAATGGGTTAATTTGTGACTCAGGTTATGAGCATACGTACGTATGCGGATATGCTTTTATATGCCTAATTAATATTCATAACTCGTAGTATTTCTTACATGAATATTAATGAAGTGAAAGGTTAACATAAGATCATCCTCATATACAATAAGCATTAGGATCCTTTAGCCACAAAAAAAAATCAAACTCGTGTAATTTGAGAGACCTGTGCTAAGTAAAATATCAGCAGACGACATTAATATCCTCTATTAGACACCCAGACAAAACTAAACGCGTGTAATTGGAGAAACGTGTTCTAAATAGAATATCAGAAGACAACATTAATACCCTTGAGCCACCCAAACAAATCAAACTCGTGTAATTGGGAAACCTGTGCAAAATAAAATATCAGCAGACGACAGACATCCCAAACGAAAATATTGCAGGCGACAGTTGCCAGTTGTCCTTAGGATATGATAAAAAATATGAAAGTAGGAGATACTTCGAACGGAAGAACAACAATGTGAAAATAGTACTTTATCGAGTCTGTTCATAAACGGATATTAAAAGTGCAACACCACTCACGCCCCCATTTTTAGCACCAGTTTAAGCGGTATTCAATTTTATAACTAATGTAAATGAAGTCCATAATCTGAAAAGAACACACATTATAGCAATATTGAGAATAATATACGGGACGAATAGTTCACGTCCGCCACTAAAGCACCTAAAGCACCTAACATATGCTGTTCTGAAAGCAGGGAGTTATTCGAAAGCAAAAATGGTTATGTGAAAAGAAATAATTTCGGAGTCTGTTCCTGAGCAGTTATTGAAACACTACTCACCGTATTCCGTAGAATGATTATCCAACTTATCGTTAAATGCTATTCTGCCAATCTGTGGAGAGTCTCTCTTTCTTGTTCGCTCTTTCTATGACAAAGACTTATAGTCCTGTGTCTTAATGCACAAAACTGACAGACTGTCTCGTAGTTACAAATAACATATGAAGTAACTGGTTAATAATACATGAACACAATCCAGATATGGGATAACTCTGCTGCTGTTTAGGTCCGATAGAATTTCCATGCGCTCGTCATTTTTATATAACTGTTACTATAAATCTAACTGAGAAAGTCTTGCCAAATTTATCGGACTTCAAAGTTTCCAATTTAACTTACACAACTCTTGCGCATTTATAAAATAACTAAGTAACCACCAGAATACGTAGATTTATACACTTCAATCACGTGATGACTTTAATTCCACATAACCCCGCCCTACCATAGATTACCCAATCAAATACCATTAGAGAAATGATTCATATATTCCCTTAAGCTACCACACTTCGACAGTGACCCTCCCCTGTTTTAGCATAATCCAAACCATGCATTATCTAGAGATAATGTTGTTAGTATCGGATATCTCCGACTGTTTTGTTCCAAAGTTCCGAACCTTAGAATCAGCTGATGTCGTTACTCCTGTGTTTTGTATTATTTAAGCAAAATCGTAATAATACGTATCTGTGTAACACTTATAGCCTTCTTATTTAACCCTTCACCCGCTTACAACAACCTCACACGTATTTACAAACAGGTTGAGTCTAAATAAAATGCCGAGTAACACGGCGTCAATTTAGAATTCAAACAGTTTGATAATAGGTCGATAGTATTTTAGAAGCTATTTCAAATCTGAAAAAGTCAAAATTGCACAGCTTGGCAAGGATCAGATATTATTCGAGAATGATGTCTGCTTCACATTTTATGTAAGACATCGCTTTACTGAATGAGTAATCATTGAAGAAATAACGACGTCATGAATATGAAGTTAATTCATTTTATAAAGCAATATAATCCAAGAAAATAATGGTTTCAATTACATATTATTTCATAGGCAAACATAACAGACCGTCCGATCTTGGTCTTCTCTGTTTGCAAAGGTGTAGAAAGGCGTAAATATGAAATAAAGGGTTAACGTTTTATCCTTTTCCGCATATAGACTTAGACACCTTCATAAACCTTTTACAAACAGAGTAGATCCAACTCAAACAGCTTTTGTAGGAGCTGCTGCCTAATCAGCAGATGTTCAGATTGGGTCTTGAATCTTTTCGTTCAAGAATATTGATTTAAACATTGATCACTTTCTAAATGTTAATGTACTAGTGTTTTGGATCACCTGGGCCAATGTGACCAAGTGGGATTGTCCTGTGTCTATCGTCCGTTGTTGTCCATCGTGCATCATGCATAACTAGGTCTCAGGAGAACAGGTTTACGGGTACCACTGACTGGATTTGCACCAAAATGCCAAAGTACTATTTTCAGGTTAACCTCTGACTTTTCTCTTTTGACATTGCTATTTTCTTTCGAAGGTTCTCCCACTTTCAGCCTATTTGTATGAATTATCAATGTACGTTGTACGAGTATGGCAAGCGAGATCTATCAACCTTTCTAATTGTCGTCTGCAATCCAATTTTTGTTAAATCTTTCGGTACAGTAAGGACATGAAATAAATAAATGTAAATTTCAAAAGAATAAAGCCCATAATATATAGAAATAGAGAATGGGACAAAAAGTGAAGTCCCTGATCAGACGCCGCCTTAAAAAGGCGGCGTCTGATCTTGGACTGCACTATTTGTCGTGGTGCATTTATGCGACTTCGGCGGTGAAAGGGTTAAGCAGGAGAGAGATACAGGATCATTATGTCTGTTTTCTTATCATAACACATTAAGATTTAAATGTTTGGTTGTGATATATATATTTAGAAATAAGACCAGATCTGAATTATTCCATAACCGACAAGAACGGGCTATAATCAGACACTTACTATATCAACTCTCTGGTCTACTCTGTCTGCAAATGTGCCAATATACGTTTCTATGGTAACGCGAGATAAGACAGGAGGTAGTATATGTATGCATAAATCTCGCTTAAGATGTGTTTGCATCGGGTCACAGGGGGGGGGGGGGTCATTTCGTGGGTCTACATGGTCTAAAAGATAAAAAAGATGATTGGGTCGATTTAGTGTTATATTGTATATAATATAACACTAAATCGACCCAATCATTTTTTTTTACCTTAAGGACGTCCGTAAACCGGTTTAAACCTCTAGTGCTGGTTTTGTCGCTGACTGTTCCAAAACAGTACTCTTTTTCACCCTTCCTTTTATGTATGTCCTGTGCGTTTGCATTTGTTGGTGTCTGAGATTTGTTTCTGCTCTGTGTGTATGTGTGTATGTGTGTTTTGTGCATTTGTGTGTGTGTATTTGTGTGTGTATGTGTGTGTGCATGCGTATGTGCGTGCGCGCGCGTGTGTGTGAGGTTGTGAGTGTCTCACATATTTTCTATCAGCGTTTTGGTAATGGGTCAGCGTTGTGCGTTACATTACCTAATTGACTTACTATTGTTTTACATTAAGGAAAATATTATCAATATACGTTGGTATGCCCATGTTTAGGTATAAGTTGTCTCCATGTTACTATCGTTTTGTCGCATTTTACTTTCTTGTTTGATTATTACTTTCACCAGTAACGAAACCACTACGAAATTAGCGAAATTTGAATTCTATACAATATAAATCATACATGTGTTATAACTGTCCGTCTTTTCATTTGACATTGAACATATACTATGGAAATCGTACGTGTTTTATTTATGCCTTTCTGTTCGTTTGTCATTGAACATTAATAATTGAATTCGCACACATGCTGTCAATATCATCCAATTCGTCTGACATTGAGCATTATCCAAATAAAGCAGCGTCTGTGTTATAAATGTTAGTCTGACATTCAAACATAATGGAAATCGTAGCTACTAATGACCGTCTATTTGTCTGACATTGGACCACAAACAATTGGAAACTGTCAATGTCTTGTTCATGTTCTTCACTTTGTCTGACATTTCATCATATATACATGTAATTGAAATTTAAATACTTGAATAGCGTTGATCTAATATTTCGACCACTAAGGGTCTTTTCCATAGATTATCATGTCAAAATACACGTCACATGTTTTGCTACATGCATTCAGCCATAAAATCAAAGGGAACAATGTTGATTCACCGTCATTGGGTGACATTAGGGGTTTATTTAAACTGTCATGACGTTATCAAATGAGCACAACCTTAGTGGTCGAAATATTAGATCAGAGATATTCAAGTATTTATGTATCATATTAATTCCCTTTTGTAGAATACTTCCTTCATTGTATAATTGAAACCGTCAATGTGTTATCCATGTCTATCTGTTTCTCTGAACCATATACATATGTATATACATATGTTTTAATGGAATGCTGTTCGTATAACATTGAACCATATACAATAGCAACCATACATATGTTTTAATGGCATCCTGTTTGTATGACATTGAACAATATACAATAGAAACCATACATATGTTTTAATGGCATTCTGTTCATCTGACATTGCAATGTATCATTCATGTATTATTCATGTCAATTTGTTTGTCTGACATTGAACCAAATACAGTATCTAAAGCAGACATATTTCATTAATTTCATTATGTTCATCAGGACACAACCTGTAAACGTTTAACATGAAAAGTAGGAATCACCGCCTCACCAGGATCTAGCATGTTTACCTCAACGCTTACTTCATATACACGCTTTTTCAACATGAAAAGTAGGAATCACCGTCTCACCAGGATCTAGCATGTTTACCTCAACGCTTACTTCATATACACGCTTTTCAACATGAAAAGTAGGAATCACCGTCTAACCAGGATCTAGCATGTTTACCTCAACGCTTACTTCATATACACGCTTTTCAACATGAAAAGTAGAAATCACCGTCTCACCAGGATCTAGCATGCTTACCTCAACGCTTACTTCATATACACGCTTTTCAACATGAAAAGTAGCAATCACCGTCTCACCAGGATCTAGCATGTTTACCTCAACGCTTACTTCATATACACGCTTTTCAGCATGAAAAGTAGGAATCACCGTCTCACCAGGATCTAGCATGTTTACCTTAACGCTTACTTCATATACACGCTTTTCAACATAAAAAGTAGGAATCACCGTCTCACCAGGATCTAGCATCTTTACCTCAACGCTTACTTCATATACACGCTTTTCAACATCAAAAGCAGGAATCGCCGTCTCACCAGGATCTAGCATCTTTACCTCAACGCTTACTTCATATACACGCTTTTCAACATGAAAAGTAGGAATCACCGTCTTACCAGGATCTAGCATGATTACCTCAACGCTTACTTCATATACACGCTTTTCAACATGAAAAGTAGGAATCACCGTCTCACCAAGATCTAGCATGTTTACCTCATCGCTTACTTCATATACACGCTTTTCAACATGAAAAGTAGGAATCACCGTCTCACCAGGATCTAGCATGTTTACCTCAACGCTTACTTCATATACACGCATTTTCAACATGAAAAGTAGGAATCACCGTCTCACCAAGATCTAACATGTTTACCTTAACCCTTTACACTAACGCATTTTCAAACACCCATGTCAGTTGGTTCCTATAGGAATTAGGATATTATTTTAACATTTCTACCAAAACCAAAAACATCCAGTGTCCATACGCCATTGTAAAACATTAGCTAAATATTCATCATGTCATTGTTTCTTACATGAAAATAGTACTATATTAAGAAAACATAATGTTTACAACAATTATTATAGAAAATAGAACGACAGTTGTGCAATAAACTGAAATTTTATATCTGATTTTGCGTGTTTAGTATGAATTTATCATGAGATAATACTATATGCATCATTATAGTTACTATTTGTCATTTAATTTTCTATAATTCTGTTATTTTAAATTTGTTCAACAATTCAACATTACATTTGGGGTGATACCTTTACAGTTTTATACAGGTACGGCATCCTTTTGCAGTAGTTGTTAATTGGGACCAGTTACTTTAATAGGTGTGGATCTAGGAATGTGGAGACTCTTTTAAATTTTGATGGTATACATTTTGAATATTAAATACTGCTTAAGACGGTGCTAGGGGGCATGAGTATTGTTGCACATTTAATTACTACTCATGAACAGACTCAATAAAACCGAATCTGCAATTTTCTCTTTTGGCATTGCTACTTTTGCTTTTGAAGGATCACCCCCTTTCAGACTATTTATAACCGTTATAATAATACAGGGGATTTCCACGTCTCATCAGGATCTAACATGTAACATTTAGCTACAGGGGATTGAGTATCTCATCAGGATCTAATCAATGCCATTTTGCACACTATAGGGGATTATATTTCTCCTCAGGGTCCAATAAAATTTAGCAGAGTGATGTCCATATTTCGTTAGGATCTAACCCATAGCATTTAGCATACTACATGGAGATTCAGTGTTTCATTAGGGATCTAGCCCATAATCTTTAGCCTGCTACAGGGATGTTCACTGATCTAGCCCATAACCTTTGGCCTGCTACAGGGGGATTCATTGTCTCATTAGGGATCTAACCCATAACCTTTAGCCTGCTACCGGGAGTTTCGGTGTATCATTAGGGATCAAGCCTGTAGCCTTTAGCCTGCTACAGGGGGTTCAGTGTCTCATTAGGGATCTAACCCATGGCCTTTATACTGCTACAGGGGATTCAGTGTCTCATTAGGGATCTTTCAAATAGTATTTAGCCTGGTACAGGGGATTCGGTGTCTCATTAGATATCTATCCCATATCATTTAGCCTGCTACAGGCGGATTCAGTGTCTCATTAGAGATCTAAACCATAACATTTAGCCTGCTACAAGGGGGATCCAGTGTCTGATTAGGGATTTAGCCAATATCTTTTAGTCTGCTACATGAGGTTCAGTGTCTCATTGGGGATCTAACCCATAGCATTTAGTATGTTACAGGGTAATCAATGTCTCAATAGAGATCTAACCATAGTCTTTAGCCTGATAACGGGGGATTCAGTGTTTCATTAGGGATCTAACCTATAACCTATAGCCTACTGCATGGGGATTCAGTGTCTCATTAGGGATATAAACCATAGACTTAAGCATGCTACAGGGGGATTCAGTGTCTCATTAGGGATATAAACCATAGCCTTTAGCCTGCTACAGAGGGATTCAGTGTCTCATTAGGGATATAAACCATAACCTTTAGCCTGCTACAGGGGGATTCAGTGTCTCATTAGGGATCTAGCCTATAGCCTTTAGCCTGCTACAGGGATTTCAGTGTCTCATTAGGGATCTAGCCTGTAGCCTTTAGCCTGCTACAGGGATTTCAGTGTCTCATTAGGGATCTAGCCCATAGCCTTTAGCATGCTACAGGGGAATTCAATGTCTTATTAGGGATCTAACCTTAGCCTTTAGCATGCCTCAGGGGAAATTAGTGTTTCATTAGGATCTAACCGTACTCTCTAGCATGATACAGTGTAATTCAGCGTTTCCTCAGGATTTAACGCATAACCTTTAGCATGCTACAGGGTATTTCAGTGATTCTTCAGGATTTAACGCATAACCTTTAGCATGCTACAGGGTATTTCAGTGTCTCTTTAGGATCTGACCAATAATATTTAGCATGCTACAGGGGTATTCAGTGTGTATCTAGGATCTGATCCATAATATTTAGCATGCTACAGGGGGATTCAGTGTCTCTTTAGGATTCATTTCTGGAAATTATTCATTCGAAACTTGGTTGAGCTTGGTGTTTCACTCATCGTTATTTATACTGTAGTACGGAAGGCAAACAAGAAAACATAAATCAAGACAGCTGACACATGCTAAAATCACCTTATCAAAAGCTAAACATATTTGTTTAGATACCTTGTACTTTTATCATGAATACTAAATAATATATTTATTCATTGTTGAAACTAGTTATACGACGTGAAATATCATGTACTGTTATTCAGCGGCTAGCTGTCTATTTTCACTTTTGTTCTAGTTTTCCACAATGAGAAACTATGTTACATTGTAATTTGCATATGACCTACGTGTATTTAGTAGTAAACTGTATTTTCATTAGTGAATACCTTGACTGGCATACAACCTTTTTATATGCCTCTACACATTGCCAAACTATGTAAAATTCTGATATAAAGTCTGCTCACGTGTCGAATTTCCTGGGGTAATTATTACGACATTGTAGTTATTTAAAAACACCATGTTTTATTATAATTAGCTGCTTCGGCCTCGCAAATTGAATTCAATGCAATAATTAACATAATCACAACACATGTAAGGCATCATGTTACACAGACATGTTCTATAAACTTCTTAGAGTTCAGTCAAAACGCCATATAGTACAGAAAATCATTATTTACGCAGATATTTAGCATGGGACCGAAGACTGTCGACTGTCGAAAGTTCTGTTCTTAAAGTAGATTTTAAGACCTGGAAATTCCCATAAAATCAAAGTACTGATGTACTGATATTTATCACATCATGGTAATGGTTGCTGAGCAATATTACCAGTTTGTCGAAACCACTATTAAACTTTCAAACTTTTACTATCATTTTGCTATCAATTAATACAACATTTGATAATAAAGTCCACTTTGACGAACAGGTAGTTTGCCGAAACCACCATATTTCACAGGCAGTGCTATAGGAAATAAAGAAGAAGGGCTGTTTAGTATATTAGAGTAGTGGTATTAATAGTATTAATTATTATTCCCGACCACAGCACCGATGCTCTGGTTGTTGGCTCTCTTTGATATAAAGCTACTTACTGAAAGCTATTGCTACGGCTCTATCACATGGGGCTTTGGCTCATAGACGTAGGTTGAAGTTGCTAACTTTATATTGTTTTAAAAATGCATGTAGATTCAGTTAATGATGTCATTAATGATGATGCACACAAGTCGATTAAAGCGTTGATCCAGGCTAAATAAATACCGTTCTTTAAGGAATTACAGACTCTGCACAAACAAAAACTTTATGATTTAAAGTGTATTCAATTTCTTATTTTCATATCAATACAAATATAAGCGCTTTCATGTACATTTTATAATAGGTAAACTAAAGAACTAACTTGAGATAGTTTTAAAACATTACTTTGATATCGTACATTTTAAAAGTGATTTCCTATAAAAGCAACTTGAAATATTTCAATAACTGCTTCTTCTACTCCAAGTCATTTTCATTGCATGCTTCTCTGCTAGTATAATAACAAGCAGCCCTTCATAGATCTAGTTCTCTGTACTAGTAGAATCTCCAAACATTGAAATAAATATTGCAGAGATTGTTTTGTACATTGTGTAAATATTTGAATGCCGCTGAATATCTTTTTTAAAAGATATTTCTTGTTTTTAGCCTACGTTTTATGTACTTACTGTTCAGCGGTTGCCGAGTTGGTGACCAATACACAATTGTCTTCAATACCTGTAATCGGATACCATCTGCTTTGTGATCTGAGATATGTGATTACTTTACTAAAAACCCCAAGGTTGGTGTTCTGAATAGAAGAAAGAAGACCAAATCAGAGGGTCGGGGACAAATATGCGGAATATGACATGCAAGACGGATCTATCTTTATTTAAAATATACCAGTACCAAAGGTATTTGCTGGCATGAATGGTTTATTGTTAGCTTAATATCTGTGCAATTTAAGGCTAAAGAACGCTGTGAAAAATAATATTCTGGTACGAAACATATTGTATCTTTAACATGCGTGGTGTAAATTAATTATTTATGCAGATTAATAATTCAAACCATTGCAGTCTGTGTCACAATCAGGAAGAAGTATTCTAAAAGTGGGGGATCCTCCGAAAACAAAAGTAGCAATGCCAAAAGAGAAACTTGCAGACCCGGTTTTATTGAGTCTGTTCATGAGTGTTAATTAAAAGTTGAATCGGACCCTTATTCTGTTGCACACGTTTTATCGGCTAATGTTCCAAATGAACACAGTGCCTGTTAAGCACAACATGACTGACGTGTGTAAACAGTTTTGATCCAGATAAGACACATAGCAAGTCAGTGGCTGGTTAGGATCCAAGCTTAATGATTGGTCAGTGACTTCTGAAGCGATAGTAAGTAAATATGTAGCAGTTCTGAGTTTGAGCAGACATACTTTTTATCAGCAATTAAAACGTTAAAAACTCGTTGACTTAGCCTTGTCTAATATTACAGTGCGGGTTATTTAACACATTCCTGCATATATACGTGTTTTTCCGCTTTTGCAAACAGAGTAGACCCAGATATGACCCGTGTGATTAGGGTCTGCATCTGTTTGCTAATGAAATTTGAAATATTAAAATTTTGTTTCTTTATTTACTTTCTACAATGGCTACAATGTTCTTTCGATTGTTTCGATGAATATTCAGCAGGTATTGAAATTTGGAATAAACGTAGAGTAAGGAAAAGGTTAGAGAGAGAAGTATGTTTACACTGCCGCTATGAAATACAAAAGTGCCATTAGTGCGTTACACATTATATACCAAATACAAAGGCAAGTGAGCTGAACTGTGTTCATTTAAGCGCACACGGCTTGCATATTTTAAATGTGTCAACATTTTGGCCGACAAAAACATTTTGTTTTGTCTGAGTTGAGTAACATTGAATGTTTTCATTAAATTATTACAAATAATACTATAAAACGTTAAGTCAATGGTCATTCCGGGTCTAACCTGTTTAACCGTGAGTTACTCGGCATCGTTAAGTTGACCCTTTACCTGTTGAATATTCATGTAAGAAATGAGAACATCCTTAATATTAAATATATGTTTTTTCAATGGCTTATGAACACGCCATGTCGGTTTAGGCAGAAACTCAGGAAGCAGATATATAATATACATAAACAAACATATCAAATATATATAATATTCGCAATTGGCACTGAAATATTTAGCAACTGATTCTCGAAATTGCACGGCTGGTCATGGGCGTGCTATACTTTTTGACGTAAAGAAGTGATAGAGGATGTCCGTCATGAGTAAGTATATCCATTTTTATTTTCATTAATAAAAATGTCTGATACTCGGTGGTCTAGTAATATAAACGTCTAAAATATCATTCTAACCCCTTTACCCTATGAATACTCATTGAGAAAAATAGGCATATTTTTCTTACATGAAACAGAAAATTTTATCACCCAGGTAGTGTTCAAATATATATGGCTTTATCACATTTCGTTTATTATGGATTTGACGTAGATAAAACCATCTATTGTCAGCGTTCGATTTTCAAATTTAACAGTGCCGCTCACTCTTAGAAGTGTACTGTCAGTCTGGTTTTGCATAAATTTCAAGTCAGTAGCCCGAATGGTCGCGTGAAGGAATACACTTTTGATATAACAGTAAACACAAACACAAAACTATAGCTTCTCCTCGGCTAAGCATTATTTGACTCTCCTTTTAGTATGGACAGATGTCTACAACATGATAATATACATATGTGTTTCTTGCAATTCAGAATGGGGGGGGGTTGACTTCTGACCTCAGCTACTGCATTACTTACTGTATTACTTAAGGTAGGAATACCACATTTGGCGAGTGAGTACATCTTGGTATGTCGGCATGTGGTGATGTAGTGATGAATATCCCTGATGAATATTCATGTAAGAAATAATGACGTCATGAATATAAATAAACATATTTTTATAATGACATATGAATACAGGACATATTGCCTCAGGCTAAAGCTGTAGAATCAGATCTATATTACACCGTAGGCAAACAGAACAGACGCTGATCAGACGGCTCTCATAGGAGCCGTCTGGTCTGGATCTACTCTGTTTGCAGATTCATGAAAATGCGCTTACATAAGGGAAAGGGTTAATACCAAATGTGTCTAAATTTCCCTATTTATATTAACAAACGAAATATACCTGACTAGTTTGTTTTGGTATCGTGAATGTCTGCCAAGTTGACACATTATATACGATATACGGTTAAATGTCAGTACACGACACGTATGTGCCGTCTGCTTCAGTTGTTCATGCTAACCTGGTGGGTCATTTTCTTGTCTTTAAAACAACATTTTAGATCTCATGAAATATTAATCAATACACTCAATTCGATTTGTATGCAGTTATTTCACGGCCCAGACGACAATTGTTCGGTAGTAATGGTATACCTGTATCTTGAGACATTCACGATGGACCTTAGTTCAATAATTCAACTTTGACAAGGTGTGTTAATATCTGAAAGACAGTTTTAGTTACTAAACTATCTGATTACAAGTACTATACGTCTCGTTGATATAATGTAAAAACTGGTATGAGAGTATTTTTGTATTTTCTGAACGGAGTTTAGTTGTACGTTCAGGGTTATACAGCGTAGTAACACAGTACTAATGATTGATTCAAGATGATACAGATGCATGACTTACTATGTTATGCAGCACCGAAACACAATGCTCAACATTTAAATGCCCATACTTCATTCTCAGTGTTATTAGCTCACCTGGCACAAAGTGCCAGGTGTGGTATTGTGAGGGGGCAGTGTCCGGCGTCCGTCGTCGTGCGTCGTGCGTCGTGCGTATGTGCGTCGTGCGGTGTGCGTCGTGCGTCGTGCGTCGTCAACAATTTACTTAAACATCTTCTTCTCTGAAACCACAAAGCCTAGAGCTTTGATATTTGGTATGTAGAATCATCTAATGATCCTCTACAAAGATTGTTCAAATTATGTCCCCCGGGCTTATCAGCTTTTCATAGGAAAATCTTTAAACATCTTCTTCTCTGAAACTGTAAGGCCTACACCTTTGATATTTTGCATGTGGCATTATCTAATGGTCCTCTACAAAGATTGTTCAAATTATGACCCCTGGACCAAATATGGCCCGCCCCAGAGCTTATCAGTTTTTCATAGGAAAATCTTTAAAAATCTTCTTCTCTGAAACCGTAAGGCCAGGTGAGCGATTTAGGGCCATCATGGCCCTCTTGTTTGTTATACTTTCTGACCCTTAGAAATCGTGACTTTCAGTATTTTTTTGTTCTGGTGCTATGGGGCGTGAGCAACATAATGCCCAATACTATATTAATATAGTATAACTACAGGTACAGGTGCTGCTGCATATTAGGACATTCTAGACATGTGTGTAATTAGTTATACAACATCGCAATACAATGCTGAAGAATATATCAGTACAATGCAGATACTTGTGTTACTATCAAATATGACACTCTAGATGCAAAGCTATGTAATTTGATATACAGCACCGCAACGCACTATTCACGATTTAACCGGTATAATACAGATACACATTTTACTACCTGCTTTGAAGCTTAAGGGCATTTTCAAAGGAATGTTGACCCATTAACCCCGTGATGTGTATTGCGGGTGCTGACTCTCTGGCATCTAATACACAACTGATAAGGCGGGCTAATATCAAAGAGGATCAAGATATAGCTGTATAACTCTCTCTCTTATGGCCATTACTCCTGACTGAACACTGCTGGAGCTCTCCATGGAATCAATAATCAGCACAGCTGAACACTGTGTATTGGGTGGGGGTCACTTATGAAGGGGTTTGAAATGTCTGTAAGAAGTGTATGTAATTGGGTCATACTGCACGGCAGCACAATAGTGACTATTTTACCAATATGCTTCACATACTAACTAATATGACGTTATATACGGGTATGTAAATTAGTTATACAGTACCGCAGTGCTGACTATTACACCTGCATGATTCACATACTCACTGCTATTACTTTCTATTTTGCCTTCGAAGGATCTCCCACTTTCAGGATTATATCTATACGAGTATGTAATTTAGTAATGCTATACAACACCACCATGCTCCTGATTAAAACAGTGTCATACAGGTGTATGTGTTACTATTATGGTGTTCTAGATGTGTATTACAATATTCATATATAGCACATTAACACAGTACTGAGGATTGAATCAGCATGATTCAGATGCGTGTCCTTATAAGGTTCTAGAGGGATATGTAATTGGTTACTCAGCAACGTAACGCAGTACTCAAGACAATCTAGATACGCATGCAATTGTGCAATATATCACAGCAGCACAGTAATTCAGTTCTTTATCATTATAGTTTTAGTTTTATTGTATAGTAATATTTTATGAGTTGGTGTAATTATGTACATTTGGTTATACAATACAACCATATAGTTCTCATGTGAGGTTTTGCTTAATGTATAGATAATACAAAACCATAATACGATAGTACAGGTCTTACTCATTCCTTAGACCAATGGGTTACTTCTTTCTCACACACCTTCCCTTATCTACGAGTTAGAACAACGGGTTAAGATTCTCTGATCTGTAACACGTGTAAGATCACTTTAGAACACATATGACGTCATACGTCATATATGACGTCAAACCATGGAAACAATGTTTACATGTCATTTAAACGGCGAAAATACACTTTTGTGTTATGTGAGAAAAATAATCTGATGTTCGTTGTCTTTTAAGATCACATGTTCCTAAACTCACCAAGAAAATGGAGCCGTTGGAGAAAAGGCGTTTCAGTTTACGTTTTGTATGACCTGGCGAGGGTTCGAATCCAACTATAACCAAAAAAAATAAAATGTTTTTCTGTTGTTTTTTTTAGTTTTTTCTTATTTCTATAATTCTATTGATGATTTTTCCGTTATTCCATCAACATATACATATTTACTTTTTTTCCTTTTTTCTTATTTATAAAATTCTATTTGTGATTGTTCCGTTATTCCAACAACATATGCATATTTACAGAAAATTGAAATACATGTACTTACATTGTTAAGGATCATTATGCCTTAGAAACGGCTAGTATTATCACTAACCTAAACCTTCTAGATACTACTGTAAGAAACCTAATAGGATGAACTAGCTCACTTGGAAGTGCTTGCTAGATACATAAACCAATGTTTTGACTGGTGTGTTCATGTGCCTTCACGAGGAAACAAGATGAATAAAATGTACTGTTGTTTATATGTGATTTACCAATATGTGCCTAAGATATGATACACATGCTTTAGGTTCATGTCGATTATGTTAATCATAAATGTTTTAGTATGCATTCATTTGTAACCCGAGAGGGTCCATGGTTGGTAAATAAAACCTAATATATATTCTATTCTATTCTAAGAAACCACAGTTTATCCGCACCCCTTTATTACGTCACTAGAGAAGTTTGCTGACTGGATAAATTCTAATTCAAAGAATACTTTTTTTTCAAGAACTGCATGTACTTGCAACGATTAAAGCATTATATATCTCCTAAGCGGTGGCGCTTGATATTCATCGTCTTCGTTCTATTTATAACGCACGTACTACTTGGTATGCACGATAGTTATTTATAGAAACCTATTTACGACCCGGTGCCAAACCTTGTCAAACGACCCCTGTCTGTAGCAAATGTTCGATAAAAAACCTGCTGCAGGTCTCTCCTTGGCTTCTTTTAGAAGGAAGCCAACTTATCTAGATATAGCTATGTTCTAACTAACTACCTGTGCTACTACTGTTATATAACACCTAAATAGGGTACCACAATCGATATGCATTTCAAAGTTATTGGTTACGTCTACCTGTGCTACTACTGTTATATAACACCTAAATAGGGTACTACAAACAATATGCATTTCAAAGTTATTGGTTACGGCTACCTGTGCTACTACTGTTATATAACGCCTAAGTAGGGTAATACAATCAATATGCATTTCAAATGCATTGATTACGGCTACCTGTGTAACCAGTGTTATACAACACTCAACTGCAACAATTCAAACCATTTAACAAGTCATTACTTGTACTAGTTGTGTGACTGTGTCGCTAGTTAGGTTATTCAACACGCAAATACAGCACAGCAAATCATACTCATTTAACAACCAACCACTATTTGCGTGACAGTGTTGCTAGTTGGGTTAGTCAACACGCCAATGCAGCACAGCAAACCATACCCCTTTAACAATAAATCACCGTTTGTACTATTTAAGTTACTGCCGTTGTTCAAAACGTACATGCAACACAGTAAGTCATATTCATTTAAGGACATTTTCTAAAGTTTTATGGAAAATTAATTATTTCATAAAATTGCTTGTATATTAGGTAAAGTGTAATGATGAATTCAAAAATAAAAATATATGCCGACGTGTTAATTTTTTTTAAATTGGCAGTTTCT
Source organism: Azorinus chamasolen (assembly GCA_963576725.1). Lineage (NCBI taxonomy): Eukaryota > Metazoa > Mollusca > Bivalvia > Cardiida > Solecurtidae > Azorinus > Azorinus chamasolen. Next base: position 7,239,991 of record OY755250.1, on the reverse strand, counting down.
GTAGTAACCGTATGTACCCAAACCCGTCAAAATGGGCTAGGGTTTAAATATAATAAAAGTGAACGAAGAGCATTATAATATAGAAAACAAACATGACTTTACACATGAATTACTGTTTTTTTCTATACTCTCCATGAAAAAGATAGTAATCTGAACATTTGTCTTTACTAAATAAGTTTTTTCATATTTCGTCATTTGACACAAAATGAGAAAAATAAACACGTATTCTGCGAATAAATAAAGATATCGATAATTTCTTTCATAGAAGTTTCCAATTTTGTATATATTAGCAAAAATGTAAAGGTGAATTCAAAATTTAAAGGAAAAATGTATGTCGACCTGTTAGATGTTTTCTAAAATGGCAGTTTCCATTGTAACCGTATGTGCCAAAACTATCAAAATGACACTTTATATAAATATATATATACTTTTTTGAAAGTATACACTAAAAGGTTAAGTTTGACGTTCTACATTTTTTTCTGAAATCTGTGGTTTCCATGGTAAACAATTCACTAATAATACAAAAAGTAGTGAAATTCATAAAAATGAAACATTTTCAAACATACAGAATAACATAATCCTGATTAGTTCACTACATATTACTAGACAGTTTATAAAGTCTATTTGTGTTTAAATTTGCCTTTAAATATCAACCACCTTGTCAATAAGCCCACTAAAAATGAAACAAGATCTGGTTTTCTTGCATAACTAACGGGGAAAGTATCGGATAGATATTCCTGACTGTGAACATGAACTATAATTTGCATTCAAGAGTTGTCAATGTATGCAATGTACACACATACTGGAAATGGTTACAGATTCGAATCCAATTTCGGGGATAAAAATATGAATACATTTTTCTAATATTCATAAGTGACCCCCAATGCCACAGAGTCAGCACCCAAAATACACAGAATGGGGTTAATGGGTCATTACTACTTTTTACAAATAAATCATTAAGTTACAGCTACCTGTGTCACCGTTGTTATATATTTCTCCAAAGTGATACGGCTACCTGTGTTACCGCTGTAATATAGTTCTCCAATGTGATACGGCTGCCTGTGCAACCGTTGTGATATAGTTCTCCAATGTGATACGACTCCCTGTGTTATTTCTTTTACCTTTAGATGTCATCAGAATGTCAAACAATTTAGAGATATTCGGTGCCACATCTAGATCAAAACTGTTCGCAAAGGTTATTATAGATCCGTCAAAAGCAGGCTAAAAGTTACATTGTGCTATTGTCTTTTGTGCATAACCATTTCTTTAAATATATTTATGTAGTATTCAAGTGTAATTTGGATAGCATTGTACAGCATTAAAACCTGTCTAAGTCTTGTTCTTGAACCATTTCGCCCCGTATCCGAATCCGTGATAATCTTTGCAAACGGTATGGAATCGGACTAAATATATTGTTTAAGAAAGAAGGCAGACTCAGATCCGACGACTCATACCTTGTGATCACACGTAAAAGTACAAAAATGAGTCATGCAGGAAATACCACATACAGAACAAACACTCGCCCGAACAGCAACACAAGGAAACAGCAAATGTACATGGGTAGAAAAAACAACAAGAGACGCACAAAGACAAAACAAACATTCAATAGGAGGAAGATGGAAGTACCGCCTTGGAACGGTCAGCCGCCTGATCATAGTCTACTTTGTTTACATTAACCCATTTGCTCCCAGTGGATTCTTCCATGTTAATATATTGGTTTAGTCCATTTTTTATCTTAGGAGTCCTCTCCTAAAATTTCAATTTCGTTTTGTTTTATATTGAAATTCCTATCAGCAAACAGAGTTATACACTGTTTGCCTACGTCCCATTTTCGGGATCGTTGGGCAAATGGGTTAAATAAAGACCCGATAGGAATTTTTTCCGGATCGTGTTTTTCTTGTTTTTCGGAGTGGTTTAAGGTTCAAATAAATAGTTTTAGGCTACTTTTACATACTTCGATCACATTTTTTACTTTTTTATTATTTTATTTTTATTTTTTTATTTTTTTTTTATTTTTTTTTTGGGGGGGGGGAGGTTCCGTGGGTGAGTTCATGCATGCGTCAGGCACCTTTGTGTTGAACAGGGAAATGGGTAAAATGCACTTAAATGCTAAGATGGATTTGCAATACTTTTAGTGTCCAAATTCTGGCATATTTCTTTTTGATTATGTCAAATTTATTATAATGAATAATACTAGGCCCAACGAAGACAGTTTTTCCACCGACACAGAAGCCAAAGCAAGAGTCACGAATGAGAGATCATTACATAAAAGTGTTTTGCCAGTCAGTATACAAGACATTAACCCATTTGCTCCCACCATCCCATATATCGGACGTAGGCAAACAGTGTCGACTCTGATCAGACGCCGCATAATGCGTCGTCTGATCAGAGTTTACACTGTTTGCTTATAGGAATTTCAATATAAAACAAATTGAAAATGAAAATTCAGACCAGGCATCCCTTCGATTAAAAGTGGACGACTCCAATATATAAACGTGGAGGAATCCTATGGGCGCAAATGGGTTAACCCTTCTCAAGCTAAATTCATCTCGACTACTAGTCTGTATTTTTCTCTTTTTACATTGCTACTTTTACTTTCAAAGGATCTCCAACTTTCATGATATATTACATTTGCAAAGAGCTGGGAATCAGATGAGACGCCGAGTTACTTGGCATCTCATTAGGGTCCAAACTGTTTAATATCTAGTCAGTAGTTACTCAAAAGCACACAGTAACTCAAAAACACTCAGTAACTCAAAAGCAAAAGTATACAGGACATCAACCATTAACTCTTGGTTCACTAACTGCGACCTGACATGTATTAAAAGACGCTGAGTTATTTGGCATCTCATTAGGGTCCAAACTGTTTAATATCTAGTCAGTAGTTACTCAAAAGCACACAGTAACTCAAAAGCACACAGTAACTCAAAAACACTCAGTAACTCAAAAGCACTCAGTAACTCAAAAGCAAAAGTATACAGGACATTAACCATTAATTCTTGGTCCACTAACTGCGACCTGACATCTATTTACAAAGAGCTGGGATCCAGATCATGATAACTTGGAATCTCATGAGTCAATTGTTTCTCAAACTTGTTTTAACATCCGACAACCTTATTCTGTTTTGCTGGCTTGTGTGACAAACAGTACTTGTCAGTACATTTTATTGAAATTGTTTATACAAAGGTGAGTATTTAAATAGCACATGATATTTGTATGGGACTGCATTATCTTTAGCAGATTACTTAAGGTGGCAATGGCCCTCCAGCACGTGCAATAGGAAAACGGTATTTAATACTTTCAAGTGTCATTTCGTCTTAACCTAGTAAGGTATACAAAAGTATTAATTGGATTTTTTTTCTTAAGCATCGACAGTCCTTTTAGTACCGAAATTTAAACCCCATTTTAGTGTGCAGGTTTTGATTTTTATACCTCAAATACAGTCATCTTTTGAAACAATAGTAATATAACTTAACGAGTAAATTGTATTCATGTCACGGAAATGTGATGAACATTTCATTTAGGAGTTTTTTTATTAAAGATCCTTAAAATTCTGCAACATGCTTCGTTTGTTTTGTTCCATGACCAAATGTTGTTGTCAAAATTCTATCACACTTATTCCTCACATTCTTTTTGATGAGTAACTAAACATGTCCAAATGGAAAGCAAAAAACAGATGTTATGTATGTTTGAAAAAATCAACTCCATTAGATATATATCTTCTGAAAACACAAAGACCACCCGAATTGTGCTGTATAATGTGATGACTATATATTTATATCCAATGTAGAGATTTTTGCATGATTAAAATGTTCCACTAAGCTCTTCTGCTTTTCTTGCATTTAAAAATCTGATTTTATTACCAGCTACCCATAAATAACTTATAAGAAATGTCGTACTGGGCTAATGTATAACATTCCACATGACCTATGTAGTTGAGATTACCGGCATGAAATATGATTAAATGGTGGTATACTGCCTTATCGCATAGTTTTCTACGCACTTTCTCCAATTATCATTCGCCCTAGTTGCTCAAATAAGCCATTCGTCATCAATGTCAGAGAAATGTTGTGTTATATTAAAGGAGAGGGGGTTACACAACTGTTGTGGTATTTCCAGTTCTGTTTCATTAATGGGCAGAGATTGTTGGCTATTCGTAACTACAACAATAAAACACCATTATATTATCTGTGCTGGCTGCGTCCATTGACACCTTAAATTCGCTTTATGTAAAACAGTTTACATAGGTGTCCGTAACTACGACTGAGTTTGACTCTTTTAAACGTTAAATTACCCATACCCTGTTGTATAATTACATACATCTTCACTGTGTACAAGTATTTCGCTGTGTAATCACTACTGTGGAGTGCAATGGTTGCACAATCAACTTGTAAATAGTGCAGACCCTGATGAGACAGGTCCTGCAGCAGCTGTCTCATCAGGGTCTTCCCTATTTACAGGTAAGTATATTGACGTGAATAGCAAGCGAATGGTTAATGGTTAAATTTAAAGAATGGAATGTAGCCTATCAGTGTATAACTGCAGCGTGCATGCACTATGAAAGGCTTAACTAGATATCGAATAACAACAGAAAGCTTTTATATGAACGTAATATCAGCCCGTAAATGTACTTACAGCAGTTCTACAGTTCGACCATGATATTGTTATTGTATTGTGACATTCATAATTATTTGATATTTAAATCACATCTAGTGTATATTATATACCGAGATTTATTTCAACTTAAACAATAAGTATTTTGTTTGTTTGTTATCAGTAGATAAGATCTACTGCCATGCAGATGATAATTATCAGTTTGTATTTTTCTACTTTAACTTTGTGCATGCTCAGTTATTTTGTCTTTTCTGCCCATCTGTCGTCTGCTACTCGATTGCCATCTGATCAGGGTCTGTCACAAATGTCCTTACCTTAGATTTTTAACCCTTTAAATGCCGTGTGGAATGATCCATCATTGTTTATCGGTGGAGCCTATACAGTAGGAATTTCCAAGAGGATATCGAATGACGAACAGTGTAGACGCTAATCAGATTACTACTTTAGGAGCCATCTGATATGACTCAACACTGGTTACAAATGCCAGTGCACGCATATCCCATATTCGAAAAATTACAGTTTAATAGGCTGTTTTTGGGTAGTCATGCGATATCATTCCTACTGTCGGAGTCATCTGATATGTGTCTACACGGTTTGCACGCATGCCCCGTATACGAAAAGTTAATCTATTAATGTTTTAATGGGATGAGTTGGGCAGAGTGAAACTCCTCGAAACCGGACGATGCATTCAAGAGTATAAATATTGGTCTTTGATGAAGGTGATAGCTTAATGCAGGGCGTTGGTCGTGCAAACATATCTGCATGACCCTCACCATGCCTCAAACAACCACCTGCCTAAAAGTAGATAACTTTTTTTCTTCTAGAGTTCGGGTTGAGGGTGGGTTTCTTTATGAATATTTGTTAGGATTGCTATCTGTAAACAGTAAAAACTGTTTCAAGTTATCCTTGCAGGCTAAGTGATATTTCATCTGCAACACGTGTCATATGCTTTAATGTTTTAATTAACATTATCTCATCTCTTTATGAAACTATGGTCAGGTTATCAAACAGTTGTGATCCTCATGAGATTGTTGAGCTATGTGGTGTCTCATCTGGATAGAACATGTTTACATAGACAATCATGGTATCGCCACTAGCATGCGAAAGCTTAAGTTGAAATGACAAACAGTAAGTGTCTAAGTATGTGGTTCGCCGTGCAGCATGAAAGTGAAACTAGAAGTACATGACCCTTTCTCTAATGAACAGTTATGCATGAATTGAGAACTCTATGAATGTTTATTAACTCAGACATTATAATATAACCTACAATATTTACATGTGACAATATAAGATACATTGGACCTTTCACTATTTCATGGTTCTATATAAGGCACACTGAGCCGTTGGTCTACACTATTTCGTGTGTCTATATAAGGGACACTGGGCCTTTGGTCTACACTATTTCATGTGTCTCTATAAGGGACACTGTGCCTTTGGTCTACACTATTTCATGTGTCTATATAAGAGACACTGTGCATTTGGTCTGCACTATTCCATGTGTCTATATAAGAGGCACTGTGCCTTTGGTCTACACTATTTCATGTGTCTATGTAAGGGACACTGGGCCTTTGGTCTACACTATTTCATGTGTCTATATAAGAGACTCTGGGTCTTTGGTCTACACTATTTCATGTGTCTATATAAGAGGCACTGTGCCTTTGGTCTACACTATTTCATGTGTCTATATAAGGGACACTGGGCCTTTGGTCTACACTATTTCATGTGTCTCTATAAGGGACACTGGGTCTTTGGTCTACACTATTAGCATGTGTCCCTTTCATGAACACTAGATAGTTTGTGTACACTGTTTGTTCGTGTCTCTGCAATGGACACCATATATTTGGTCTTAACAGTTTGCATGTGTCCTAAGAAATGATAGCGGACTGGATCTTTACTGTTTGCATGTGCCCCTTAAATGGATAGTGGACCTTTTTACTGCACTGTTTGCATGTCTCCCAATAAGGTACACTGGGTATTTGGTCTACACTGTTTGCATGCTTCTCCTTAAATGACACCGGGTCTTTAATATACACTGTTTGCATGCGTCCCTTCAAGGAAAACTGGGACTTTGGTCTACACTGTTTACACACTTGGCCTTTAATCTAAACGGTATGCATGTGTCAATAAAATGTATTGTTTTTAGTCTAAACTGTTTGCATGTGTCTCTATAAGGGACACTAGAGATTTGGTCTAAACTGTTTGCACATGTCCCTATAAAGGATACCGGTCTGGATCTACACACTTTATACGTGTGCCTATAATGGACTCTGGACCTTTTGTCTACACTGCTTGCATGCGTGTGCATAAGGGGCACTGGGTTTTGGTCTACACTGTTTGCACGTGTCCCTTTAAGGGATAGCGGACTAAAATGATCAGTTAAAATGTGTCCCTATTAGGGACACAATGTCTTTGGTTTACACTGTTTGCACGTGACGTGTCCCTGGCATGGATAACAAACAGAATATTCAATTTAAACTTGTCCTTTGGTCTTCTCTGTTTGGATGTTTCCCTAAAAGGGATAGCGGACTGGGTCCCTTTAATGGACACTAGGCATTTGGCCACAATGTTTGCATGTGTCCAAATAGACATTTTGTCTTTTTTAAGGGACACCATACATTTGTCTACACAGTTTGCATGTGTCGATAATATGGGCACTTGGCTTTGGACTTACACTGTATGTTTCTCTTGCACGAGCTATAAGGGATACTGGTATACACTGTTTAAATGCATCTACTAGTATAAGGGATACTGGTCTTCTGTGTCTACACTGTTTACATGTTTAAATAAGGTATACCGGACTCTGGGTCTACATAGGTTAAGGGACTCTGGTTTAAGCGTCTACAATGTCTATATGCCATGTACTTTACTATTAGCGGTTGCCAAATTATGGAGCAGTACAAATACACTTGAATACCTGCTATCTGATAGCATGAGCTTTGTGATCTGAGATTATTTAATTGTTTGACTAAATTCTTGAGGTTGTGCTATGAACAGAAGAAAGATTACCAACGCAAAGAGTCGGGGACACAATATGCGCAATATGACATAATTGACGAACCTATCTTTGTTAAAAATACACCAATACCAAAGGTATGAGTGGCAATGAATGGTTTATTATTTGCTAAATGTCTGTGCTATCCAGGCCTAAGAACACATTGAAAAAGCATTATTCGGGTACGAAATAGCCCTGGTCCTTTAACATTGCCGGTGTCAAGCACAGATACAGGTAATTATTATTCAAATTAAGTTTTATAATTCTGACAATGGGCCAACATGTCATTGCAGCATGTACTTCTATCTGCACGAGAGTTGAATCAAACAAGTTAAATTAAGAATTAAGCCTTTGCCTACTAAATGTGACATACTTGACATCTGCAATACTATTTGATCAACATAAAACGCCGTGTTACATTGAGTTTCATAAAGATCCAAGTTGTTTGATAAATTGTCACTTTTTGTTTGATACATTGTCACTTGTTGTTTGATACATTGTCACTCGTTGTTGTTTGATAAATTGTCACTTGTTGTTTGATACATTGTCACTTGTTGTTGTTTGATAAATTGTCACTTGTTGTTTGATATATTGTCACTTGTTGTTTGATACATTGTCAGTTGTTGTTGTTTGATACATTGTCACTCGTTGTTGTTTGATACATTGTCAGTTGTTGTTTGATACATTGTCAGTTGTTGTTTGATACATTGTCAGTTGTTGTTTGATACATTGTCAGTTGTTGTTTGATACATTGTCACTTGTTTGATACATTGTCACTTGTTGTTTGATACATTGTCACTTGTTGTTTGATACATTGTCACTTGTTTGATACATTGTCACATGTTGTTTGATACATTGTCAGTTGTTGTTTGACACATTATCACTTGTTGCTTGATACATTGTACTTGTCAGGTGTCTAGACCCACGTTGTTTGATACATTATCACTTGTTGTTTGATACATTGTCACTTGTTGTTTGATACATTGTCACTTGTTGTTTGATACATTGTCAGTTGTTGTTTGATACATTATCACTTGTTGTTTGATACATTGTCACTTGTCAGGTGTCTAGACCCACGTTGTTTGATACATTATCAATTGTCTCTTAACATTTAGCTTGCTGAGCAAATTATTTTTCAGACTTTTTCACCTATTTCATAGTCAAAATTCAAGCTATAATCAATTTTTCTACCAAAATGCAATTATAGTGTCAAACAGTTGGATCCTGATGAGACGCCGAGTCTGGATCCAAATTGTTTGCATCGGTATTCACTAATCCGTACATAGCAGGCTAAAGGTTAAGGTTCTAATGAATTAAAGGTATGTAAACATTGTAGCAGATCCAAGGTTTGAGTAGACGTCACTTGTATCAGCAGATAGAACGTTAATATACTCGTATATTTCAATTATCCTTGTCTAACATCATCACGTGACTTTCTAATTGAGAGAACCCCTTTTTAGCGCCTCAATGAAATGGAAATCTGGATCCACACAATTTGAATGCCTCTCTCCATACAACGGTTCTGTGTCCATATTGTTTTCATGTGTCCCCCTATGAGGGACGATGGGTTCTGTGTTCTTAATTGTTTGCAAGTGTCCTTATAAGGGACAATAAGCATTTGGTCGACCCAGATTGCATATGTCCCAACAAGAGATACAGAACTCCCGGCTGACGGTTCCAAGGCGGCACTTCATCTTCCCCCTATTGTATGTTTGTTTTTATCTTTGTGCGTCTCTTGATGTTTTTATAGTTATGTACATTTGCTGTTTCCTTGTGTTGCTATTCGGGCGACTGTTTGTTCTGTATGTGGTGTTTCCTGCATGACTCATTTTAGTACTTTTATATGTATCTCTATAACAGAATATTGGTTCTGGATGTACTACATTTATATGGGACAAAGGGCTTGAGTCTACACTGTTTGCATGTTTCCCATTTAGTGACTAATATCACAGGGTGTACATTATTTGCACCTGTCCTATGCGTAAATGGCCCTGGGACTACATTATTTGCACCTGCCCTATGCGTAAGTGGCTCAGGGACTACATTGTTTGCACCTACCCCATGCGTAAGTGGTCCTGGGACTACATTATATGCACCTACCCTAAGCGTAAGTGGCTCAGGTACTACATTATTTGCACCTGCCCTATGCGTAAGTTGCTCAAGGACTACATTGTTTGCACATACCTATGCGTAAGTGACCCTGGGACTACATTGTTTGCACCTACCCCATGCGTAAGTGACCCTGGGACTACAATGTTTGCACCTACCCTATGCGTAAGTGGCCCTGGGACTACATTGTTTGCACCTGTCCTATGCGTAAGTGGCCCTTGGACTACATTGTTTGCACCTGTTCTATGCGTAAGTGGCCCTGGGACTACATTGTTTGCACTTGCCCTATTCGTAAGTGGCCCTGGGACTACATTTTTTGCACTTGCCCTATTCGTAAGTGGCCCTGGGACTACATTTTTTGCACATACCCTATGCGTAAGTGGCACAGGGACTACATTGTTAACATCTACCCTATGCGTAAGTACATTGTTTGCATGTGTTCCTACAGGGGAAACTTGGTTCTGGGTTTACACTGTTTATACGTATTCCTGTATGGGACACGGGGATCAGGATCTACATTGTATGTAAATATATCTGTAAGAACAACTGACTCTGAATCTATAGAGTTTATACTGGCCATTGTTTACATGTGTTCCTAATGTTATACTAGAATTTGGATCTACACTGTCTGCGTGTCTTGTTATAAGGGTCATTCGGCTCTAGGTAAACGCTGTAAGCACGGCTTTATATGGGACAGATGACTCAGGGTCTACATTGTTTGCAAATGTTTTCTATAAGGAACATTGATCTGTTGGTTCACAATGTTTGCATTTTCTTCTATAGAGTACTCTTGATTCGCAATGTTTGCATGTGTCTTTTGACATGGGTCTACAGTTTGCATGTGTCCATATTAGACACTGGACTAAAGGGTCAACAATTTGCATGTGTCTCTATTAAGGATTTTGTGGTAAAGCTATGCCGTGTTTGTACGTGGGTATGGGTTTATATTTTTTGCATGTGTCCCCATTGAATAGCTCTGGGAATAAATATGTCTACATTGTTTTCATGTGTTTCAATAGGGAATATCAGTCTACGTTGTTTGCATGTGTCCTTATAAGTGACACTGGGCACAGAGTCTACATTGTTTGCATGTGTCCTTATAAGTGACACTGGGCACAGAGTCTACATTGTTTGCATGTTTCCTTATAAGTGACACTGGGCACAGAGTCTACATAGGTGCACGTGTCCCTATAAATGATACTGGACACAGAGTTTACATTGCTTCCATGTGTCCCTATAAGTGACACTGGACACAGAGTTTACATTGTTAACATGATACACTTTAAGGATCACAGGTTAATTGGTCTACATAGTTAACATGAAACTCTATAAGGATCACTGGCAACTGAGTATACACTGTTTGATACGTCTTCTATATAAGAATTACTATGCTAGTAGTTTAGAAGTTCAGCTGTATTTTGGTGAGTTGGAAAAGTTGTTAAATGCGAGCCTTGGCGAGCATTTAACTACTTTTCTGACGAGCCAAAATACAGCTTAACTTCAAAACTACTAGCGTAGTAATTCTTTTATCATGCAACTCCAAGAAAAATGGAGAAAATGAAGAAAAAGAGAGATCGCTAAAGCAATTTCGCCTTCTGAATGAAAATACATGCAAGTACGAATTACATGACGTCATATTGGCATGCAGTGACGTCATCGACTTTTACAACATAAACAAGCTTGATTTAATCCTTTTATATAGACAGATAGTTGAGACAAAGGTGAGAAAATGTGTTAATTTGATGTTTATGTTTAATTATGCCCTTTTCGTCCTTCTGTTGTCCTCCTGTTGGCTGAACCAAACTTGCATTCCAGTCGGATCAGTACACATGCACTATACCTCACAAAATACAGCGTCGACGTGGAAAATATTATGCTAGGAGGAAGTGACTGTATTCGGTGACGTTGCATTATGTATAGGTTAGAGCTTATAAACTGCTGTCTTCGAAAATAAGACGGCCGATAACGCGAGCGAAGCTCTAACCGATTTAGTGATTGCCCTACTTTTCAACAGGCTGAGTTTATAAGCCCCGCCCACTGAGCAATGACAAACTTGTATATAGTCACGTGATTATGGTACATCTAAAACATCATCCGTTTATGCAAAATACCCAGAAAACCCACCAATCAAACAAACGTCGTCTTTGTTAATATTCTCACGTGTTTATGTTTTGAAAATCCTACACAGTGAAACTGATTTCGCGCCTTTTTCTTGTAAACCTTGCCATATTTGGCATTGTCACGTAATTAAATATTCCCCGTATATGTGTAAAACAGTTTGGCATAATTTTCTGGAGGCAAAATAATAACAACAATAATGACAACAATCTGTCGTTGACCTGCTCTCTGGCACCGAGCAAGCAGACTTATCTAACGAAGATTTGTAAGCCGAGAAGACCCAGATCAGACAACTCCTATGCTGTCTAATCAGGGTCTACTCGGTTTACACAGATTTAGATCTTCACTGGTACCGAAACCCAAACATTCATTATGTTATTATCAGAATATTGAAATAAGAATAATTACAAAATATTACAAGTTTGATTGTTTATGTTTTGTTGAACGGATTACGGTTTCAAATACATGTTTGCGCTTATTTCCTGATTTATTTGCTTATTTACATTAGTCCTTTTTCAATATAATCCTGCTTCAACAGGTGGGATGTTTCGTGACATTCTGCCTCTCAGTTGTTTGCATTACATAGTCTTCCTCTCCACGTTTTACACACGTGTACTTGTGTATACTCGTTCACGTGTCGATAGCATCATAACAGCAACTCGTTCGATTTGTCTAGTAGTGGGCGGAGTTTTGTTGCGCATGTGCACTGGAAGGTTTGTCTTTGAAAGAGTCGATTTTATAAAATTTATGAGGATTAGAGTCTGAAAATTTTCAAAAATGCGGCTCGTTGATTGGATGGAAAAGTAGGGCAATCACTAAAAAAGGACTCTGGACGTGTCTTCTATAAGGGTTAACAGTTTGCATCTCTATATGGGACACTGAGCTCTTGGTATAGACTGTTTGCATATGTCTTCTATATGGGACATTGAGCTCTTGGTATAGACTGTTTGCATATGATTGTCTTCTATATGGGACACTGGGCTGTTGGTCTATACTGTTTGCATATGTCTTCTATATGGGACACTGGGCTCTTGGTCTATACTGTTTGCATATGTCTTCTATATGGGACACTGGGCTCTTAGTATAGACGGTTTGCATATGTTTTATATATGGGGACACTGGGCTCTTAGTATAGACGGTTTGCATATGTCTTCTATATGGGAGACTGGGCTCTTAGTATAGACGGTTTGCATATGTTTTCTATATGGGACACTGGGCTCTTGGTCTAGACTGTTTGTATATGCATTGTATATGGGACACTGGGCTCTTGGTCTAGACTGTTGCCATATGTCTTCTATATGGGACACTGGGCTCTTGGTCTAGACTGTTTGTATATGCATTGTATATGGGACACTGGCCTCTTGGTCTAGACTGTTGCCTATGTATTCTATATGGGACACTGGACTCTTGGTCTAGACTGTTGCCATATGTCTTCTATATGGGACACTGGGCTCTTGGTCTAGACTGTTGACAAATGTCTTCTATAAGTGATATTGGGCTCTTGGTCTAGACTGTTTGAATATGTCTTCTATAAAGGACACTGGGCACTTGATCTAGACAGTTTGCATCTTTATTTTGAACACTGAAATCTTGGTCTATTATGTTTGCATATGTATTCTATACGAGACTTTGGGCTCTTGGTCAAGACTGTTGCCATATGTCTTCTATATGGGACACTGGGCTCTGGGTCTAGACTGCTTGCATATGTCTTCTATATGGGACACTGGGCCCTGGGTATAGACTGTTACCACATGTCTTCTATAAGGGGCACTAGACTCTTGGTCTAGACTGTTTGCTTCTAAATGGGACACTGGGCTCTTGCTCTAGACAGTTGCCATATGTCTTCTATATGGGACACTGGGCTCTTGGTCTAGACTGTTTGCATATGTTTTCAATAAGGAACACTGGGCTCTTCGTCTAGACTGTTTGCATCTCTATACGTGACACTGGGCTCTTGGTCTAGACTGTTGCCATATGTTTTCTATATGGGACACTGGGCTCTTGGTCTAGACTGTTGCCTATGTATTCTATATGGGACACTGGGCTCTTGGTCTAGACTGTTGCCTATGTATTCTATATGGGACACTGGGCTCTTGATCTAGATTGTTACCATATGACTTCTATAAGGTACACTGGGCTCTTGGTCTAGATTGTTATTATATGACTTCTATAAGTGACACTGGGCTTTTGGTCTAGATTGTTACCATATGACTTCTATAAGTGACACTGGGCTTTTGGTCTGGACTGTTTGCATTTGTCTTTTATATGGGACACTGAAATTGTTGTTAAGGCTGTTGCCATATGTCTTCTATATGGGACACTGGACCCTTGGTCTAGAATGTGTGCATAGAAATTATGTATTCTAAATGGGACAATGGGCTTGTGGTCTAGACTGTTGCCATATGTCTTCTATAACGGACACTGGGCTCTTGGTCTAGACAGTTTGCATCCGTATACTATAAGGGACACTGGACTCTTAGTCTAGACTGTTTGTATATGTCTTTTATAAGGGACACTGGGCTCTTAGTCTAGACTGTTTGCATATATATTCTATATTGGACACTGGGCTCTTGGTCTAGACTGTTGCCATATGTCTTCTATAACGGACACTGGGCTCTTGGTCTAGACAGTTTGCATCCGTATTCTATAAGGGACACTGGACTCTTAGTCTAGACTGTTTGTATATGTCTTTTATAAGGGACACTGGGCTCTTAGTCTAGACTGTTTGCATATATATTCTATATTGGACACTGGGCTCTTGGTCTAGACTGTTGCCATATGTCTTCTTATGTGGCTTCGGACTCTTGGTCTAGACTGTTTTAATATGTATTATATATGGGACACTACCCGCAAATGTCATCACTTAAACAGACTTTACTCGAAGGTTGGCCCAGGGAAAGGTCAGACTTCAAACCGGAAATTCGCGAATACTGGAATCACAGAGACGAATTATCCGTCGAGGACAACTTCATTTTCAGAGGTCAAACGTTACTCATTCCACGCGGCTTGCGAAATCACATAATTCAGCAAGTACACTCCAGTCATCCCGGGGTTACAAAAACATTTAACAGGCTGAAAGATAGCTTGTTTTGGCCCGGAATGAGCAAAGAAATTACAGAACACGTGCTATAATACTCAGTTTGCCTCACACAAAGAGCCAATGATTTCGACCGAGTTCCCAGACAGACCGTATCAAAAAGTTTCTGTTGACAATTGATTACTACGGTCGCTTCTTTGAAGTTGATTACGAGATCTGCCAGACACGCGATCTGATATAATTATACGCAATCTACAGGTGCACGTGTCGCGAAACGGAATTGTCGAAACATTTGTAACCGACAATGGTTCTCAATTCAGAAGCCAGGAATTTGCTAATTTTGCAAAAACTTTTCGCAACCGAAAGGAAACGCTCTTTCTGAGAAAGGAGTAGGCATTGCCAAGAAACTCATGAAGAAAGCTAAAGCATCTGGTCAAAGCCCATACTCAGCTTTTCTGGAGTATAGAAATACACCTCTTGAATGCGGATTTACGCATGCACAACTTCTTCTAACTGCAAAGGTTATTGGGACGCATGGGAAAATTTCATTTTCAATTCAGACAAAGGATGGTAGAATATATCGCAGAAATAGGGCAGCTCTGCACAAAACCAATGAAAATGCATCCGACATAACACCCTTCTGCCCAGAAATATTAGCTAGGGATGTAAATCAACCAATTTCCCCTCAATAGCCCCTTCTACCTGACCGCCCGGCAACAACTTTATTCAATGCCCCTTATGTAACACAGTCTGGGAGAATGGTGAAACATAAGTGCTACGACAGCCGTGAATGGACTGTGTAATACGATCAGCACGCAGCCAGTACAATGATGTTAATTGTTTCTGACATTTCAATTTGTTTAATGTTAATGCATGTTTACAATAGAAATTAGAGTTTCAGATAAACTTTCACACTGTAGATATCCCTAATTTTTCACAATACATGTAGTTGATATGTATCAAGGTACCTTAATCAATTCATATACACATGTATTGATACATTGATTTTCTTTTTTAAAAGAAGGGAGATTGTTTATGATTGTTGAAATAGACTATAACATGCAAATGATTATGTGTACTGGATGCTGGAGCGACTGGGTCCTATACGGACAGTCGCGAATTAAACGTCATCAATACAACACGCTTGTTTTCTTATACTTATTCCTCATTTGAGATAGTATTTAATTTATGGCTTATCAACAGTAACAACTTATATCGCCGACCCAACAACATAACAAAACAGTCTAGACTGTTGCCATATGTCTTCTATAAGGGACATTTGGCTCTTGGTCTAGACTGATTGCATGTCTTCTATATGGGGCACTGGGCTCTTGGTCTAGAATGTTGCCATGTCTTCTATAAGGGACACTGGGCTCTTGGTCTAGACTATTTTCATGTGTCTTCTATATGGGACACTGAGCTATGTTCACACAACTACATACCCAAACATGACATAAGTGTGAGGTAAGGACGTCCGTAACCCGGTTTAAACGCCAGTGGTGATTTTGCTACTGACCGTACCAAGGCGGTACTCTCTTTGTCATCCTTACTTTTGTTTGTCTTGTGTCTTTGTACTTGTGCTTTTGTTCAGCTTTTGTATGGAAATCACCCAAGCTTTACAAAGAGTGTACATAAAGGTATCCCCGCCCGATCTTTCTTCATTAAATGACGATTACACTGAATGAAACTTGATAAAACCTTTATATTGTCCTCTGTCAAAGTTTCGATTGTGCTAAAATGTGCTACAAAACCGTTCACTCTGAAACCGTTTCAATATAAAAACGCATTTGAGTTAGATCTAGGAATTTCTAGGTCTAGGAATTTCGTTTTCTCACATACCTTCCCTTATCCCCGAGTTAGAACAACGGGTTAAGATTTCCTTATCTGTAACACGTGTAAGATCACTTTAGAACATATATGACGTCATACGTCATATATATGACGTCAAACCATAGAAACCGATGTTTATATGTCATTTAAACGGCGAAAATGCACTTTTTGATATGTGAGAAAAAGAATCTGATGCTCGTTGTCTTTTAAGATCACATGTTCCTAAACTCACCAAGAAAATGTTATTAAGCTCACCAAGGCTCGCTTAATGACATTTTCCAAGGCTCGTTTAGGAACATGTGATCTTAAAAGACAACTCGCAACAGATCCTCTATATACAATCTGAACTATCAGGCCAATTTACATGCCAAGAACGCGTGCTATTCATAACCCCGACTATTTAGGGAGTGCACTTAAAGATACATTAACACTTTCCTTCATATAAACGACTTTTCGCGCCATTGAAAACAGAGTAGACCCAGATCAGATAAAAAAGTCTTGGGGAGGGTGCACGGTAGACCCCACTGACTCCCTCCGTCAAATACATTGGATAAATAGCATTGACTAAGTATGTTTTGTCAGGAGAACGACGTTATTTATAGTGGTTATATTGACCGTTCCAAGGTGGCACTGCAGCTTTCATACTATGGTATACATCGGAACGTGTCTTAAGCGGCCATTCTGTCATTCCGTATTGGCGTCTTAGAAAGCATATAGTTGCTTAATGCATAGCAAATGTAATGAAAGTAAGCTACCGCCCGCCTAAGAGACCAGAGACCTGTTCAGGAGCGCGGGCGCTTGATTGAGCGCTTGCCCGAGCAAAGTATCACTGCTGAACGCGATCGAGCGCCCTTTCTAAAATCATGTACATTTTTGTTCTGCGGTCGGGTTCTAGAGCATTAGTTTGTTAATTACGATTGTTTTCTTCCAGTCGGTTGTTTCTGTTACCGTGTTGGTAGCCATCTTGGAAACACAAGCGAATGTCAAAGCGATACACCTCGCGAGTAGGCTAGCTTGCGCAAGCTGGCACTAGGCGGGCGCCCTCGTTCAGAGTCCAAGCGCTCGAAGTGACATCGAGCGCCCACACTCCTGAACAGGCCTCTGTAGTTACATGTACACCTACGGTAAATGTTTATGTCACATCAATACTGTTTATCAGCTAATGTATGAAATGCTGTATAATGCTTTGGACACACAATAAGTTTCTGGACATGCGTATAACATACGGATATACGGACAAGAACAAATCTATATGCTATAAACACCAAACCCATAATACCTTGTTACAATTTGCAGTAATATTGTAACTGGATCCGCACTAACGGACTGTGGGCTAAATTCAATATGACGGGTTATACTGTGTGAGAAACCATACTATATAGTACAACGAAATCATAGCAGCGCTTACATTAACCATATGTGATATAAATGATATCAGCTTAATCTCCGATATGTTTTAAAAGTATTGTGAAAGCCTTAGTTCTACGGTTAAGACGTAACTTAAAGTTAGTGCTTTGGTCCTCAAACTGGATATTTGGTTTTCTGAAGATTTTGTCATCATGTTCAGTTGTATTTGAAGTTGTTTTCTGATATTTGTAGGATAATAAGAAGTGAAAGGTTTACGTTATATATATACATGTTTTACCATTTTAAATGTTCTCATTAATATTCATGAGTATACAAATAAGACAGTTTAAAACAATAGCTGGAAATAAAAGCACAATGTCTTATCTTCAATTTGATACCAGTTTTATAGGTTTAGGACAAAAACTGGTTGTGGTACGGGCGATTTTGCAGGTATTGGTTATCATTACGAAAACTGGAGTTGTCATTGAAACGGGCCTAAAATAATTCAAACTGGACTACATTCGCAATTCTGATTCAGTAGACTTTCCTGAACAATTTAGTACCTGTGAAAAGAAGTCTAGGGGATGGGATACACGGTAGACCCCACTGGCTCCCAGAGTATAATAGACTACGGTTTCAGGCTGTACGGTGTGATCCCTCGAATCACTCTCTTGCACTCGTTAAGTATACCTCTGTTGTTACCTCAGAAAGGAGTCTGAAATCACATGACGCCATTGTGCTCGAAATAGCAAAACTAACTCCCGTACAAAATTGAAAGTTTTGTGTGTTTCGTTGACAGTTCAACGAAAGGAAATCAAAAGGCGAAGGCTTTCCAAATAAATTGTGTGCCATTTTGGGTTATAGCAACATTACATGTATAAGCAGTTCGGAATCTTCAAATTGTAGATATTGCTTGCGAAAAATTTAGCAGACATCATTCCATTTTGTTTGATTGTCCTAGAATATGACATTGTTTACTGCGTAATATCACAGCCACGCGATGTTGTTTGGCAAAGATGACCTTGTCTTCTCCTTTTGGGGGGTATTTATAACATGAACTTCTTTATCCTTTGTCGGGCTTCTTGGAAGGTAAACTTGTCTCTCATTTTTATTGAATAAGTTAAACCATAACATGGCTATTTTTGGACTTCTTGGAAGATGATCTTATTTACTTTTCGATGAATAACCTTTATGTTGTTGTACAGTTAAAATACTGAGAACATGGGTCTATACTTTTCATGTGCCCAATGTCACATAAATGCTGTTATATTTAATTGAGGTTTTCTTTTCGGATCAAATATTTAATGTTTTTCATAATTTAGAATACACTTTCCTTCTGATCGTTATCATCAGATCCAAAGATGCATTGCATATAATCGAGACACGTTACACGCTATCATGAGTGCTTGATGATACAAATTATTTGAATGATGAAAGGATTCGCATTTTGTTCAATGAAATTATTCCTATAATGGACACTGGAGTCTGGGTCTACACTGTTTGCATGTGGCCCTATAATGGACACCGGACTCTGAGTCTACACTGTTTGTATGTGTCCCTATAATGGAGACCGGACTCTGGGTCTACACTGTTTACATGTGGCCCTTTAATGGACACTGGAGTCTGGGTCTACACTGTTTGCATGTGGCCCTATAATGGACACTGGAGTCTGGGTCTACATTGTTTGCATGTGATCCTATAATGGACACCGGACTCTTGGTCTACATGTTTGCATGTGGGCCTATAATGGACACCGGACTCCGGTTCTACACTGTTTGCATGTGGGCCTATAATGGACACCGGACTCTGGGTCTACACTGTTTTAATGTGGCCCTATAATGGACACCGGACTCCGGGTCTATAATGTTTTCATGTGGCTCTATTATTGACACCGGACTCAGGGTCTATACTTTTAATGACACTGGCCCCTGGTTCTACACTAGTGTTACTTGACCAGAGGCCTGTCCAGGAGTGTGGGCGCTCGATGTCACTTCGAGCGTTTGGACTCTGAACGAGGGCGCCCGCCTAGTGCCAGCTAGCGCAAGGTAGCCTACTCGCGAGGTGTATCGCTTTGACATTCGCTTGTGTTTCCAAGATGGCTACCAACAAGGTAACAGAAGCAACCGACTGGAAGAAAACTATCGTAATTTACAAACTAATGCTACCCGACCGCAGATCAAAAATTTACTTGATTATTATAAAGGGCGCTCGATCGCGTTCAGCAGTGATACCTTTGCTCGGGCAAGCGCTCATCAAGCGCCCGCGCTCCTGAACAGGCCTCAGATTAAACTGAGACTCCGTGCATATTCCGTATATATGTGTAATTCTATATATATATTTCCGAAGATAAACAACGTTCGGGCATTATTGACTATTGACGGTATGTAATTTTGTTCAGTCCCTGTAATTGCTCAGTAGATAAGGATGTTGTATGCGAGAGGCAAGGCAGCGGGTTCTCGCCTCACCTAGGGCAGATTTTTATTCTTCAAAACGTGAGTCCGTTATGTTTTCCTCGTTTTAAGCATGTATTATTCCTGAAACACGATTATCCCACTTTCCATAGAAAGCAAAAAGTGCCATTACTTTCCATTACACGTGTCAGACATACATTGAAAATGGTACAATGTCGGAAAGAAAGGTTTTGAAACGTTTACGAGCGAAAAAAAGAAACTTGTCGCTACCGTTGCAAGTCATTTTGAGAACGTTCGTGGGAGTAAGGGGGCGTTTTCCGAACGTACAGCCATGGCAACCGGGGTGAGCAGAGCCACCGTTTTTGATGGTGCGGAAAGAACTCAGGGAGACGAATGCACTATCGTTCGAAGGAACCATACAAGCCTGAAATGGTCATCAGAAACAGAGTTAAGGAATTTACAACCCGCCATAGTTGCTCAACGCTTTGCATTTTACGCGCGGAAGAAGGAGCTTGAGGATAGTGGAATCACTCTGGTGTACGTAGACGAGACTTGGGTAGAAAGTAGCTATACAGCAAAGAGAAGAGATGTTGGCAGTCGGTGGGCATATCAGGATCGCAGCCGCCTTGTAACCGTGGACAACGGCTAATAGTTGTACATGCCGGATGCTGTTTTGGCTTTATAAATGGGGCTCTTCTCATATTCGTCATCTAGTACAAGGGACACCACTCAGAGATGAATTGAGATACATTTAAGAAGTGGCTAACAGAGCGGCTTCTTCTTAGCGAGTATAGGACCACATGCAAACAGTGTAAACCCAGAGTCCAGTGTCAATTATAGGGACATATGCAAACAGTGTAGACCCAGAGTCCAGTGTCCATTATAGGGCAAAATTAAAACAGTGTATACCCAGAGTTCGGTGTCCATTATAGGGCCACATGCACTAGGCTCTGTATCTAAACGTTTTGCATATGCCACAATTAAGGACACTGAACTATGTCTCTGTACTGTTTGCATGTGTCCATATAAGTTACACTGGGCTATGTCCTCTGGACTGTTTACATGTGTCCATATAAGTTACAATTGGCTATGTCTCTGTACTGTTTGCATGTGTCCATATAAGTTACACTGGACTATGTCTCTGTACTGTTTGCATGTGTCCATATAAGTTACAATGGGCTATGTCTCTACATTGTTTACATGTGCCCATATATAGAAAACTGGACTCTGTGTCTAATTTTTTGCATATGTCCTACAAGGGACACAGGACTCTGGGGCTTAATAGTTTAAGGGATACTGGACTTAGAGTCTATATAGTTTGCATGTGTTTCATTATGGTAGGGACACACTGAGCACTGGGCCCACAGTGTGTTCAGTGTATCTGTATAAAGTATCTCTCTCTCTCTCCCCTCTCTCTCTCTATAACAGGGCATTTGGCTCTGAGTCGATATAGTTTGCATGTGTCTCCCTATGAGGGACAGTGAACTCTAGGTCTACCTTGTTTGCACGACACCCTATAAGTTACAATGGGTTCTTTGTTTACACAGTTTGCAATTGCCTCCATATGAGGGACAGTGGACTCTAGGTCTACCTTGTTTACACGACACCCTATAAGTTACAATGGGTTCTTTGTTTACACAGTTTGAAATTGCCTCCCTATGAGGGACAGTGGACTCTAGGTCTACCTTGTTTGCACGACACCCTATAAGATACAATGGGTTCTTTGTTAACACAGTTTGTATGTGTCTCCCTATGAGGGACTAATAGCATCAAGCATAGGTTTTGTTAAAGACGGGGGTTTCTATATCCGAGGTTGGTCTGTTCCAGTCGGAAACGAGCTATAGCGAGTTTCCGATAGGATCAAACCAACTGAGGGTATAGAACCCACCGGCTTGAGCAAAACCCATGCTTGATTATTCTTCTCTCGAATTTTGTGAAGTACTACTTTACATTGCGTAATAAGACTTCCATATCTAATAGTAACAAACTGCAGCATAACTTTAGGCGTGACACCAAAATGACGTCATTTGTGATGACAACCACAAAGTTACGTTTTGGCGTAAATATAAATGATTGAGAGACTACAAAACAACGTCTTCGGTTAATTAAATAGGCGTTTAAAGTGTTTATATGATAAATAGAATTTCATATTCGTGCTAATTATTTATATTAATTTCAATTCATACGGTTGTTTCCTACAGAAATGATGGTATAATTCTGTAAGAGTTCCTTCCCTTGTATTGATTTTACCTAATCGCGCGTATGAATACACCAGACAAGGGGTGTTCCAGATAAGGATTTCTAGAACGGCTATTTTTAGTAACTCAGCTTATCTAGCACGTCGGAGAAGCGAGAAAAGTGAATCTTAACCCGTTGTTCTAACTCGGAGATAAGGGAAGGTATGTGAGAAAATGAGTTCATGGTCTACTAAGTGTGCAGGTGTTGTTATCAAGGACACATTACCCTGGGTCAGCATTGTTTGTATATGTCCGTATCAGGGACAATGTGTTATGAGACTACACAGTTTGTGTGTGTTGCTATAAAGACAATGGGTTATTGGTCTTGTGTGTGTTCCTATAAGATACATGACTCTGGGTCTACGTTGTATGCATGTGTCTCTATATGATAGCCTGGGTTCTAGATTTACATTGTTTGAATGTGTCCTTTTAATATACATTTGGCAGTGGGTCTACACTGTCTGTCTGTGTCACTGTAAGAACAATGGGCTTAGGGGAAACAATGTTTGTCTGTGTCACTTTTAGAACAATGGGCTCCGGGGATACATTGTATACATTTGTCCCGATATGATAGCCTGGGTTTTAGATTTACATGGTGTGCATGTGTCCTTTTAATAGACATTTCGCGGTGGGTCTACATTATATGTCTGTGTCACTTTTAGAACAATGGGCTCAGGGGATACATTGTTTGTCTGTGTCACTTTTAGAACAATGTGATCAGGGGATAAATTCTTTGCACATGTCCCCTTAAGAGACACTAGACATTAGGTTTACATTTTGTTTTGCACGTATCCCTGTTATAAGTGGTAGTCAATATTCAGACTAACTACATGCTGTTATTTTCAAAAAACACTGTGTTGCACATGTTTATATAGTAAATGAATCCAGTTTGTTTACATTGCTTGAAAAACCTGGAAAGACTTTAAAGAGCCAGTGTCTTAGTCCTGGTTGCGAAATATCCCGAATGTGAACACACAAAGGAACCGTCTGATCATGGTAATACACTGGCTGTTTCACAAATTTGTTTCCAAATGTCATATCAGCGAAACAAATATTGCATACACATTCCTTTTACATGTAATAGAAAACTGAAGAGTGAGTCATAAGACTTCATTGGGCACGCGCGCTTAAAATGGGTTAACCCAACAATGTACAGTACAAGCCCCGCGGACTTTTTGTTTTCCGTTTTACCAGCGCGGACACAATTATTTGAGAGCGGGTTTCCAGCACGGACAATTTTTATGGATCACCGCGGACAAATTCTGTGTCCACCGCGGACCGAAATTTACCCTACGGGATATTATCGCCGCCGAGCCATCGCTGTCCGTGCTGATATCAGCGTGGATTGCGGGGCATCACCGCGGACACTACCTTTATGACTGGCAGTCGTTTCATCGATTTAGGTATAAATTATTTAGATAAGATATATACAAAAGCTTACATGTACATATAAACACACATGTGCATTTTTTTCAACTGAAGAAACGCATATTGAATATACTGTCAGATCTAGAATTCAAAATGAAATTAGATAGCATACGTATATAGATAGCTTTCACCCAAAACCCGAGACTGAAACGGTTTCTTTCTGCTAAAACTACAATTTATAGTCAGATTTTAACGATTACCAGACTGTAAATGCTCGAGAAAAAAGAAATAGATACAAAATATCAGCAGCAATTGTTTTCACAATCTGATTTTCAGAAAATGCGTAGCGCAGAGATTATAGATATCAGGAGCACTCGGTCATATTTTTTTCGACCCCACGCGCGTATTAACCCTTTCCCTGTTCTACATGTGTTCCAAATTTAAATACAAATGTACATGTACCTACTGAATATTCATGGACAACATAGTTATAATGAATTATGGAAGGTGGAGCATAGTATACATTTTAGGAAAGCAAATAAATAGATATATTAAATTCTATTAGCAAAGTGAGTAGACCCTGATCAGACGGTTCCTCTAGGAGCGGTCTGATCTAGGTCTATTCTCTTGACAAATGCGTGAAAACAGGTTTATATGAGGGAAAGGGTAAAGGGGTGGAGAGTTGTATCCAACCATTATTTGTTGAAATCCTTTTTTTTGAAACCTTAACACTTTACTCCATAGTTTGTGTTCAGTATTGAAGACAGATGTTTGATTAAAACAGGCTGAATGGGACCATTTTGCGTTTTTCTCAGCCTGCCGTCTACTGTGATATAGAAATATTTCTTATGGCGCATATTCATGAATGTATCAAGTGGAACTATTTTTGAGTGGAGGAATGGATTAACGCACTATAATGAGTACCTATGGAGTAAAGGGTTGAACTGGGTATCATTCGACGAAGAGATGCAAACAGTTGATTAAATAATTATAAAGTTCCAAACGCATCTACACTAATACACTGATACACCGCATCTACACTAATAATCTATACTGTTACAGCTATTCTTGTTTGACCGACCATGTAGTGCAGCTACAAGATTTAATTTGATATCAGAATAAGACGAAAACTATTGTAGCTTATTGTATTATAATTTATTTTGAAACGGCGCAAAGAAGTCGCCTGCATAAATCATTACTCTGTATAAATGAGCCACCTGAAATAACAGATAGCCAAATATTGGTATGTCGTTGTCTTTCAGATGAGTTCAAAGCTGCGATCTTAATGTTATTCATTTAAGTCATATTAACCCTTTTCATGCTAGTAGCATATATTGACGCAATTTAAAAACAGTGCAGACCCAGATCAGACAGCTCTTAGAGGCTGTATGATCAGGGTGTGCATTGGTTTCTTATAGGATCTGTCAAGCATAAATTGCCATTCGTCCTGGGGAAATTATTACTCCAATACGAATATAAAAGTTGAAATGATAGATAGTCATACGTAATCCATTCATATCTGCGGGAAGAGAGAGAGAGGGAGAGAGAGAGAGAGAGAGAGAGAGAGAAAGAGAGAGAGAGAGGATGGGGAGAGAGAGACACACACACAGAGACAGAGACAGAAAGAGAGACACACAGAGAGACAGATAGATAGGGACAGACAGACAGACAGACAGACAGACAGAGAGGGAGAGTAAGAGGTGGAAGAGACGGACAGAGAGAGAGGGGGAGAGAGAGAGAGAGAGAGAGAGAGAGAGAGAGAGAGAGAGAGAGAGAGAGAGACGGGGGTGAGAGAGATTTTGACGTCCCTTCTGGCCTTGTGATTGCGTATCATTGTAAATGTTTATTTGGGGAGAGGACTTCTTAGAAACAACAACAATTGTACACAGAGAGAGGGACAGGGACGGTGAGGAAATATATTATGGGCTTATTAATTATGTATCAGACAATAACCAAGTCTAAAACATGATAAATATTTCATTTTCATACAGTGCCCCTGTATTGATTCACAGGTGCTCGTAGCATGCTATGTATCCACGACAACAACAGACAAATTCAATATAACTGGTCTATAAGGCCTTGTTCGATCTGATAGCATGGATGGATATCTTGTATTAACAATTTCTTAAAATAATACTTACATGTAAAATAACATTGACTGGTTTTAAACCTAACGTCAAACCCTCACCGACATCAATTTCAAGCTTATAGAAATTGTTTTATTTAACATTTCCCTGTTCTATGTTTATTCAAAATTTCAATACTTACTGAATATTCATGGACAAAAATAGTTATAAATGAAATATGGAAAGGGGGGGGGGGCATTGCAGCTATTTAACAAAGCAAAGAAATATATCTATCAAATTCTATTAGCAAACAGAGTAGACCCTGATCAGACGGCTCCTCTAAGAGGTCAGAGAAGACCCTTCTCTGTTTGCAATTGCGTGAAAACACGTTCATATGAGGGAAAGGGTTAAAGTACAATATGAAGAAATTTTGAATACATAATACCCATTCATTCTATATTTAATATTGTGGGAAATATAGATGACCGCTCATCAATTATGAAAAGCAATATCAATTATTGGTGATTGACACGCCTATAGGTGACAGTTGATTGGACTATGTCTTTTCAATGGGTGGGTCTTAAAGATACTGAACCAATGAGCTGTGACATCTTGATAGTAGCAAAAGAGCGGAAATACCCGTTGTCGGAACTTTATTGATGACCAAATAATTAACACAATGATGACCATAAATCAATGACCCCCTACGCTGAAACACCAAGGTAGTTTCCGTACATTGTAGAGCACGCAAAGCGATCATTGTTTTAATGTATGACCAAAACATTTGACCCTTATTATACTGAATTATCGTCCGCTTAAAAAATGTAGTCTGCAAAATAAATGAAATAAGTATTGCTTTAGTTCGTTGAAAACAAACAGAAAAATGAGAGTCAGACATATTTGACCCTAGTAACACTCTGGGGAACTCATCATCTGTTCAGTATACAAACTGTTTGTAAATATTAAGGAAGCCACGCTCGGCGGGCTAAGGGTTGATCTGCATATTTTTTTTTTAAACTTTCAGGGTCCTATAGAGAATGTCCAAGTTACCTACATTTATTATGCTGAAATAATTTGCTTTTAAAAATGTTTTTGTTTTCTTACCGGGTTTCCTTCTGTCTTCTTTTAAAATAAAAATCGACTAAATTTTGTTTCCGCGTAAAACATCGAATTAGTGTTAGTGTATCATTTTCAAAGGCAAGTGACTGCTTAATGCGGTGTGCGGAAAAATGCAACTGGAAAAAAACTGTCACCGGAAAAAATGCCACTGGAAATAATGCCACCCTGATTTGGAAAAATGCCATTGGAATATATGCCACTGGAAGAAATGCCACCCTTTTTTCAAAATTATATTTTATCCTTTTTTTAAGGCCCAAAATAGGGGGCAAAGGTCCGGGGGCAAGTGTCCGGGGGTCAAATGTCCGTAAATCGAAATGCCGATATCATGAATATTTATTAAATTTATTTTTAAAATAGCTTATGTACTGAGGCTGATTTGGTGTTGGAATAAAACTATAGAGTTAGATTCAACATAAATTCATAAGCAAACAGAATACCCTGATCAGACGGTTTCTATAAGAGCCATCGTATCCGTGTCTACTCTGTTTGCAAGCACGTGAAAAGCGTCGATTCTCTCAGATTTTTTACTTCTGTTGCCGGGTCATGTCAGACGTGCGGATCTCTAGCTGAAGCGTAACCTAAAGTTTGGTTGTCGGTAGGTTTCAACCATTTCCCTGTTTAATATTTATGTCGGAAAGATGACATCATGCTATTTATAAGTTGATTTTTATAATGGTGTAGGTACGCGGTCCATGACTTTTCTTGGTACTTGTAGAAAATGTAGAGTCAGATCTTATATAATTTCACAAGTAAACAGAGCTGGTCCCGATCATACGACTCCAATAGGCGCCTTCAGATCTTGGTCTTCTCAATTTGCAAAGGCATGGACATTGTTTATATATGGTAAAGGGATAAGCAAACAGAACAGACTCCTGGTCAAACAGCTTTTATTTAAGAAATCTGATCTGAGTCTTATCATTTAAGAGTTTTAAATTAATAAACATAGTTTTATGAATTGTATAACTATGAAAACATTCTTGTAATTCTGTTACTTTTGCTGATTAACCCTTTCCCTGTTCAGTATTCATGTAAGAAATAATGATATCATGAATATTTATAAGCTAATGTTTTGAATGGCATTTGTAGACAAGATTGTTTTGATGTTGATAGAAATTGTAGAGTCGGGCCTATTAAAATTCCATAAATAAACTGAGTAGGCCCAGATCATGCGTATGATCTGGGACTACGCTGTTTGCAAATGCTTGAAAACACGTTTATATTAGAGAAGGTTTGTATTTTAAGGTGGAATGGCCCGTCATTGTTTAACTGTAGATTCCATTCATTATATAAGACCTAACTTAGCTATTTGATTTTGAATAATACACAGTGAAGACCCTGGTCAGATGGTTGCTTTTTGAGCCAACTTGTCTGGTTCTACAGTGTTCAAATGTCAGTAGTTTTATTTCCCGCATTTAACAATACAAACTGTTTGTTTTATATACTGAAAATGATTTGTGTTAGGCAGTTGGAGACTATATTATTATATTACTTACTCAGCCTAAATACATGTATGCTGTAATTTACTAGCTAGACATAAGAAAATAGTAACGATCAAAGGTGCAAGATGGTCACTAAATCCCCTAATTTCTCAGCAGGGGGCAAGGGTCAGTGTCACACATCTGCCATCTATCACCCACTGTCAACCAAGTTATGAATTATTACGCAACAGGAAAGCGTGTAATGAAACCGAACTACCTAACAATGTGCCAATTGTCTAAAGTTATGATTTGTTAAACAGTTTCCCGAAAAATAGAAGATAACTATGCTTTGACTAATTAGATCTATGGCTAAGCATAATTAAACCCTACCGATTAAAACCAGTTAGATTATTGCGAATTCTAGTTCTAAAGACAGTTTAGATTGATATGATCTAGATCTATACTAAAATACTTTTACTAGATCTGATATGGTACTTTACAGTAGCCAGAAAGAAGACATTTCACAACACATAAATGAACGCCGTGAGACTGTACATGTATATCTTAATATCTAGATCTTATTAAAAACAAAACGAGATTTAAAATTCTAAATACTGTTGATCTAAATTATTCAACGCGTGTATCACAATAGCCCCTCACTACAAAAGCCCCTCTTGCAAAAGCCCCTCACCAAAATGGTCAAGGTTTACAAAAGCCCCTCACAAAAAACAATACTAACATTAATTGAACTTTAAGTGCTTTGTTAAGTGTACTTTTAAAAGGAGTATTAGAACAATAACCTTACTTAACGAATCTTTATAAGCTTGTCATTGAGCAAACAGGGTAGATCCAGATCAGATTGCTCAGTATTTTGATTTTGGTCTACTCTGTTTGAAATTTAAGAAAGTTAAGGAATTAGAAAATGGAAAAAGTTTGTGTTTAAGTTAATTGGGGTAATATTATAATAATTAATAAATAATATGGCTAATATTACATCATCCATAGCTATTGGATCTATATTAACTGTCACAAAGCAAACATGGTTGAACTAGATCATATAGCTTTAGATTTGATTTGGGTCTACCCTGTTTGAAATAAATATAAGGAATCTCCTCCTTGTGATCTACAATGTTTACTTTTATAAGTATAGAGTGTGCTAATTACCTTACTTAATGAATCTTTATAAACTGGTCATTCAGCAAACAGGGTAGATCCAGATAGCTGTAATTTTGATTTTGGTCCACTTTGTCCAAATATTTGAAGTATAATGATTAATTAACAAAAATAGTGGGGGACTTTTGTAAGCCTTTGCCATTTTAGTGAGCTTTTGATCGAGGGGCTTCTGTAGTGAGGGGCTTTTAGATGAGGAGCTTTTGTAGTAAAGGGCTTTTGAGTGTACCCCTATTCGACATATCCAACACATAAATAAGAATGTCTTCCATTTCAAAGAAAGGCCAGATCATGGGATCTTTTTTCCAAAGTTCAGCTGGTAATGTATAGGGCGTTCCTGAAGGCCGATTCATTCCAGCTTCTTGTTGTACATTGTATCTTCCCTTCGGTATACGGACATTTTCTCTCTAGGACATTTGTTCTCCTATTTGGGCATGGGAGGATATGGCTGACATTTGTCCCCTTCAAATTTTATTTTATTTTACTTGCTCTACTTGCTCGCAAAGGATAAAAAAGAAAATACATACATTGTTCTAAAAACGGACGGTTGATTACACAGGAAATCGGTAATGCAGAAAGAGTACGGAGCTTTTTAAATTACTTCAATTCTGCAATTAGCTGTCATCTGTTTTAAACGATCGTCAAATCAACATTTTTAAGAATGGTTGTTTACAATCGCCGCCCCTTAACCGATAATCTTTCTAAACCGATATTGGAGCTACATGTATCCTGTGTTTAGTTACCACCTTTTTTAAATGACAGCCAATTCAACTGTTTTGAATTGTTATTTTACTTCGCTACACCGGTTTGAGAACCTCTCTAATCAGGTCATTTTCTCGGTATGGTCACAGGGTTCGTTTTATAAGGTTTTGCAGTAATTTTGTTATTATCAGGGGCAATTACATTTTAAACGCATCGAATATTAGACCACCGGCTTACTTTAAAACTAGAAATTGGCATTTAAATTAAGAAATATGCTTTTAAAAAGAAAGAAAGTTGGCGTACATGTATGAGAGATATATTTTGCTGTACGTATATATTAATAAATGATAACTACAGTATTACCTCTGCAAAGCAACACTCTGGGGGATATAAACTTCTGTATTGTCGTTGTAGAGAGATTGTTGCTCATCGGGGTTACATGGCAAATCTCTCTCAAGAGACAACCCAGTAAGGAATACATGGGATCTTTTGAATACAAGTGGCCGCTTAATGCAGGACAAAAATACTTTTATCCTGCATTAATCTGCCACCTGTCTTATAACAGACATTTTATTTGTACATGTATCGATGTAGAGAGGTTCCACTGTAAGTTTTGGGGATTCATTTAAAGTGTTGTTGAAAGGAGGTGTTTGCTGTAATCTGTACTGTATGCTATAAACCCCTTCACTGTCATTATGACGTAATAATCCACTAAAATAGTCACTGTCAAATCATTGTCTGCTTACATGTTTCATCTACTTTTCTTTAAAAAAAATTTATGATAGGTTTTACTTAATTCTTTCCTCCATAAATACTCCTTTCTACGCCTCTGTAAAAGTCACCTGTTGAAACCAATGTGATAAAAAGAGCATTTGCTCCTACACGTATAGGAGTATATGCTCTATTTAACACAATGGTTTCAAATTACAAAATTCTAAAAACAATAATTTTATCTACTTAATGCTCCTTTTCGGTAGATTTATTCAAAGAAGTTGGATCCAAATTGAGCCTACATGTATGGAGGAATGGGTCTTAGAAACTTTAATATAAGTGTCTAATGGTTTGGATCCTTATCAGACGCGGCGTCTGATCAGGATCCAAACTGTTTGCAAACATTAGAGTTTTCAAGTTTGACATGGAAGGGTTTAATAGTAAATACAACTTACAATGGGGAAATTGTGATCTATTTCTAGATAAGGAATACGTCATGGAATTTAAGCAGGCGACACGTTGGTTTAGACATATCCGTTTAACGAAAGAATGTGGGTGTACGAGGTCCGTGGTTTGATAAACCATGTACATACTGTATACGCTTCTTTAATAACATTGATTAATTTAATTATGCCCCTTCACTCCCAGAATTCGGTTGCCATGACATTAACAACACTTTAGATCTAGACCAGACGTCTAATATCTCATTATCAAACCAGAACCAAAAACTGGTTTACATCTATATCTACGTTTTTAGAAAAAAATGGATTATCTTTTTTAATCCATAGGATGCAGGTACATCATGGCAGTGAATCGATTGAGCAGAATCTAAACATGCAGTACATGTACATCAAGCAGAAAGACAAAACATGTACACAGGTACATTTGTACACAGTAAAATATTAAGCACAAGGGTAATAAAACAACCATACAAGTATTATTCGAATGGCTATTGAAACTGGTTAAAACGTACATTTAAGCTGCCGAACCAAGACTAAATAATGGAGAAAACTTCTAACTTTACAACTCACCTGGCTGAATTGATATTAGATGTATTAGTAAATAAAATCCCTCAATTCTTTCGTCTGCCAGAACAATATTGATATACATGTAGATCTATACAGAAATCATAAGAAGACCAGTCAGGACTATTCTCATAACAGAATCAATAGGTTTTGTTGGTCGTTTCCAGTAGATTTCTGATAATTAAAATTTACACTGATGTGAAACTGAAAACAAAATCGATTGGGAATTAGAATTGGAACCTAAAAGATAGAGTCGAAATGAAGATGAATTCACTAACAATGTGCACAAACGTATGCAAACCTGATACAAGTTATACAACCTAGTAACTTATTGTGTGTGTGTTTTGTGTTTAACGGGTGTTCCGTGTTTCTATATAAAACATCTTACGTATTGAACAACAAATAATTGAAATAGAAAGCATACTAGAATATCGCACCCATATTATGCAGAAACGAATCAGACAATTCACGGACAGGTTATATTCCAGTACAATCAAACGCGCCAAAAATAATGGATGAATTAATTTGTGTTTGCCGAATGCAGAACAGTTTCGGTTTGGAATTAGTCTAAACGAACCATTTCTCGAGTGTTTTATTTCATACATTTCATATCAATTTTGCAAAATGTGGATGTATATACATGTAAAGAGAAAGATAAGCCGTGAAAATGGATATAAAAGGATGAAAAGGATATAAATATCAATCCAGGTAAGGTCAAGCGCGATCCGCAGTAGTACACAGTGGTCCACGATGATACCACCGCGACCTGCGGTGATAACGATCGCGCCCGGCGACGAGTGCCCCTACGGAGGGACCAGCGCGGACCCATCACAACCCGCGCTCGATTGCGGAAGACCGCATATCAGCGCGGACAAAAATACCCGTGTCCGCGTTTGATAAAATTGCGATGGGCCGCGGAAAACAAAAAGTCCGCGGGGCTTGTACTGTACACATTAAAGTTGTATTTTAAGAACTATAACTACTCAATACAAATGACTACCTCATGATTATTCATGTTAGAAGTTATTGCAGAAAATGTCGAATTAGATCTATATAATTAATAATGAAACTAATGATCCAAACCCTCGTCTAAATCTACTCTGTTTGCAAAGTGGAATAACATTGTGTATATAATGAAGGGTTAACCCTTTCGCCGCCAATGTCGGATATGTGATTACCTATGCAAACAGTTTGGATCCAGATGAGACGCCGAGAAACGCGGCGTCTGATCAGGATCAAAATTGTTTGTTACTTATTCTATGTTTTTGAAACAAAAATGAAGAATATCAAAACGGAAAATTTGTAGCAGACGACAGAGTTAGCAGACGAGATAGTTTGGCAGCGAAAGGGTTAAACAGTCAAAGAATGGTGCAGATGGGGACTTCTTCAGGAAGTTCAAAATATCTACTACACTGTTGGCATATGTGTACTTTCAAAGAGACTGTGAATGCTAGAAGTGGAATGGCCCATCAGTGTTTAAGCTTATACAGTGAACCCTCATTATACCGGTATACCGGCATTTGTTACAATGGCACCCTCATTATACCGGCATTTGTTACAATGGCACCCTCATTATACCGGCATTTGTTACAATGGTACCCTCATTATACCGGCATTTGTTACAATGGTACTGTCATTATGCTGGCATTCGTTACAATGCCATTCTCATTATACCGGCAGTCGTTACAATGGCACTCTCGATATACCGGCAGTATGCATTGAAACAAAATTACAGTAAAGTCTTTGAAACAACCACTGAATAAATAGGTGCAATGCCGATAAGACAGGTGATCGCTTAATGCAGAGCAAAAGAAGTGCAATAAGCTCCCAAGCGGAGCTTTTTGCACTTCCTGTGTTCTGCATTAAGCGTTTACCTGTTGGTACTAGTTTAAAACTGGTCATATGGTTCCTTTCATATTTAAACGCGTTAAAACGGCAACCTCGTTATACCAGCAAAACATCTGAAAACACACACCTCCGTTGTAAAGAGGGTTCACTGTAGTTCATTCTGAAATGAAAGGTTTATATTTGCTAGACACTCTTGAATGACATACCGTGCAGACGTTTTTGCAAATGCCAATACACACATGTCCCTATTTCAAAGTGTTGCCCAGTTCAACGTAGGTCTGGAAACCTGATTCTGGAGTGATATATATTAAAAATAATTTAGTTAGAAATCAGTCAATGCAGGATATATTTTATAGAGTATATAAGACATACAGACATTGTACAAATGAGTGCATGTGTTAGTTTAACCCTTTCCGTCATATAAACACATTTTCAAGTCTTTTCAAACATAGTATACCAATACCAGACGGCCGCAGTAGGAACCGTCAGATCAGGATCTGCTCTGTTTGCCTATGGAATTATATAAATCGAATTCTACAGTTTGTACCAGTGTCAGAAATCCTGTATAAATTCACAATTATAAGAAATCAGCTAATAATTATTGATGATATCATTAGCCGTATTCGACTGGGTCTGCATCAATAAGCAACTAAAACAGTATCCAGTCGAATTCAATACTAGTTGAGCAACAAAAAAAAATCATGCAACGCGGGCTGAAGACCGTAGAGATTGTTGAGTAACGCAAGGTAAAATTAATAAACTATAATTTGATTGGTTCAATTAAATGGTAAACGGACATTAGCGGTAGCCACCCCTTGCACTCCCGCCCCCTGATTTCTCTAAGGGTGGACATTAGCCCATCCGTGTTTTTGTTGTGGGCGGACACTTTTGCGATGGGTGGACATTAGCCCCCTGGTAATATATCGAAGGCGGACATTAGCCAACTCGGACAGTAGACCACTGTAGATTTGCCCACTAATTGCTGGATGCATATTCCCTTAGTAATATGGCCTGTATTTGCAACATTGTAGACTTGGACTAAACGACTCCTGTAGGAGACCTCTGGGTCATTGCTTATAAAAAATTTAGTTGTGTCTGAGTTCGTTCTCAAGTTTTTGTCTTAGTCTCAAATCTGACCAATCAAAAGCTTGAGAACTCAAATCTGACCAATCAAAAGCTCGAGAACTAAAATCTGACCAATCAAAAGCTTGAGAACAATCTCAGACTCAGAACATGACCTGCATTGTCATTCAAGATTTTAGCGATTTAGAATTTCCATATTGAACACTCTATAGTTTATATTTTACTTAATCAGATAATCTTTAAACGTTTTTGCAAACAGGATATATCCAGATCAGACGGTTCATTTAGGAGTCTGATCTGATTATTTAGATGCCATTAGAAAATTCAGCTAATTATGTTCATACAGTATTTTTGTAAAGTGTAAGGCATTGATGGTTCATTCGACTTTGAATATTCACCATTTAAAGGACTACATGAAGCCAGATGTTTAATTACTCGGCGAAAACTGATTAACACACAGAATAAACAGAATCACTAAATATGTATCAAAACCTGTTCAAGTCCCAAATATGGAAGATAATTTCATATTTCCTTGAGTATGTTTGCATTGACAATTTCTTATAACCAAAATGGTTAAAATAGCATTGGAGCGTGGGTTTAACATATTTAATCAATGACTCGCTGATTGGACGAATCACAGTCATATACCTTAGTTCTGGCTACTCTGAGTTTGATCCTTACTTCAGATGCTCAGGAAAGAACTTAGTCTCAAACAAAAAAGGTTTATATTTGACTCATATTTGTACTTGTATAACCTTGGGGATTGGTTATCAATTGTCATTTATAAAAACGCAAACTTTAAACCCTTAAAATGAGTAGATCTGATGTGTCTGAACAAAACTGTAACTGCTGGACATTCATATCATAGTTTCTACCCATGAAACCCATAACCAAATAAGGTAAGACTTACATGTGAAACAGACGGAAGTTTCATCAGAAAATATTGGTCAATGTGTAGTAATTCCTTGAAAAACAAACAGCACCATCACAATCTACCCTTATCAAGTTATCCTCGCCCCTACTCCCATACACAAACGGAGTGGATCCAGATGAGTCGCCGTGTAACTCTGCATCTCATCAGGATCCAAACTGTTGACACCCGGCCAGCATTTTTTCAAGAATCAGAAAATGCATCGCATCGAGCAGTCACAATGTTTTGTACCGCATGGTCAGGGTTACGTATGCAGACATGATGCAAGTGAGATTTATTTAACTTCCTTAACCCATTTGCTCCCACGATCCCATATTTGGGACGTAGGCAAACACTGTAGACTCTGATCAGACGCCGCATAACGCTTTGTGCTGATAGGAATTTCAAAATAAAACAACACGAAATTGAAAATTTAGGCCAGACACCACCTAGACTAATCCAAAATATAAACATGGAAGAATCCACTGGGAGCAAATGGGTAAAGCACTTTGACTACGTATTATTAAGTATCCCCGTAAAACTCCACGAATGCTCAAATTCTGAACTGTCGCAATATTTAGCCTTCTTGTGATTAGTTCAATCTTCTTAAATAACATAAACTTAGTGCCAAACAGTTTGCTTCGATGCTGATTAGACGCCAAGTTACTCGATGTCTGATATGGATCCTGATTAGACCACAAGTTACAGGATGTCTCATATGGATCGAGATTAGATGCCAAGTCACTCCATGTCTCATATGAATTCTGATTAGAGACAAAGTTACTCGATGTCTCATATGAATTCTGATTAGACCTCAAGTTACTCGATGTCTCATATGGATTCTGATTAGAGGCCAAGTTACTCGATGTCTCATATGGATTCTGATTAGAGGCCAAGTTACTCGATGTCTCATATGGATTCTGATTAGAGGCCAAGTTACTCGATGTCTCATATGAATTCTGATTAGAGGCCAAGTTACTCGATGTCTCATATGGATTCTGATTAGAGGCCAAGTTACTAGATGTCTCATATGAATTCTGATTAGATGCCAAGTTACTCGATGTCTCATATGGATTCTGATTAGAGGCCAAGTTACTCGATGTCTCATATGGATTCTGATTAGAGGCCAAGTTACTCGATGTCTCATATGGATTCTGATTAGACGCCAAGTTACTAGATGTATCATGTGGATTGCCAACCAGGTTGCGCTCTGAATGACAAGGGTACGAGTTGTTTTAAAACAGCAAGTCACACTTACTTTCGTAAAGGATGGTCTGAGCTGAGAGGTTAAGGTTACCCCTCCTATACATATGACACAAGAGGTAGATACTTTCCGTGTACACTTAACACGTAGTCCGCTCTTTACAATGACTCACATCTGCAAACTACTTCACTTACATCTGCAAACCACATGTCTCAATCTGCAAACCACTTGAATCCAGATGAGACGCCGAGTAATTTAGTCTACGATATTAAAAACATGAAACTGTTGTCGCATTCATCGTTTCTTGTAATGTGTACTTCTTTTCAGCATATAAACAAAAGTTTTATGTAATTGTAATAATTGTGAATGGTTTACCCTTTGTCATATTATGGACGAACCCATTATCATCTTTGCAAACAGTACACAGGCATTTCATGAGGATCCAAACTGGCCGTCACTCTGTTTACGCCTATTAAAGAGTTACGGTACACTAGCTAAATTTCTGTTATGTTAAATATGTTATACAGTTTACTCATTAAAATGTTATGCTGCAAATATTCTACAAATATTATGGCATAACAATTACATAATGATTTCATATTAATATTTTATATAACAAACTGCAACAATAACTATATTCTATATGAACTTTCAAAGTTTAATTCAAATAATTATTACTGTAAAATATAGTCTTAGTCTCGCCTTGAAAGTAAATTTTGTCCTGACTGGCTGGTAATTGGAGAGATTAACATAGCAGATTATTACTTGGTGCCACAGATTGATCTACATATGTGCACTATGGAAATTGAATTGTGCAAGCCTGTTACTTATTAGCAGTGGACAGTCATTAGCGCCTAAGCCTTTGAAGTACATGAAATAGATGATTGCTGTCTCACTCACCAAATGTGTTTCAAAACTCTTAGGGTGTCCATATCACCTTGAGAGTATGCTGCACAAACAATTCTTCATGGGGGTTAATTAGTATTAAGCTAAAGATTGCTGTGACCAAGAAATCTGAACGTCTGGTCAAGGAGAGAACGCCGGACAGCCAGCCGGGAAACAATTAGCACCTACCGGGAAAGTCACCCATTTATACCTCAGCAAAATGCAGTTGCATTACACTTGCATTTCTGCTGTAATACTGAATACACCAATAAAGATAGTTTTGATTCTAATATTGGAGTTGTGACTTTTCCAGGTAAGGTTATTTTCTTTCTCTATTTTTGTGAATATCTTGTATGGTTTTTTTTGAAGCAAGACTGTCAGTGCAAAACCTAACACTGTATTTTGAATTTCTGTGCAAATTCTAAATTTAGTAAATCAATTATTTTTAAGTAGCAACTTTGTGCATACTGTCTTGCCTCAATGATACTGAATCATATTGAATATATACTATGTTAATGCCACAAAATTATATCGTATGTGCCAATGTTTCTGTATGAACTTTTCATGATCTGGATCTATAATGTTGGCTGAATTGTGAATACATATGTTAATGAGAACCTGCCATTTATAGCAAACAATTGTATCAGGGTACAAACTATATTTTATTATCTGGACAGTTATTTCCGTTAACATGATATTTGGATTTGTGGAATATGAATCGAAATGTCATGAGTTGTGGAAACTGTACGTTGA
Organism: Azorinus chamasolen; assembly: GCA_963576725.1. Lineage (NCBI taxonomy): Eukaryota > Metazoa > Mollusca > Bivalvia > Cardiida > Solecurtidae > Azorinus > Azorinus chamasolen. Next base: position 7,201,034 of record OY755250.1, on the reverse strand, counting down.
TTTGTGGTACATGTATGTTGCAATGATCTGGATGCAAACAGTTATTCCCAGATTAAGTTCTCTTGATACTTTAATCTAAGTGATGGCATTAACTACTGTATAAATTGTGTATGTTTATTTGATGGTCTACATTGTTACAAATTAAGACATTCTGAAGTATTGTGTTAATGAGAATCTGCCATTTATCGCAAACCATGGTATCAGGATACAAACTGTATTTTAGTATCTAGTCAGTTAGTTCGGTGAACATGATATTCGGATTTGTGTAATATGAATCGGAATATCATGAGTCATGTCTACTAAATATCAATGTGTGATATGTTACACTTATCTGGATGCAAACAGTTATTTCTAGGACAGATTTTCTCTCGATACTTTAATCTTAATACCGACTTTAATTACCGTATTTAATATAAATACTTAATGTCCTTAGGTACTTGATTATCAATATAGTTGTAGGATGTGGATATACTGTAATAGGTCTGTGCTTCCAGCTCTCACATTAGAATTGAATAGAATAGAACAGTGAAAGACTTTGATGCACTGAGCATCAAAGTGTGCCACTAAAATGTATTGATAGTTTTTAATAGTAAATACAAATAGCAGTAATTGGGTTCAGTTGCCTCTCACAGCCAAGTGAGTTCTACCAAATTAAATTCCCATCTGAGTTATTCCCCTTTGTATTTCTTAAAGCTATTATAAGATAGGAGCTGAAAGCATGACCTCGCATCTACAATATTCTTAAGTTGTATGTTATGTATATGATGTATACATGTAGACACTTGCATTTCTGCTGTAATACTGATTACACCAATAAAGATCGTTTTGATTCTAATATTGGAGTTGTGACTTTTCCAGGGTTACCCTACAGGCGAAATTATAAATACATCAAAAACAATGGAATGGTCACAGTTCTTGGGAATGCGCTTATCTGACATTATAAAATGGTGTTGACCCAGACCATTTTACCGTGTCGGGAACACGCATGTGATCAGAGACCATAACTGGCAGTCCCTGTGCTGCAGTAAGCCCAATTAAGGACTGCCATGTTTCAGCGCTCACACAGTCTATAGTTACAGTAGCATTTCTCTAATACGACCATAAAAATACAGCAGGCATAAATATTGGTCTAAAATGCAGGTGATAAGTTAATGCAGCATAAAAATTATACAGAAACAAACTGACCAACTATCGCTACTGTACTCAATGATTGAGCTGCAAATAGAGTAACTATACAAAAGTAATTAAGAAGACAGACAGAAGACAGACAGAGAGACATACGGACAGGCGGACGGACGGACGGACGGAAGGACGGACAGATCGACAGACAGACAGAGACAGACAGCAGACAGACAGACAGACAGACAACAGACAGACAGACAGGTGTTCTCCTTTACTGTTATCAATCAAGACATACTGTTCATGAACAGACTCAATAAAACCGAGTCTGCAATTTTCTCTTTTTGTGTTGCAATTTTTGCTCTCGGGGGATCACCCCCTTTCAGAATTTATAATCTTCACAACAGCAGGTGTTAAGTGCTTGTGTGGCGGCCGTAAAACGTCGCCCCGTACTTCATTCTCAGTGTTGTTATACCTTCTGATCCTTCGAGATCATGAATTTCAGTACTTCTTGTTCTGAAAATTGAATACCGCTTAAGCCGGTGCTAGGGGGCGTGAGCAGTGTTGCACTTTCAATTACTGTTCATGAACAGACTCAATAAAACCGAGTCTGCAATTTTCTCTTTTTGTGTTGCAATTTTTGCTCTCGGGGGATCACCCCCTTTCAGAATTTATGTTCCATAAAAAAACGGTCTTTGGTAGATGCCAATCATTTTAGTTTGAAGCTGCAGTATTATCGAACACTCTGTCATTGTGCTTAGTCCATCCTATGATCAGTCTTTTAGGTCATCTTGAATGGCATTTGCTGATGGCATTAGGTGCTCTTCTGTACGATAGGGCAAAACTAGAATGTTAAAAAGTCCTAGAATCTGAGATGGTGATAGCCATTTGATTACGCTGGTCCTAACAGTGGATTTAATGGACTTATGATTTAAATGCGATTTTTCTATATAGGTTTTGCAAATAAAAGTATGTTTCAAATGCCTAACTTGAGTATTAGCCGGGAATTTTACTGTCAATGGCATTTCTTCCATAAAGAACACTTTGTAGGACGTTTGATAGTCCCCACTGTGCTATTTGAAGATCCCCAATGAGAGAAACGAAACTGACTGCAAATGAAAGACAAAATTTGGGAAAAAAGTAAGTTCCGTTGTTTAAACTTATACTCCACAGACATAATTTTAACGGTTTTTTTGCAATCAGAGTAGACCATCTAATCAGGGTAGACACAGATCAGACAGATCTTGCATATACCATCTAATCAGGGTAGACGCAGATCAGTCAGACCCTGCAGGGACCATCTTATTAGAGTAGACACATATCAGACAGATCCACAGAGACCATCTTATCAGGGTAGACACAGATCAGACAAATCTTGCAGGGACCATCTAATCAGGGTAGACACAGATCAGACAGATCCTGCAGAGACCATCTAATCAGGGTAGACAAGGATCAGACAGATCCTGCATAGACCATCTAATCAGGGTAGACACAGACCAGACAAATCTTGCAGGGACCATCTAATCAGGGTAGACACAGACCAGACAAATATTGCATAGACCATCTAATCAGGGTAGACACAGATCAGACAAAATTTGCAGGGACCATATTATCAGGGTAGACACAGATCAGACAAATCTTGCAGGGACCATCTAATCAGGGTAGACACAGATCACACAGATCCTGCATAGACCATCTAATCAGAGTAGACACAGATCAGACAGATCCTGCATAGACCATCTAATCAGGGTAGACACAGACCCGACAAATCTTGCAGGGACCATCTAATCAGGGTAGACACAGACCAGACAAATCTTGCAGGAACAATCTAATCAGGGTCGGCTCTGTTTCTGATATGTCTGATTCTGCAGTTTCTCTCACAGTAGAAAATTCATATTTCGAAGAAAATCTATTTGGTTTCTAGACAAGTAGCTTTTAATTAAAACAATTTGATCACCAATAAGACAGCGATGTATTTGACGTTTCATCTAGATCAATTATACTAAATTAATAAATCTATTTAGCTAGATTCCTGATAAATGTTACAGTTAGCTACTATTCCAAAATCCCCATGCCAAGACACCGTGATAATTAAATGTAAGTATAGTTTGACAAGGACAACTATCAAGGAAAACTATCATATATCACAAGAACTTTAACACGCTTATGGATGCGTAAACAATAATAATATCAACATACAGATATAGCACTGAGTAATGCAACCAGAGCAAAGTCTGTTTCAAGCTCAAGAAATATTCTAAAGGATAAATCAGTAGCATGCACGAAGCATGTAATATTACATTTTAGACAACAACATACTTATATAAGGGCTGCAAACGTCAGAATATGCTGATTCTTGGATGCATGAGGCCAGTTTACACGAAACAGAAGGTTGAGTATCTTGAAATACCATAAATATAAGTATGTATTTGCATAATGGATAATTGCATCTGTAAATAATTGTCATTGGCTTCAGTAATGAAGCATAATTCTTATTTCCACTGTCTTTAAATCTACCATTAAATTGAAGAACAGGTTGGATACTGATTATTCGATTCCATACTGTTTTCATATGCTATCACGTGTTCGCCGCGAGAGAACAAATAGCCAGGGACCAAGAGATATATGTTCATTCATGTGATTGGGTTACAAATGTAGTTATTTTTATACGGCTGTAAGATGCTGTCGGCTTAACAAAATGGCACACAGGACGGTTGCACGGTTTGACACCACAACACAACCGGCCCTTGCTTAAAATGAAATCCTAAAGTCAGTAGAATGATAAATGATTCAAGTACTGTCAACGTGTGTTAAAATGTAAGTCAAAGCACGTTTTTTGATGCATTATATTTTCATTCATTAAAATACCGATCACTTGAAAAATAGTCACTGTTGATGAATAAATGAAAGAGTGGCAGAACGTATGAATTCGGGTTCGAGCAATGGAGGATAAGAATTACACAATGATGGTTCGTGGCAAGTGATTTCTTGATAGCGGATTAGGAGCTGCGTCACTTGAGTGATAGGCGTTTGAATGTGAAACTGTCACGATTGAAAATATATGAAAGAAACTGCAACAAAGCAAAACCGCCTCAAATTCACTACCTGTCAGGAAACGAGACCATAATGGAAATTAAAGGAAAAAAATCAATTTCTACTTTCACAATAATACCGTTAGCTGTAAGCACATGATGTTCTCTGATTATTTCGCCAATGTACATAGGAAACCGGACAGTATAAGACCAAGATTAACGTACGTTGTATGTTATTGTTACATGAGTGTACAGACCGCATATTTGTCAACAAATCCTTGGTGTTGAACTTGAATATTTTAGCACAGTGTAGTGTGGTGGTGGTCACAAACATACGTTACATTTATTGTATAATGGTGTTGTTCTCAAGATATGTTACACACAGTGCATTGTGCTGTTGAATAATACAAGATATTACATTCATTGTATTACAATGTTGAACACACCACTATGTTACATTCATTGTTTTTATGGTGATGAACACGATAATATGTTACATTGTTTCATTATATTATGGTGTTGTACGCAAAATATGTTACACACAGTGTACTGTTGATCACAACAATATGTTAAATCCATTGTATTATGGTGTTTGAACTCAACAGTATGTTATATTTATTGTATTATGGTGTTGAACACAGCATGCTACTTACAATGATGTATAGTGTTGAACACAAGAATATGACATATTTATTGGATGCTGGTGTTGAACACAGCAATATTTTACTCACAGTGCAATGTATAGTGCTCTCATGAATTATTCGAATATCGTTTCTTGCGGTGGGTGTATCATGTTCGCTACCCAATGAACCAAATATTAGCAAATACAATTGCAAACATGTAGGAAATTACCAAAATTGAAAGAAAAAACAACATATTTTCGCCAGAAATAAATTAAATCTGAGCAAAACATTCCAGCTGCGAAACGTCTTGTTGCAGTGACACCAAGGGAGATGAATCTTGATGCCTTCTTATGCTTACGAATCACGACACTTTGTGTTGGTCCTGTTGGATTGTGTGCTGCCGAACACAGGACTATGTTAAAAGTATGGCATTATGATGCTGAATATACCAATGTTACACAATGTTGAACATAATTATATGTTACACACAGTGTAGTGTGGCGTTGAACACACCAATATGTTATATTCATTGTATTATGGTGTTTAACATTAATATGTTATTGTAATATAAGTATATGTCACACCTAGTCAGATAGTGTAAACGGACCGAACACGGATTAAATGCACCAGAAATTTATCCGGTGATGTAAGTCGTCCCCACTGCTGCTCAAAGCTCTCGCGATCGGTGTATGGAGCGCATAAAACGCACATGGACCACATAATTAACAGACATGTGTACAGGAAAATTAACATCCGATCTACGGACATCACAGTAAGTTTAACAGGCAAGTACCGTGTAAAACGAAAATGCAACGCATGAGGAACTGACGTTACGTTCTTCGAACGACGTTGTCCGGAATACCTCCCGTTGACTCATTATTCAGTAGTAGTCCGGTCACGAATCAAGTCCACAGATGCCAACTGGACATGTTCAGGAGAAAGAACGCAAGTGCATAGATACCGCTCATCCAGCAGGTGCCTTTGTTCGTTGGAGTCCGTTCTGAGTTATTTTACATGTCCAAAACTTTCCACCGGACTGAACGGAACTTGCCTGACAGGAAGCGCACACAACCATTGCGAAACGGACAAGAAACGCATACGGACGAAGACGAACGGATTAAAAGTTATGTTTTCTATCGAAAGTCCGCTAATGCTATCCGGTAAGGTGAGACCGATTATATGGTGTTGAAAACCAAAAGTTGTTAAATATATTGTATAATGATTTTGAACAAAACAATAAATTACACAAAGTGTATAGTGGTGTTAAACTATTGTATTATGGTGTTGACTACAACAATATGTTCCATACATTGTATTCTGGTGTTAACACTGACTTTTATGTCGGAAACGAAATGAGCTTGCCGGGCTCATGTATTGTTTATTCCCTGTCATGCTCTTAATGGGTGCACAATTGACGGACTTTCACAGTTATAGGCTATAGTTTACATATTGCCCTGTGTTGACCGTGTTTGATGTTGTAGTGGAGTGTTGCAGGGATACCTTTATTAACACTGTTTGTTTAACTAGGGTTGCTCTCAGACAAGTGTGAGATTTACGCCCGTAACTGCGTTAACTCCTCAATGGTAGTTTTGCCGCTGACCGCTCCAAGGTGGTACTCTCTTTGCCATCCTTACTCTTGTTTGTCTTGTGCCCGTTTGTCTTTGAACATGTGCGTTTGTTGTTGTTTGCTTCTCGTACGTGCGTGTACGTGTGTGTGCACGTGCGTGAGCGCACGCTTGCCCTTGTTTGTGTTTGTGTGTGGTTGTATGTGTGTTCCTCACCTAATTTCTATCGGTGTTTAGGTAATGGTTGCGTTTTGTGTTGCTTTACCTACTTAATTATTTCTTACTTGCATAAGAACAGACGGAATAAGAATAAATGTAGAATGTTCAGTGTCAGAAGAACATATGGACATATGAGCAGATATGACATTAGAGCAGATTGTTTTTCACAGTGGGGAGGGGTAATAAAATGTATATCCAGCGGGACTAAAATGATTAGTTAAGTTGAACATATATGTGTTATGTTATGTATTACTTACTCTATCGATGTTTTAGTGACGGTTGCGTCTTTATGTGTGGCTTTATCTGCTTCACTCTTACTACTTTCTCATGGAATGATTTAGCTATGGTTTGGACAGCTGAATTACCTGTTTACTCCTTGTTTATATAAATAGATTAATTTTCATATTGGTATTTGAACACGGGAACAATTAGTTATTTCATAATTTGTAAATACTAAATTATATCGTATCATAAGCAAACAGAAAAAAATCGTCTAGTGTTTATGGGCAGTTATTATACTCCACAGGAGCCGTCTGATCAGGGTCTACTGTGTTTGCAATGTCGTTAAAAGCTAATGTATGGAGTAAAGGGTTAAGAGAATATTTATACGTAAACATATACAGTGAAACCCCGCTAATGCGACCACTTAATAAACAGCCACTGATGTCGTCTAAAGCAGGTGGTTGCTTAATGCATGACGAAAGTTATGCTGAAAGCTCCTATAAGAGCTTTCTGCATAACTTTCGTTCTGCATTAAGCTACCACCTGCCACTGTCACCCAGAATTATGCCCGTTTTTGGTGGTCGCATTAGCGGGGTTTTACTGTATATAGCATCTTTTCGCTTTTTACACTGTTTGATTAACTAGGGTATCATACGTATTGCATAATCGTTTAACATTACAATAACAAGGAGCGTACGGTGTTTAATCAGCACTTAGCCAACTAGTTTGCGTCATGTTTGGCAAAGTTTCATACATTCTGGTACCAGATGAAACATTGCCAGCGCGGTGTCTTAGCAGGTTCCAAACTATTTGCAACCCGATCAACAGTTGCTGAGAAAGTTACAAATTTCGGATTAAGCGTAAGTATGAGACGGAAACATGTTGAAGCAGCTGTCACAGTAAAGCTGTTGGATAAGTTTCGCTGCATATTTTCCTTATTGCTTGCGACCCGAGTTGCCATAATTTGCATGAATTTATCTCATATTACATTCTTCGTAAAGGATGGCATTGTGGTAAATATTAATGTCTGTATATTATCCTTGTATCATGACCTCCAATGTCATGTTGTGAATAGAAAGTAATATCCAATCACAATAGCCTTGAGACGACGACGATAACAAACGCAATTTAATACATCGGTTCACATGTTCTCTTTGTAGAACGCAAACATTTATTCAAATTATTTAGTTACTGAAGTCAAAAGATGGATGTTAAAAAACCATATACCAACATTTTCATCATGGCTTTAAGGCTTGGTTTATTGCAACGTGAGCTTTAATGCATGTTAGAGGGTAATGTAATACGAAGCATGCAGGCCATAGTTTGTCTCTTGTTCCACTTTTGCTAGTGATCTACGCTGTTTTCAAAGCATAAGCACTTAAACCTTTCAGTCCCACACATTCTATTTGTCCAAATCAGATGTTTGACACTGGTATAAACCACGGGTTCAACGTCCTGATCAAATCACTCAACCAGGAGCCCTCAGATCTTGGTCAATAATGTGTACAAGCTATAGGACCAGATCTTGGTCAATACTTTTTGCATATGTCTCAGCTATGGCATCCCATCTTGATCTATACTGTGTGCATATGTCTCCGCTATGGCATCAGATTTTGGTCAATACTGTTTGCATATGTCAAAGTCATAGGATCTTGGTCAATACTGTTTGCATTTGTCTCAGCTAAAGCATCAGGTCTTGGTCTATACTGTTTGCAAGTCTCAGCTATGTCATCAGATTTTGGTCTATACTGTTTGCATATATCTCACCTGTGGGATCTTGGTATATACTGTTCGCATATGTCTCACCTATGGCATTTTGGTCTATACTGTTTGCATATGTCCAAGCTACAGGATTTTGGTCAAAACTGTTTGCATATGTCCAAGCTATGGTATCAGATCTTGGTCTATACTGTTTGCATGTCTCACCTGTGAGATCTTGGTCTATACTGTTTGCATATGTATCACCTATGGCATTTTGGTCTATACTGTTTGCATATGTCCAAGCTACAGGATTTTGGTCAATACTGTTTGCATATGTCCAAGTTATGGTATCAGATGTTGGTCTATACTGTTTGCATGTCTCACCTGTGGGATCTTGGTCTATACTGTTTGCATATGTCTCACCTATAGGATCTTGGTCTGTACTGTTTGCATATGTTCAAGCTATGGGATATTGGTCAATACTGTTTGCATATGTCCATGTCATGGGATCTTGGTCAATACTTTTTGCATATGTCCAAACTATGGCACCAGATCTTGGTCTATACTTTTGGCATAAGTCAAAGATATTGGGTCTCGGTTTATACTGATTTCAAATGTCCAAGCTATGGGATCGGGACAGTTTAATGGTTTAACAGTTTTGTTGAATCATTTGAGTTTATGACCTATCCTATAAAACGTCAAATATCCTACAAAAAGCCAAATTAACAAATTGTGTGAAAATTGCACAATAATGTGCAGGTGTGGTTTCCTCCCTTCAGAATTTACCAATTATTCCAATTTCAAAACAGGATCAAGCCGAATATTTGAAGTATAATTATATAGAGTCAGTGAGACAGAGCGTATGCAATATTACCTAAGACTGCACATATTTCCAACATCCGGGATAATACCCGACATAAACAAGTTACCCACCTGTTAACCTTTATCCAGCTATTTGCTAATTTGACTCGCATTTGCAAATAATGTTGGATGCAGAGAGAACAGAACAACACTTCTGTGCATGCCTCCCTACCTGCGTGCCTGCCTACCCGTCCATCTGTCTGTCTGTCTGTTTGTCTTTCTATTATGTCTGTATATCTGTCTGTATGTATGTATGTCTGTCCGCCTGTTTGTCTGTCTGACTGTATGTATGTTTTTATATACGCTTGTCTGTTTGTCAGCCTGCCTACCTGTGTACCTGTGTACCTGTTTATCTGTATGTCGATCTGTCTACATGTCTACTATGGGAATCTAGAACCAACCTGAGGTAACTAATTTGTTACCCTTTAACACGCAATACTGATCAGAAAGTAACACGTTCACGATGAGCGTGTTATTGAGATCAGGAACCAACCTGTTCACTTTTAGCATGTTTTGGTATCAGGAGCCAAACACAAGAACCAACCCATTTTAGCATGCTGTGGGTTTCAGGAAAACCTCATAATTTTAACATGCAATAGGGATCAGGAATGAACCCGTTCACGGTAAGCATGTTATTGAAATCAGGAACCGACCTTCACATCTAGCATGCAATGTGAATCAGAAACTAACTAGCTCACTCTAAGCATGCAAAGGGGATCATGAGCCAGCAATTGTAATTTTAGCATGCAATAGGCGACAGTTGTATTTTAGCAAGCGATAGGGATCAAGAACCAGCAATTGTACTTTTACTATGCAATAGGGATCAAGAGCCAATAACTCTCGTTAACTTTAAGTTTCTCAACCAGAATTTTATGGGGATGTTATCTACAAACTTAGGAAAATTCGGGGTCATATCCATTTGCATGATTTGTTTATAAAACGCATTAAAAAATTTAAAAAGAAAGGTTATGATCCTATTATATTGCAACACACTGCATGTTTGGTTATGGACCCTTTTACAGTCGGTAGCTACGCTTCCCTCTTTGCTTGCGCGATGACAGGCCGAGGATAGTACTCTATGATGGTATACTCTTAAACTTGGATACAGGAGGAGCTTACCAGACTCATGTATTATTTTTTCCCTGTCGTGCCCTAAACGGCTTACCTGCAGGTGCTCTGACTTCAGCAAAGTCATTGAGTACATATTTGACGGATTGTCACAGTTATTATGCTATGTTTTACATGTTGTCCTGTGTTCACCGTCGTCTATGTTGTGGGTAAGTCCAGCGGGGATACCTTTATTTACAATATTTGTAAAGCTAGGTTGAGAGAAGTGTGAGGTTAGGACGTCCGTAAACCGGTTTAAACTCCCAGTGGTGTTTTTGCTGCTGACCGTGCCAAGGCGGTACTCTCTTTGTCATCCTTCCTTTTGTTTGCCTTGCGTCTTTGTGCTTGTGGTTTGTTCATGTTGTGGAACGTTTGTCCCTGTTTCTTGTGTGTCTTTTGGTGTTTTCTGTGTTCATTTCGTGTGTGTGTGCGTTTGGGTGTGTGGTTGTGTGTGTGTGTGTGTCATGCTGTCTATCGGTGTTTTGGTGGTGGTTGCGTCTTGCATGTGGCTTTGCCTGCTTGACTTTACTACTTTTCCACTTAAGCATGCTATAAGGACCAGGACCCAACAGCTCGTTAATTTTAAGCATGTTATACGGACTAGACCAAACAACTCGCTAAATTTCTGCATGCTATACGGAGCAGGGTCCAACAACTCGTTAACGTTTAGCCTGCTATACGGACCAGCACCCAACAACTTGTTCACTTTAAGCAATATATACGGATCAGGAACCAGCAATTGTTCTTTTATCATGCAATAGGGATAAAGGGCCAATAACTTTCGTTAACTATAAGCATTCGATACGGACCAGGACCCAACAACTCGTTAACTCAGTTTGTCTGTCTGAAACATGCATGATATATCTAAGCATGTTATCCGGACCAGCACCCAACAAATTCATAAACATGACATTTAGTATATTATGGGGATCAGGATCCAAACCATGCTATGGGTAATACGAACTAAGCAATACATTTTGAGCATGCTTTATGGACCAGGAACCAACACATTATCATTTCGCATACAATGTTGGTCAGGAATATATCCGTTAATTATTAGACTACTGTGTAAATTAGGAACCAACCCTTTTATTGTTAGACTTCTATAGTGATCATGCACCAATCTATTAACTGTTAGATGACTATAGTGATCATGAGACAAACCATTAATTCTTAGACTACCATGTAGATCAGGAACCAACCCGCTACTTGTTTGACTACCATGTTGATCAGGAACCAATCCGTTAATATTTAGTATGCAATTGGTATCAGGAACCAGCCTATTAACATTATGTATGTATTTGGGATCATACACATTTAAACTTTAAGCATGCTACACGGACCAGGAACCAAACGGTTATTTTAGCACGCAATAGGTATCAGGGTCCAACATGTTAAGATAAAGCACTCGATAAGATCAGGAGCCCAATAACTTCTGTTAGTATCAGGAACCAACCTTCTCACCTTTTGCAAGCATTCCGGACCAGAAAACAACCTGTTAATATAAGGTATGCTTTGGGGATCGGGAACCAATGCGTTAAAAGTACAAAAATGAGTCATGCAGGAAACACCACATACAGAACAAACACTCGCCCGAACAGCAACACAAGGAAACAGCAAATGTACATAAGTAGAAAAAACAACAAGAGACGCACAAAGACAAAACAAACATACAATAGGAGGAAGATTGAAGTACCGCCTTGGAACGGTCAGTGACAAAAGTCACTGGGGGGTTAAACCGGTTTATGGGCGCCCAACCTCACACTTATTCCATCCCCATCCTAAAAGACAAACAGTGTAAATAAACGTATCCCCTCTCCGACTAATCTACAACAACCGCGACAGCAAATACAGTGGTAAAGTGCATGTATAACAAAAAACATTTAAGTGAACATACTGTATCCACCTATCGCTAGTGTACTTAATGATTGAGCTGCAAACAGAGTAACTGTAGAAAAGTAATAAAGGGTACGACAAAAATGAAATAGTACAGATATCCGCGTTACTTTTAGCAAGCATTGAGGATTAGGAACAAAGCTGCACACCATTTTCAAGCACTGGTGATAAGGAACATCCAGTCAACCGTTTTCAAGCTATGGATATCGGGAACCAACCTGTAAATATTTAGAATACTATGGATGTCAGAAAACAATCTGTTATTTTTAGAATGCTATTGTGATCGAGAACCAACCATTTAAATTTTAACATGTTGTGAGATCAATAACCAACCCGTTCATGCTGAGCAGGTTGTAGGGTCCAGGAAACAACTGGCTACGTTAGCATTTAGCATGTTTGGTAATCAGCAACCAATTCGAAAACCTGGAACATACTTATTATAATCCAACCCTTCACCTGTTATAATGGTTTTAAGAGATACACTTTTAATCAGCATCAAACCAGTTTCCTTTTATAACGTATTGATACCATTAAGTTCTCATCCGGAATCAACAGGTTGAGTTTTTTAACATGATATACGATTTTTCATGAGGATGCAAGGGGTTAATTTTATAACGTTATAAAGACATTTGAGTTATCCTCAGGATACAGTCCGTGAATGTGTAAAACATTTTGAGGACATTGGTGTCTCATCAAGATCCAACCCATTATGTTTTTATCCTGCTATGAGGACTTTCCTGTAGATAAATACATTGAACTTTATCGTTACCTATGTCGCATCAGGATCCAACCCATTATGTTTTTATCCTGCTATGAAGACTTTCCTGTAGATAAATACATTGAACTTTATCGTTGACAATGTCTCATCAGGATCCAAACCTTTTTTACTCTGACAGTTTTTAAACAAAAATAAAGAAAACCAAAAATGTAGCAGACGACAAAGTTTGCAGACAAAATTGTGCAGCGAAAGAGTTAACCATTTGAGAAAATTGTCATCAGGTTTTATAACGCTTTGAGGACATTGGATTCGTATCATGATCCATTTCAAGAGAGAAATACCGAAAGACACAGCGTGAGAGACGGAGAGAGAGACAGAAACAGATACAAGCAAGGAGACAGAGAAACAGCGAGAGACACATAGAGAGAGCGAAGGAGAAAGAGACAGAGAAAGAGACAGAGACTGAGAGACAAATAGAAAGAGAAACCCATATACAGACATTCAGACAGAGAGACATACAGATAGTCAGACATACATACAGATAGACAGACAGACATACTGACAAAGGACAGAGAAACACAGAAAGAAAGAGAGCGGGATAAACACAGAACTAGGTATGGACATATATATAGAGAGAGGCAAAGAGACATATGCAGAGAGACAGAGAGGCAGAGAGAAAGAGTGTGAGCGAGCGAGCGAGAGAGATAAACAGGGATAGATAAAGAATGAGACAGACAGACAGACAGACAAAACATAGCGACAGAGACAAATATCGGCGTCGAAAACGATATAATTAGGAAAGTTATGACAGCAACAGGAATTTACAGTTTGATCATCTGACCTTCAACAGTTCGTTATATATTTCACGCACTGATAAGTTTATCATAAACAGGTATGCGAATAATTTGCATTCAACATATTTATGTATGAAGTGTAACAAACATACTATTAAAGTAGTGTCCGCTTTATCATATATCAGCCGATCTGTAAGTATTGTATTAGGACTGGTGAAAAAACATGCAACCAGACCGGGGATCGAACCCTCACTTATAACCTGGATGCTCTACCCGCTGAACTATCCGAACCGCTTACTGTCTTTCAACCAGTACCTGTACCCGGCCTGTCACACTACTCTTCTTTTCCCCTTGAGAATCTTGACTCTCATCATTACATTTCTAGCAATAAAATAATATGCAGCTAAGGGGGTTAATCAATAAACTATGATTACCGGTTGATCTAGCCACATACGTTTCCACGTCTAAGAGATACACCGACTATGTATGAACATTGACATTGTGACTCACTGCGACATATTTTAGTAAACTTTTAAGTAACTGCTTGCTAAGTGTCAACCCACTTGGACCTTGATGAGATGATGATATACTTGGCGTAACATCAGGATCCAAACTAGTTGCAAATACGACTGATGTCGTGGTTCTCGGGGGAAAAAAGGACGAACGTCATAACACTGTTATTGTTTTACTTTCTACAGTAACCACAAACACTTATTTAAGTTAACATCTTGTGTCATACTCTATGATAGTGCTGAGCGTCAACGCTTCAGTTTGCTGCCTTAATCTTTTTATGAGATTCGTCTATTAACCCTGTTTATAATGACGTCATATATACGTTCTTAATTACAACATTACCTTAACAACGTGAGGAATATATTTCCCTCATATAAATGCTTTTTCATGCCTTTGTAAACATATTTGTCCCTGATCAACCAGCTGTTATAGGAGCCGTCTGATCAGGATGTGCTTATATGTTATGGAATTATAAAAGATCTGTATGAAACAGCTGTTATAAGAGCCATCTGAACAGGATGCGCTCTGTATGTTTATGGAACTATATAAGACTTGTCTCTACATGTTCTACAAACATAAAATATACTGTATATAGATATATTTCATTATAAGCATTCAGATAATAAATATACTGCATATAGGTATTACAATTATAGACATTCAGATAATAAATATACTGTATATAGATATTACAATTATAGACATTCAGATAATAAATATACTGTATATAGATATATGTCATTATGAGCATTCAGATAATAAACATACTGTATATAGATATTACAATTATAGGCATTCAGATAATAAATATACTGTATATAGATATT
The DNA here is from genome assembly GCA_963576725.1 of Azorinus chamasolen. NCBI lineage: Eukaryota > Metazoa > Mollusca > Bivalvia > Cardiida > Solecurtidae > Azorinus > Azorinus chamasolen. Next base: position 7,185,837 of record OY755250.1, on the reverse strand, counting down.
ACAATTATAGACATTCAGATAATAAATATACTGTATATAGATATACATCATTATAAGCATTCAGATAATAAATATACTGTATATATAGATATTACAATTATAGACATTCAGATAATAAATATACTGTATATAGATATTACAATTATAGACATTCAGATAATAAATAAATTTGATGTCATTATATCTTACACGGGTATGCAACAGGGAAAGGGTTGATAAAGCTTTATACACGCTAGCTACAACAAAGGCGTTACTCTCGATATAGGCAATGTTAACGAGCAAATGTAAAAGCAAGACTGTTAGTTCGTGAAACAGATAATAGATTATTGCTGCAGCTCTTGCTAGGTGGTAGATACAACAAAGGCGTAACTCTCAATATAGGCAATGTTAACGAATGAAGATAAAGAGTTCGTGAAAGCAGATAATCGGTTATTGCTGTGGCTCTCGCTAGGAGTTTGAACCGCTGAGCCCTTTCCCTCATACAAACGTGTTTTCACGCTTTTTGCAAACAGAGTAGACCTAGATCAGACGGCTCCTAGACAAGCCGTCTGATCAGGGTCTACTCTGTTTGCTATTAGAAGTTGATACATCTGTTTCTTTACTTTCTAAAATGTCTACAATGCTCCACTTTCAGGAATTCTTTTTATCTATTTTGTTAATGTATACTCAGTAGGTACTGATAATTAGCCTAAATATAGAACAGGGAAAGGGTTAAACACTCGTACATTTCCGTCGACCAATCACCGATCCTTCTTCAACCACACCAAGGGTATTTTAACCCCCACTGATATTACTATCAGGATCCAACCTGCCGTATTTAAGCATGCAGAGTACGAAACAGTGTCTAATTAGGACCCAAACCCCTCATGTTTAACATGCTAAGTAAGATTCAGTGTCCAACCTGTTAAAACACAAAACGCATAGATCAGCATTTCACCAGAATCTAGCATGTTAACCATAACCCTGTCCTTCATATAAACGCCTTTACACGCATTTATAAACAGAGTAGACCTATGCCAATCAGTTCCTAATTGAACCGTCTGATCAGGATCTGCTATGTTTTCCTACGGAATTATAATAGATGTTATCTTAAATTTTCTAGTAATACCAACACTATCCAGTGTTTATACTCCATTATAAAACTTCAGCTGGTAATCTTTAGCATGCTACAGGGGATTGGGTGTCTCGTCAGGATTTAATCCATGAAATTTAGCATGCTACAGAAAATTGAGTGTTTCAACAGAATCCAACCCATAACCTTTAGCATGCTGTAGGCAATCCAGTGTCTCACCCGTGACCTTTACCATGCTACAGGAGATTCATTCTCTCATCAGGATCTAAACTATAACATTTAGAATGCTACAGGGGATTCGGTCTCAATTAGGGTCTAAACTATAACATTTAGCATACTACAGGAGATTCATTCTCTCATCAGGATCTAAACTATAACATTTAGAATGCTACAAGGGATTCGGTCTCAATTAGGGTCTAAACTATAACATTTAGAATACTACAGGGGATTCAGTCTCTCATTAGGATCTAACCTATAACATTTAGAATGCTACAGTGCATACAGACTCTCATCAGGATCTAAACTATAACATTTAGCATGCTACAGGGGATTCAGTCTCTCATCAGGATCTAACCAGTGACCTTAAGCATGATACAGGCGATTTTGTCTCTCATCGGGATCTAAACTATAACATTTGATATGCTACAGGGGAATTCAGTGGGACATCAGGATCCAGTTCATTAACTCCAGCATGATGGAGGAAATTGATTGTCTCAAGTGCAGAACTACTCGCGTCCCCTAACACCAGCTAATCAATTTTCAAATGTTCAAGCTATAATCAATTTGTCTGCCAAAATGCAATCAGAGTGTCAAACACTTTGGATTCTAATGAGACGCCCGAGTTACTCGGCGTCTCATCTGGATCTAAATTGTTAGCATAGGTGTTCACTCATCAGCTCATAGCAGGCTAAAGGTTAAAACGGTTAACCCATTACCTCACAGGCTATGTTTAAATAAAACCTCTTTGAATTAATCTACCGAAAAGGAGCATTAAAAAGAGAAAGGGAAATTTTTAGAATTTTGTAGTTTGAAACCATTGCGATAAATAGTACATTTGCTCCTATAGGATCAAATGCTCTATTTGTAACAATGGTTTCACAGAGTGGCTTTTACAGAGTCGTCAAAAGTCGTCAATATGAGGCAAAGGGTTAATCAAAACAGATAAATGTCTGTAAAGTATTTAGTTGTTATACGTTGTTCGAGGGCAATACAGAATTCTCCAATGATGGTACTCTGCGTTCAGCTACCATTGGTTTTGCACACACCAGATATGTCACTTCAGTAAACATTCATTATAGGGAGTATTTGGGATTTATTGTAATGTGAAAAGAGTATTATTTGGTCACATGTAGAATAGTTTTTCTGTGTATCAATTTGTCTATCACACTTTCGATCACCTGCCATTGGGCTTAAGGGGTAAATAGTAAGTTAATTAAATATAGTTACTAGCTTATTTAGCTGCATACATGTCTATATCTAATAGATACACTTTCTATTTATAAACATTCTGCATGACTAATAGCAATATATATCTATCTCGTGTGTGTGAATGAATACGCTAGATCCAATCCAGTCCGCGCTTATAGTATGTGATCAAGTATTATTTATATTCTACTGGCGAATTGGTGATAACTTTACATATGGTTTGGATTCAAATGAGAGGCCGAGTATATAGTACTAACTACGGGTCTAATTAGGATCAAAACTACCTTACATTTGAGTTATACGTAACTACGGGTCTAATTAGGATCAAAACTGTCTTCTCTTTGAGTTATACGTAGTAACTACGGGTCTAATTAGGATCCACACTGCCTTATATTTGAGTTATACGTAACTACGAGTCTAATTAGGATCAAAACTGTCTTATATTTGAGTTATACTTAACTACGGGTAAAATCAGAATCAAAACTGCCTTATATTTGAGTTATACGTAGTAACTACTGGTCTAATTAGGATAAAAAAGCCTTTTAGGATCAAACCTACCTTATATTTGGGTTATACGTAGTAACTACGGGTCTTATTAGGATCAAAACTGCCTTATATTTGAGTCATACGTTTGTATAAAATAACAATATAACGAAGCACTTTTTATAAAAAGCACCTCGAGTTGAAATTAAATAAACATCATAAACGCAATGCTAACTTTCAATAGCTTGTTTGGACCTGAAGCATTTTAGCTCTGTGTTATATCTGGATCCAAACAGTTTAGAACTGAAGCATTTTAATTCTGCTTTATATCTGGATCCAAACAGTTTGGAACTGAAGCATTTTAACTCTGCTTTATATCTGGATCCAAACAGTTTGGAACTGAAGCATTTTAACTGCATTATATCTGGATCCAAACAGTTTAGAACTGAAGCATTTTAACTCTGCGTTATATCAGGATCCAAACAGTTTGGAACTGAAGCATTTTAACTCTGCGTTATATCTGGATCCAAACAGTTTGGAACTGAAGCATTTTAACTCTGCTTTATATCTGGATCCAAACAGTTTGGAACTGAAGCATTTTAACTCTGCTTTATATCTGAATCCAAACAGATTAGAACTGAAGCATTTTAACTCTGCTTTATATCTGGATCCAAACAGTTTGGAACTGAAGCATTTTAACTCTGCTTTATATCTGGATCCAAACAGTTTGGAACTGAAGCATTTTAACTCTGCTTTATATCTGGATCCAAACAGTTTGGAACTGAAGCATTTTAACTCCGCGTTATATCTGGATCCAAACAGTTTGGAACTGAAGCATTTTAACTCTGCGTTATATCTGGATCCAAACAGTTTGGAACTGAAGCATTTTAACTCTGCGTTATATCTGGATCCAAACAGTTTGGAACTGAAGCATTTTAACTCTGCGTTATATCTGGAACCCAATAGTTTGGAACTGAAGCATTTTAACTCTGCGTTCTATCTGGAACCCAACAGTTTGGAACTGAAGCATTTTAACTCTGCGTTATATCTGGAACCCAACAGTTTGGAACTGAAGCATTTAAACTCTGCGTTATATCTGCAACCCAACAGTTTGGAACTGAAGCAATTTAGTTTGTGTCGGGTATATAAAACATGGAAATATATGAGCTGAGATTCAAACTTAGAACATGTTCATTGTTAGGCGGACGATGAACAGCTTAAGCAAGTAATATTTTGAAAAACAATTTTAAGTGAATATACTGAACATGCAGATGATGTTGGATCTACATAACTCAAAGCCATTCTCTGAAGCAAAAACAAACAAAAAAAAACAAAAAAAAACAATGACATCATATTGAATTCCGAAAGTGGGAGTTTTTTCGAAAGGAAAATTAGCAATTCAAAAAGAGAATATTTCAGACTCGGTTCTTGTTTAGTCTGTTTATGAGTAGTAATTACAAATGCAACACTACCCACGCCCCCTAACACCGGCTTAAGCAGTATTCATTTTTTTAAACAAATAACATCGAAACTAATGACCCCGAAGGACCAGAAAATAAAACACCCTGAATGAAGTACGAAACGACTTTTTACGTCCGACACACGAGCATTTAACATATGTATGCTGCTGTGAAGTACATACATTTCGAAAGTAGGATATCTTTCGAAAGCAAAAGTTAGCAATGCGAACCCTAATCTCACTATCCACGAGTTGACTGCCGTCTAAAAACAGGCATTGGGTCCCGATGATACGGCGAGCTATTATCTGGCGATTTTCAACTTGTATACACGTTATAGCTTTAATTCAATTGATTTTGGTTTGGTCTACTCCCGTTATATAAGCAGATTTTGGTTTGGTCTACTGCAGTTATATAAGCAGATTTAATTGGTCTACTGCCATTAAATAAGCAGATTTAATTGGTCTACTGCCGTTATATAAGCAAATTTAATTGGTCTACTGCAGTTATATACGCAGAGTTTGGTTTGGTTTGGTCTACTGTCGTTATATAAGCAGATTTTGGTTTGGTCTACTGTCGTTATATTAGCAGATTTTGGTTTGGTCTACTGTCGTTATATAAGCAGATGTTCTCATCCTGGTTTATTTTGATAAGAGTAATACTCAGTATGGATTCTCACGTGACGATGTGGACATTTGCTTGTTTTAGATCCAAACTACTTTCATAATATATCACAAATTTACTTTTGAAATGCCTTAACTTCCCGAAAGATTTATACAAAAGTATGCTATGACTTATACCCATTGGCCGTTTAGAGGGAGATAACAAATACAGCGTATCGATGAACACACGACCTGGCTACATCCCTTTTTATAAATAATGGACAGTAACGTGTAGTAACAACGGCTTCACTGATATTTAGAGTGCAAATACCTTTTACCCCAAGCAGAAAAAATCGTATACAAACAGGTCAAATGGTAGTTCTGATACCAAACACCAAGATGATAAACTTAGAAAATAGATTTTACAATCATTGTAAATTATACAGACAAAGCTTCTCTTGGAACATGTATAAAACCGCTTTAATCAGGAATTAATACGTTACCTCATAGGCTATTTTAGATATAGCATCTTTGAATAAATCTAGCAAAAATGAGCATTAACTAGAGAATAGGAAAATTTTAGAATTTTGTAGTTTGAAACCATTGTAATAAATAGAGCATTTGCTCCTATAGGAACAAATGCTCTATTTATCACAATGGTTTCACAAAGTGACTTTTACAGAGTCGTCAAAAGTCTTCAATATGAGGGAATGGGTTAATCAGTAATTAATACGTTACCCCGGGTCTAACCAGTCAGCAAAGTACAGCTCAAAATTGCCGAATGCGTATTAACTATCTGTTATTTGCAGAAATAATGGTTCTACACCAATCACGTTGCTGGATAACTAAAACCGTCCATGCTGCTAATAGTAGACTATAGATAACAGTTTAGTTTTATTAATGGCAGTCAGCATTCAATAATGCCTTTGGCCATTTACACAATAAATTATCCAATATGGCAAAGACAAACAATTACATACATTTCAATATCCACAATTCAAACAAAGAAATGACAAAATATCGCACACATATAATATACATATTCTTTATGCTCACATTAAGATTTATGGGGCAGTTAGCATTTCAAGGGAGTTTTTGCGTATTTTAAATGCTTCGTTGACATACTTAGCTATTTTGAAAATTATCTTTTTATTTTCAGAAGACATAATTCTACAGAATTTGTTAATTGACGGCCATGATGTACAAATGTATAATAATTTCCTAAGATAGAAGAACGAAGGGCGGAATATTTTGGGCAACAAAGTAGAAAATGATATTCTGATTCAACTACATTACAAGTACATAATTTACATATGCGTTCATGTCTCGTGACACCGGTAAATCTTCCAGACTCTATTTCTAGATTGTGTGATGTTAATCTAAAGGATGTCAATTGTCTACGTAAAACATCATCTTTAATATAGGTTAAGTAGTTCTCAAAACAAAAAGTTGTTTTATATTTTTTGTAGTAATCGAGCTTAGATGTATTACTTAGTAACATGTTCAATGTTTGGGTATACTGATCGTGGATCCTAGATTTAAATTCTAAAGGCGATGGTGTCATAACATTCATATTCATAACAGTTAATACCTGATTTTGTGATATTAAACATGCAGAAACTCAAACAGGCCATTACTTAATCCTGAATGACTACGGAGGAAAAAAATCTCATCAGGATCCAACATATTAACAGATAGCATCCTATGGGTATTTCGTGTGTCATCAGGATCCAATCCGTTTACAGTTAGCATGCTAGGGGGTAGTGTCTCATCAGGATCCAACCTGTTAACAGTTATCATGCTAGAGGGTAGTGTCTCATCAGGATCCATCCTGTTAACAGTTAGGGTAGTGTCCCATCAGGATCCATCCTGTTAACAGTTATCATGCTAGGGGGTAGTGTCTCATCAGGATCCATCCTGTTAACAGTTAGGGTAGTGTCCCATCAGGATCCATCCTTTTTCAGTTAGCATGCTACGGACAGTGTCCCATCATTACCAAACCTGTTAACAGTGAACATTCTAGGTAATTTAGTGTCCCATCAGGAGCAAATTTGTTAACAGTATGTAACAAGAAATATCTTTTAAAAAGATATTCAGCGGCATTCAAATATTGACACAATGTACAAAACAATCACTGCAATATTTATTTCAATGTTTGGAGATTCTACTAGTACAGAGAACTAGATCTATGAAGGGTTGCATGTTATTATACTAGCAGAGAAGCATGCAATTAAAAAGAATTGGAGTAGAAGAAGCGTTTATTGAAATATTTCAAGTTGCTTTTATAGGAAATCACTTTTAAAATGTACGATGTCAAAGTAATGTTTTAAAACTATCTCCAGTTAGTTCTTTAGTTTACCTTTTATAAAATGTACATGAAAGCGCTTACATTTGTATTGATATGAAGATAAGAAATTGAATACACTTTAAAGCATAAAGTTTTTGTTTGTGCAGAGTCTGTAATTCTATAAAGAACTGTACTTATTTAGCCTAGATCAACGCTTTAATCGACTTGTGTGCATCATCATCAATGACATCATTAACTGAATCTACATGTATTTTTAAAACAATATAACCTACTCCATGAGCCCAAGCCCCATGTGATAGAGCCATAGTAATAGCCTTCAGTAAGTAGCTTTATATCAAAGAGAGCCAACAACCAGAGTTTCGGTGCTTTAGTCGGGGGTAGTAATTAATACTATTAATACCACTACTCTAATATACTAACAACCCTTCTTCTTTATTTCCTATAGCACTGCCTGTGAATGATGGTGGTTTCGGCAAACTACCTGTTCGTAAACGTGGACTTATGATCAAATGTTGTATTAATTGATAGCAAAATGATAGTAAAGGTTTGAAAGTTTAATAGAGGTTTCGACAAACTGGTAATATTGCTCAGCAACTATTACCATGAGGTGATAAATATCAGTACATCAGTACTTTGATTTTATGGGAATTTCCAGGTCTTAAAATCTATTTTAAGAACAGAACTTTTGACAGTCGACAGTCTTCGGTCCCATGCTAAATATCTGCGTAAATAATTACTTTCTGTACTATATGGCGTTTTGACTGAACTCTAAGAAGTTTATAGAACATGTCTGTGTAACATGGTGCCTTACATGTGATGTGATTATGTTAATTATTGCATTGAATTCAATTTGCGAGACCGAAGCAGCTAATTATCATAAAACATGGTGTTTGAAATAACTGCAATATCGTAATAATTACCCCAGGAAATTCGACACGTTAGTAGACTGTATATCAGATTTTTACATAGTTTTGCAATGTGTAGAGGCATATAAAAAGGTTGTATGCCAGTCAAGGTATTCACTAATGAAAATACAGTTTATTACTAGGTCATGTGCAAATGACAATGTAACAGTTTCTCATTGGTGGAAAACTAGAACAAAAGTGAAAATAGACAGCTAGCCGCTGAAAAAAGGGACTCGGTGTCCTCAACAGGATCCATCCCGTGAACAGTTAGGATTCGTGTAAACGTATACTTGTTTTAAAACATAGGACATTTCCGATACTATTAAGAGCCTGGAGGACCCCCTGGCGTCTATATGCCAAGGTTTCAACATGGCACTTCTTACAAATTTAGCATGTGTCGATGTTAAACGTGTATACACATCACCGTGTCAATTCGATTGATTGGCTTTGGGCTACTACAATTCTAACAGAAGATTTGTCGCTTCTACTTAAATGCGATAAGTGCATCGAACTGTATAGATCCTCACGAGACGATGCGGACATTCGCTTCCTTTATATGTCCAAAATTGTGTCATAATATTATCACAAATTAACCGCTGGCATGCAAAGCTTTATACTTTTGTAATAGCCTAAACTCATTGGCTGTTTAGAGGGAGATAATAAATACAGCGTATCGATGAACACGGTACCTAACTACCTCCCTTTTATGAATTAATAGACTGTTGATCGAGGTTCAACCTGCAACAATAACAGTGTCATTGATACTAAGACTGCAAATACATTTTCAACCAAGTTTCGAAATAATTGTATCGTTTACGGAAAGGTCAAGTAGTAAATTGTAGGTAAGCAAACACTAAGATGATAAACTTAGAATATAAATTTTACAATCAGTTTGATTTGTGAACCCTTTCCTGTTCTAATATTATTCCAAATTTCAATATCTACTTATTATTTATGGGCAACCTAGTTTTGATAAAATATGGAAGGTGGAACAATGTAGCAATTTCTGAAGATAAAGAAAAAAATACAATCGATCAAATTGCATTATCCAAGAGCGCAGACCCTGATCAGACGGCGCCTTTAACCCTTTAACCCTTTCGCTGCCAATGCCGGATCTGTGATTACCTATGCAAACAGTTTGGATTCTGATGAGACGCCGAGTAACTCGGCGTCTCATCGGGATCCAAACTGTTTGTTACTGTTACTATCTTTTTGAAACAAAAATGAAGAAAATCAAAATAATGAAAATTTATAGCAGACGACAAAGTTAGCAGACGACAGAGTTTGGCAGCGAAAGGGTTAAGAGCCGTCTGATCTGTTTCTACTCTGTTTGCAAATGCGTGAAACGAACTGTTTCGCTGTCAATTTCGCATATCTGTGATTGCCTATGAAAAAGGTATGGACCCAGATAAGGCACCACCTAACAGGATCCAAACTGAATGGTACTGTCACTGATGTTTTGAAACAAAAATGAAGATTGTAGCAGACAGCAAATTTGCAGCCCTCCCCCGGAACCTGAACAGCTAGCAAAGTGCAGCTTAAATTTGCCGAATGATTATAAGTTGTTTGCAGTAACAGTGGTTCTGGTTGTCAACCCTTTTACAGTTGGAAATCACGCTGTTCTCTTTGCATGTACGCCTACAAGAATGGTTTAGTACTTTATGAAGGCGACCTCCTAAATCTGGAAACGGAAGGAGGACGTCGGATATTTCTACCTCGGTTTTGTCGCACACTTTATTACTTTTCTACAGTTACTCCGTTTGCAGCTCAATCATTGAGTACAATACCGATAGATTGATTCTTTTTACATACACGTTACCACTGTATTTGCCATCGCGGTTATTGTAGAGTAGTCGGAGAAGGGATATGTTAATTTGCACCGTCATAGATTGGCGCACCCCCTGGGTACACTGCTATTTGATGTCAGCAAGCCAATCAACTCAGAGCTTACTCTACATATCTCAGCATCTATCTAATCAGTGTCTGCTCTGTCGGGTTCTAACAAAACTTCTCTTGTTCTTGTGCCATTGCACCAAACATTTCATCTGATAAATATTTGTAACAGTAACGTAAGTGTTACAGTAATCTACGGTATTTTTTCATTCTTAGCAGTTTCATATGTCAGTAACCGGAAGTGATTCAGAAGTGAATAGTTCCATATGTCAGTAACCGGAAGTGACTCAGATGTGAATAGTTTCATATGTCAGTTACCGGAAGTAACTCAGAAGTGAATAGTTCCATATATCAGTAACCGGAAGTGACTCACAAATGAATAGTTTCGTATGTCAGTAACCGGAAGTGACCCAGAAGTGAATAGTTTCATATGGCTACTAGCGTCCCTGAGATATATTTATCCTATGATTTTTTATTCTCAGGACCTCAGCATATACAATGCAAATGTTTCAGTTATAACCGAATAGGAAACCTTTAGGTATTTATATAAACCACCTCCCTGCTTTAAAAGCAATTTCAAAACTTTAAAAAAAATATAGATTAAAAGCAGTTAGCTACTTGATGCAATGTACTTCATTCTGTGTTGTTATATTTTCTCGTCATTCGGGATCATAAGTTATTAGTTTTTAAAATTGAATACTGCTTAAAACGTCGCCCCGTACTTCATTCTCAGTGTTGTTATACCTTCTGATCCTTCGATATCATGAATTTCAGTATTTCTTGTTCTGAAAATTGAATACCGCCGGTGCTAGGGGGCGTGAGCAGTGTTGCACTTTCAATTACTGTTCATGAACAGACTCAATAAAACCGAGTCTGCATATTTCTCTTTTTGTGTTGCAATATTTGCTATCGGAGGATCACCTCCCTACAGAATTTTAAACCAGTATTAGATGGCGTGAGTGGTGTTGCACTTTTAATTTCTATCCATGAACAGTCTCAATGAGACCGAGTATGCATTTTTTTTCTTTTTGCATTGCTACTTTTGTTTTCACGAGATATCCAACATTCGGAAAATCTGTACTTCACAACAGCTTGTTAAATGCTTTAGTGGCGGCCGTAAAAGGTCGCCCCGTACCTCATTCCCAGTGTTGTTATATTTTCTGGTCATTCAGGATCATTTGTTTTGATGTTATTAGTTTTGAAAATTGAATACTGCTTAAGCTGGTGCTAGGGGTGTGAGTAGTGTTGCACTTTTAATTACTCAAAACTTTTGTTACACTTGTAACGATCTAGAGACGAAATTGGAGCAATTTTACTCTGCAACTTAACCCTTTACTCCATAGACATCTTTCTAAGCTTTTGCCAACATAGTAGACTCAGGGTAGTGTGTTCCACATGTCGGTATAACAACTCAATGTTAATTAATATGCATGATGTTAGTATTTCTTGCCCGAATATTCATGTAGTAAAGGCTTAACCATTCGCTTGCTATTCGAGTCAATATACCTACCGGTAAATAGTGAAGACCCAGATGAGACAGCTCCTGCAGGAGCTGTCTCACAGGGTCTGCACTATTTACAAGTTGATTGTGCAACCAGTGCACTCCACAGCAGTGATTGCACAGCGATATACTTGTACACAGTGAAGATATATGTAATTATACAACAGGGCAAGGGTAAAGAAGGAAAATTTATTTTAAAATTCAGCAAGAGAAGGGCTAATGTAGTGAATATGTGTATGTTGAGGTAAATGTAGAATGGGATTCATTTCTTTTTAAATTGTTTTCTCTCTCAAAGACAGACATATGTACGCATACATAAGAATGCAAAAAAACAACAACAACACTGATTTGTCCCTCACACTCCCCAATATAACCCTTTCAGTGCCAGCATTGTCGTCGTCTGCTGGACGAAAACGGATACATTTTCGTCTGCTAGACACGCTGTCGTCTGTTGGACACGTTACCGTCGTCTGTTGGACACGTTGTCGTCTGCTGGATACATTGTCGTCTGTTGGGCGAAAATGGATACGTTTTCGTCTGCTGAACACGTTGTCGACTGCTGGACACGTTGTCGTCTGCTGGATACATTGTCGTCTGTTGGGCGAAAACGGATATGGTGTCGTCTGCTGGACACGTTGTCGTCTGCTAGACACGTTGTCGTCTGCTTCAAGATTTAGAGTGAGCGTTTCGTCCATTCTTTATACATATACTATGATCACTGTTTAGAATGGTCTCTAAGATGCAAATACCAGTGCATGCGCATGCGCGGTCGCATGCAAAGAAATAAGGGTCATATTCCATGGCTGATCTTATTTTAATGACGTCATTAACAATCGAATTTTTGACACTAGCAGACACTGTAGAATCAGATCGGTATTATTTCATGACCAGAGCTCCAGATAGAACTCCAGATAGAGCTCCAGATAGAGCTCCAGATAGAGCTCCAGATAAGATGCGTAAATTAAACCAATTTCAGGAACAACTTCTTTATTTCTCCACCAAACTCTACACTGTGAACGCTCTTCTAAAGACTGGTCATAATATAGAGTTTGGTGGAGAAATAACAGAAATAATCAGAGCAGACCTATATTCTATAACGGCAGTCTGATCTGGGTCTACTCTGTTTTCAAAGGTATTTATTGGCGTAACTATGATATACAGTGTACCTGTATGGTTATTTAACAACCAGGTTAAGGATATGGTTCGTTTAGTAACCGTCTGATCTGGATCTACTCCGTTTGCAAAGAGGCGAAAATATTTTTATAAAATACATTAAAACCTCTCTTAACCGGCCGTTAAATTTAGTATGAATATCGGTCTTGGAGACAGGTGGCAGCTTAATGCAGGGTGAAAGTCATGCAGAAAGCTCCTTCTGCATGACTTTCACTCTGCATTAAGCAGCCACCTGCCTAAAGGTATCTAAATGCTTATCTACTAGAATTCCGGTTAAGAGAGGTTATACTGTATCGAATAACATTCATGTGTCTTAACCCTTTTTTCTAATTTCTAATTGTCGTCTGCAATCCAGTGTTTGTTAAAAACGTTCGGTACAATAAGGAAAAAATGCAAATTTCAAAGGAATAAATCACAGATATAGAAATAGAGAATGAGAGAAAAAGTGAAGTCCCTGAACAGCCGTCGCTTTACAAGGCGGCTTCTGATCTGGGATTGCACTATTTGTCGTGGCGCATTTATGCGACATTGGCGGTGAAAGGGTAAATGATGCAGAGAAACAATGAAAATATCTCGATCACAGAATTCTATTCATTGCATATGTCGAACAAAGGCTTGTTTAAAAGCTACAAGAATTCTAATCGACGTTGGAAAAACTCATTTTGGCCCAAATTCTGAATAATTTGTTAATAGTATAAACGAACGATGCTAGATCAGTTATAATTAGAATGACATTTAAAGGAATATTAAAGGTAATTCGAATGTAGAGACGGGGCCGGAAATCAGTGATCCGTAATTAAACGGAGAACAATAGCCAGTCCATTAACATTGGTACTTGAAATTAATATGCGAATCACGGATGTTTTGATTTCAATTTCACTATTTGATTCTAATCACCATTGACTGTTTCCGAGTCTTTGCACCTTGTCCTGTTCTTAATACTTATACGACAACTCTAACCTTGATCTCTCGATCTTAACCCTTATCTCGCTACCTTAACCAATGCCTGGCTAAATGTACTTTTACCTTATCTGGCTACCCCTAACTATTACCCTGCTACTTTAACATTATCTCGTTACCTTAACCATTACCTTGCTACTTTAACATTATCTCGCTACCTTAATCATTACCTTGCTACATTTACCGTATCGCGCTACCTTAACCCGTCCCCCGCCATTTGCGACCTCACTCAGCTTAGAGGCGGGGAATCTTGGTTGTTAACAAGCTTGAGAAAGGCGTGTGTGTTCAAGACAGACATATTAAAATACCTCAACGTGAATGCACTCTGAATCAGTCTATGTTATCATAGGCAGCGGACTTGAACCGACCTTGTGATTTACATTTGAACTTCGATATCTCAGATTCGGAAGCTTTGATCCAAATTCGCACTTTTGTAACGAAAGAATAAATGTACTTTAATGAGGTTTCGAATACTTAAAAGTATAGAGACAGATAGAGAGAGAGACAGACAGAGAGACAGATAGACAGAGACATAGATACAGAGAGAAAGAGACAGAGAGACATACAGAAACAGACAGAGACAAAGACATATAGAGACAGAGAGAGGGAGAAAGGCAGAGAGAGAAAGAAAGACAGACAAACTGAGACAGATACACAGAGAGATAGAGACACACACAGACAGATAGAAAATAGGACAGAGAGACACAGAGAGACAGAGGAAGGGTGAGACAGAGTGGGACAGACAGAAACAGACAGGGACAGAGAGACAGACAGAATATATATATACAGAGAGACAGACAGACAAACATACAGATATATAGACATACAGACGAATACAGCAGCGCATTTTGCATGACTTCCATCCTGCAATAAGAAGCCACTTGCCTAAAAAGTCGATCTCTTTCCCTCTTTCCTTCTCCCTCTCTTTCTCTCCCCCTCTCTATTTTTTTCGCTCTCTCTCTCCCTCTGTATGTCTCTCTTTCTGTTTCTGTCTCTCTCTCACACACACTCTCTCTCTCTCTCTCTCTCTCTCTCTCTCTCCCTCTGTATGTCTGTCTCTCTTTCTGTCTCTCTCACTCTCTCTCTGTCTCTGTCTGTCTGTCTCCGTTTCTCTATGCCACTGTCTTTCTCTGTCTGCGTCTGTGTATATGTCTCTGGTCTCTGTCTCTGCCTGTATGTCTATCTGTCTGTATGCCTGTCTGTCTATCTCTCTGTTATACTTTATCCATTAACAAGATGCGTAATTCTGGATCTTAGCCCTTTAACGTCTTTGTTAAACCATTGTGATAAATAGAGCAGTTACTGTATGCCTGTATGTCTATCTGTCTGTGTGCCTGTCTGTCTGTATGTCTATCTGTCTGTGTGTTTCTGTCTGTCTATCTCTCTGTTATACTTCATCCATTAACAAGATGCGTAATTCTGGATCTTAACCCTTTAACGTCATTGTTAAACCATTGTGATAAATAGAGCAGTTACTGTATGCCTGCATGTCTATCTGTCTGTGTGCCTGTCTGTCTGTATGTCTATCTGTCTGTGTGTCTGTCTGTCTATCTCTCTGTTATACTTCATCCATTAACACGATGCGTAATTCTGGATCTTACCCTTTAACGTCTTTGTTAAACCATTGTGATAAATAGAGCAGTTGCTTTATTTATCACAATGGTTTCAAAATTGTAAAATTTTAAACAATCCCATTTTTCCAGTAAATGCTCCATTTCAGTAGATTGGTCAAAAGAGGTTGGGTCTAAAATTAGCCATCTAAAACTAGTCTACGAGGGAATGGTTTAACAGGTGAATGGAACTGGAATGACCCATCCTTATTTAACACTTTCCTTGTTCTATATTTAGTCCAAATTTCAATACCTACTTTATATTTATAAACACGATATCTATAATGAAATATGGAAGGTGGAACATTGTAGACATTTTATAAATCATTATATAAATCCATCTATTAAACTCCATTAGCAAACAAAGCAGGCCCTGGTCAGACGGCCCCAATATATAGGAGCCGTCTGATCTGGGTCTACTCAGTTTGCAATGCGTGAAAATGGCGTTTACATGAAGGAAAGTGTTGACTAAAGAGTCAATTCTCTATAACAGGTTTGAGCTAGTTAGATCATTTGAAATGACAAACAGAGCAGACTCTGATAAGAGGGTCCCGCTAGAAGTCCCCGGTCTGTGGTGTTGTCTCAACTTCTTATGAATATTCACGAATATCAACTAGACG
Source organism: Azorinus chamasolen (assembly GCA_963576725.1). NCBI lineage: Eukaryota > Metazoa > Mollusca > Bivalvia > Cardiida > Solecurtidae > Azorinus > Azorinus chamasolen. Next base: position 7,169,828 of record OY755250.1, on the reverse strand, counting down.
AATTTCTATAATTGCCGTTGAACGTATGAGGTTTGGGCCGTTTCAAAATCAGGTCTCTAGCATTCTTGGTAGCTTAATGCAGCGTGATGGTCAGATCTGCATTATTATTGGTAGCTAAATGCAGCGTGAAGTTGAGATCTGCATCATTCTTGGTAGCTTAATTCAGTGTTGATGGTCAGATCTGTATCATTATTGGTAGCTTATTTCAACGTGAAGGTCAGATCTGCATCATTATTGGTAGCTTAATGCAGCGTGAAGTTGAGATCTGCATCATTCTTGGTAGCTTAATGCAGCGTAATGGTCAGATCTGCATCATTCTTGGTAGCTTAACGCAGCGTGATGGTCAGACCTGCATCATTATTGGTAGCTTAATGCAGTGTGATGGTCAGATCTGCATCATTCTTGGTAGCTTAATGCAGCGTGATAGGCAGATCTACATCATTATTGGTAGCTTAATGCAGTGTGATGGTTAGATCTGCATCATTCTTGGTAGCTTAATGCAGCGTGAAGGTCAGATCTGCATCATTATTGGTAGCTTAATGCATCGTGATGGTCAGATCTGCATCAATCTTGGTAGCTGAATGCAGTGTGATGGTCAGATCTGTATCATTATTGGTAGCTTAATGCATCGTGATGGTCAGATTTGCATCATTCTTGGTAGCTTAGTGCAGTGTGATGTTCAGATCTGTATCATTATTGGTAGCTTAATGCAGGTCTCTAGCCTTATTGGTAGCTGAATGCAGCGTGATGGTCAGGTCTGTATCATTCTTGGTAGCTTAGTGCAGTGTGATGGTCAGATCTGCATCATTCTTGGTAGCTTAATGCAGTGTGATGGTCAGATCTGTATCATTCTTGGTAGCTTAATGCAGCGTGATGGTCAGATCTGTATCATTCTTGGTAGCTCAATGCAGAGTGATGGTCAGATCTGCATCATTTTTGGTAGCTTAATGCAGCGTAATGGTCAGATCTGCATTATTCTTGGTAGCTTAATGCAGTGTGATGGTCAGATCTGTATCATTCTTGGTAGCTTAATGCAGCGTGATGGTCAGATCTGTATCATTATTGGTAGCTTAATGCAGTGTGATGGTCAGATCTGTATCATTATTGGTAGCTTAATGCAGCGTGATGGTCAGATCTGTATCATTATTGGTAGCTTAATGCAGTGTGATGGTCAGATCTGCATCATTCTTGGTAGCTTAATGCAGCGTGAAGGTCAGATCTGCATCATTGGTAGCTTAATGCAGTGTGATGGTCAGATCTGCATCATTATTGGTAGCTAAATGCAGCGTGATGGTCAGATCTGCATCATTATTTGTAGCTTAATGCAGCGTGATGGTCAGATCTGCATCATTATTTGTAGCTGATTGTAGTGTGATTGTCAGATCTGTATCATTATTGGTAGCTTAATGCAGTGTGATGGTCAGATCTGCATCATTCTTGGTAGCTTAGTGCAGTGTGATGGTCAGATCTGTATCATTATTGGTAGCTTAATGCAGGTCTCTAGCATTATTGGTAGCTTAATGCAGCATGATGGTCAGATCTGTATCATTCTTGGGAGCTTAGTGCAGTGTGATGGTCAGATCTGCATCATTCTTGGTAGCTCAATGCAGCGTGATGGTCAGATCTGCATCATTCTTTGTAGCTTAATGCAGCGTGATGGTCAGATCTGTATTATTCTTGGTATCTCAATGCAGCGTGATGGTCAGATCTGCATCATTATTGGTAGCTGAATGCAGCGTAATGGTCAGATCTGCATCATTCTTGGTAGCTTAATGCAAGCCATGCAGACAGCTCCACTAGGAACTTTATATACGTCATTCACAATGCATTAACCCATCTACGCCCACGATCCCATATATGGGAAATAGGCAAATAGTGTAGACTCTGATCAGACGCCGCACGATGCGGAGTAAGCGTCTACACTGTTTGCTGATAGGAAATTCAATATATAACAAAACGAAAATGAAAATTTAGACACAATTGAAATAATCCAATATATAAGCATGGGAGAATCCACTGGGAGCAAATGGGTTTAGCAGCAACACGCCTAAAAAATTACAATTATTGTATACTACTACCGGTTTTTCGATTTACCGCGGTTTTTAATAATGGATTTATCGAGGTTTTGTTGTATTCAAATTTGCGTTAATTCGTTCATTGCCAAATTTTTAGTTTGCTACAACTTTTATTTGCCCATTTTCTCTCCTTTTCTTTAGTAAAAATATTACCACAGTAACAACTAGTTTGGATCCTGATTAGACGTCGAGTTTCTCTGTTGTGTTGCCTCTGGACGGAAACTGTTTACATTGGTAATAATAGATGCGGCATTGGCAGCTATGGGAGGATGAGTGAATACCTATGCAAACAGTTTGGATCCTGATGAGACGTCGAGTAACTCGGCGTCTCATCAGGATTCAAACTGTTTGACATCCGGATTTCTTGTTTGTAGACAGATTGATTAAAGCCTGAATTTTGAAAATGTAGTAGGTGAAAAAATCTGTAAAAATAATTTGCTCAGTAGACTAAAGGTTAAATATATATATACGAACAAGGCCAAAGGATCAACCTGTTTGCATAGGGTGATATAGATGAAATATTGACAGTAAAACATACAATCGAACTTCGATATCTCGAACTTCAACGAATCATTCAAATTACAGTTAAATCTCGATTATTCGAACACTCGATTATTCGAACACTTAAACACGTATTATTAACCATCTTTAAGACAGGTGACAGCTTAATGCATGGGGAACTAGGAGCGTTTCTCTCACAATCCATTAATCAGCCACCTAACTAAAAGGGTCTAACTTCTTCTATACTAAAAGTTCGAATAATCTAGTTTTTACTGTACAAGATAACAGAGGTTCGAGTCACTCAATTTCTAAAGTTCGCAGCATCATGCAGTTCAAAAGTGATACTGAAAGCTCCTGTAGGAGCTTTCAGCAGCTCACTTTAGACATGCATTAAGCAGTTACGTGTGTTTTGTAGATACGCGTGGTGATATATTTTAGAACAATTCTGTATTGTAAATTTTTGAAGGATCGAACTTTTGCTTCGAGTTATTCAGACGTTGTAGTTATCCGAAGTTATCCGAAGTTATCCGAAGATATCCGACGTTCAATTGTATATGAATATTACCCAAGGTCTATGTGTTTTCATAGACAATCATAGATGCGACACATATGTAATCACAGATGCGACACACATAGGTAATCACAGATGCGACACATATATAATCACAGATGCGACACATAGGTAATCACAGATGCGACATATAGGTAATCACAGATGCGACACATAGGTAATCACAGATGCGACACACATAGTAATCACAGATGCGACACATATGTAATCACAGATGCGACACATAGGTAATCACAGATACGACACAAGGGTAAATCACAGATGCGACACATACTGGTAATCACAGACGCGACACATAGGTAATCACAGATGCGACACATAGGTAATCACAGATGCGACACATAGGTAATATTGACAGCAACATAGTTAATGAATGTAGCTACAGGATCGACCTTCATGTGACGTAGGAGCCTATATGATCAGTCTGATGTGGGTCTACTCTGTTTGCAAAACCGTTACAAAGCGTTTTGTTATTGTACCTTTTATTTTATAGAGCTTTTGCTTGGTCAGGTTTGAGTTCTCAAGCTTTTGGTTGGTCAGATTTGAGCCAAAGGCTCAAATCTGACCAATCAAAACCTTGAGAACAAACTCAGACTCAACTAAAAGTTTTATAAGCATGGGCCCTGATCAGGTCTGCTGACTTTCCTCATGAAATGATATAGATCTGATTCTACAGTTTCATATTAAACAAATATCATATTTTCATTATTAATACATGAATTTGCACAATCTCTTTCTTTATAACATACTTGTTTATTACATAATTTTCTTTATTTATTACATAAATGTTTATTACATAAATTTCTCTTTTTTTATTACTGAAATGTTTGTTACATAAATTTCTTTATTTATTACATTAATGTTTATCAGATGAAAGGTTCACGTGCTTAGGAGTTAGACTTATATCTACATTTATTAACCCTTTTCCCTAATCTAAATGTGTTTTCATGCATTTGCAAACAGAGTAGATCCAGATCAGACGGCTCCTAGAGGAGCCGTCTGATCAGGGTCTGCTGTTTGCTAGTGGAGTTTGAAATATCTTTTTCTTTAATTTCTAAGGTGGCTACAATATTCCACATTCCATATTTCATTATACATGTAACTATTGTGTCCATGAATATTCAGTAGGTATTGAAATTTGAAATAAATATAGAACAGGGAAAGGTTTAAGTGTTTACATCGGGACAATTTATACTGACCCGGAGATAGATATGCACCATAGATAAATCCTTTAGATGTGCGGAACGCATGCACTTGCCTTTGAAACCAGTGTAGACCCAAATATGCGTGCTTCAAGATGTGCCCTCTCATTAGGGTCTGCACTGTTTGTCTTGCGATATAGGCATTTATTACCAATATAAATTTAAAGTAAATAAAATTACGGTCTATTCCACTCTGATAAATCAACATTGAAAAGGTAATCCTTTACTCCACAGAATCGCTTTTCTACGCAAATTTGCAAACAGTGTAGACCCAGAGCAAACAACTCCTGCAGGCTTGAGTTTATCTTGCACTCCATAGAAATAATTGCCAATATATACACATATCAAACATACTATTTGAGATAATAAATATGCAAAGAGGGCGGGGTGTAACTCATAACTATTCATAAACTAAAAGATCAAACGCCTCTTGAATATAACGGACGGATGAATTTACAATGATAAGGCACAGATCCTGTTAGTTTAGTATCCTGTAAGTTTAGGATCTTAACATTTATTCAGCCACCTTAACCCTTATCTCGCCACCTTAACCAAACAGCAGCGGCTAATCACAGTCTAACTCTCAATTGCAAACAGCGTGTATCAAGATGAGACGCCGAGTAACTCGGCGTCTCAGTAGGATCCAAACTGTTTGACACTCGGTCGCTAATTTCTAAAAGTATTTCTCCAACCGAAATTAGCATTACTTGCACCAAATGTTAATTGGAGCAAACGTTGGTTGTTTCAAAGCGGGATAAAGGATCTATTGCCTATATCATCATTCAGTAACACATCGATTATTCTAACAGTACAGCCTCGATTATTCGAACAGTCCGGCCGCGATTATTCGAACAGTAGAACCTCGATTATTCGAACAGTACAACCTCGATTGTTCGAATAACCTCGATTATTTGAACATTCAAACACATATCTTTATCGATCTTTAAGACAGACAGCAGCTTAATGAATGGTGAAAGTCATCTGGGAGCTCTCTGAATGGCTTGCAAGCCATTTAGGCCACCATATGCCTAAAAGGGTGTAAAATATTTTACACAAACTTTACACAATCTCAATTTAACTGTTTATAGATAATGTTACAATATCAGACTTTAAAGCTTATAGTTCTTACTCTTTCAGAACCGCCGTGAATTCTTTTTTTATTATTTTCATAAATTTGGAACTTGTGCCATTTTGAATACTTCCGGTCTGATCAAGATTTTGAGAAACTAGTGGACAAGTTTCAAACAGCTTGAATCATGCTAAACAACCTTGATCCTGTTGAGAGGCAGCATCTAATGTCAAATAGACTGGATCCTTTGAATGTCAGAACCTGGTGTCAAACAGTCTGAATCATGGTGAGAGGAAGGTATTGGTGTCAAATAACTTGGGTCTTAGTGAGAGATAGGTCCTAGTGTCAGGGAGCTTGGATCATGGTGAGAAGAAGGTATTCGTGTCGGGCAGCTTGGATTCTGGTCAGAGACAGATCCTTGTGTCAAACAGCCTGGATCTTGACTAGAGACAGATAAGTCAGACAGTTTGGACCCTGTTGAGTTGCATGTATTTGTGTCAAACAGCTTGGATCCTGATAAGAGGCAGGTTAATGGTATCAGATAGCTTGGATTCTGATGAGAGACAGATCCCTGTGTCAAACAGTCTGGAATTTTGACTAGAGGCAGATCCTAGCGTAAGACAGCTTGGATTCTGTTGAGAGGCAGGTCTTGGTGTCAAACAGCTTGGATCCTGGTGAGAGACAGGTCTTGGAGTTAGACAGCTTGGATCCTGTTGAGAGGCAGGTCTTGGTGTCAAACAGCTTGGATCCTGGTGAGAGGTAGGCCTTGGAGTTAGACAGCTTGGATCCTGTTGAGAGGCAGGTCTTGTGTCAAACAGTGTCAAACAGCTTGGATCCTGGTGAGAGGTAGGTCTTGGAGTTAGACAGCTTGGATCCTGTTGAGATGCAGGTCTTGTGTCAAACAGCTTGGATCCTGTTGAGAGGCAGGTCTTGGAGTTAGACATCTTGGATTCTTTCGAGGAGCAGCCCCCCCCCGTCAAACAGCCTAGATCCTAATACGAGATAGAACTCTGTGCCAAAGAACTAGATTGCCGTTTGGTGTCAAACACCTTAGATTATGGTGAGATGCAGATCCTGGTGTCAAACAGCTCGGATTCTGATGAGAGGTTGATCCTGGTGTCAAACAGCTTGGATTGTTGTAAGA
>OY755250.1:7128266-7158266 GCA_963576725.1 Azorinus chamasolen | reverse complement strand
AAACACTGTAAAGGTCACTTCGTATGAAGAATGAATGTGATACCCGTTATAAGCAATTATCCACTCTCAACACGTGCTTTATGTTGTTTAAAGAAACCGATGCGATTTTAACATATATCTTGATATTTACTCTTATCCCGCTACCTTAACCCGTAGTCCGCTACCTTAACATTTATTCCGCTACCTTAACATTTATCCCGCTACCTTAACCCCTACTCCGCTACCTTAACCCGTACTCCGCTACCTTAACATTTATCCCGCTACCTTGACCCGTAGTCCGCTACCTTAACATTTATCCCGCTACCTTAACCCTTAGTCCGCTACCTTAACATTTATCCCGCTACCTTGACCCTTACTCCGCTACCTTAACATTTATCCCGCTACCTTAACCCTTAGTCCGCTACCTTAACCCGTACTCCGCTACCTTAACATTTATTCCGCCACCTTAACCCGTAGTCCGCTACCTTAACATTCATTCCGCTACCTTGACCCTTAGTCCGCTACCTTAACCTTTATTCCACTATCCACTGACGCGCATGTGCAAACAGTCTGGACCCAGATGGGACACCGAGTAACTCCGCCTCTCACCTGGATCCAAGATGTTCGATACTTTGATTGAACCAGACGTTGTCGAATTTGCAATGTATAAAATCGGACTTAGGTCGAATACAATAAAAGCTCTCTAAACCAGAATTCTAGTAGAAAATAATTTAGATCAATCTAGGCAGGTGGCTGCTTAATGCGGGATGAAAGTCATGCAGAAAGCTCCTAGAGGAACTTTCGGCATGACTTTCGCCCTGCATTAAGCTGCCGCATGTCTCCAAGACCGATATTTATACTAGAAATAGAAATGACCGGTTTAGAGGGTTTTAACTGTTGTTTTTATTCTGCATTGTTTCTAAAAGGTGAAGAGGAATACGAGCTCGACAAGAAGTTCGTTGATTTTTCATTCATTGAAAAAGACATTGCTTCTCACGAGGAGGACAATGATGATGAAACAGAAAGTGTTGAAGATGACATTTATGATGAGGGATACGACGATGATCCAGAAAAAGATGGTGATCAGAACGACCACAAAGAACCTGGTGATGCCTTTGATGAGGAAAAGAATGATGGTCCAGAATATGTTTTTGATGAAAACAACATCGATGAACCAGAAGATATCAATGATGAGGACTATTATGGTGGACCGGAAGACGTAAATGGATCAGAATACGATGAGAATAACGACGATGAACCAGAAGATGTTCATACAGAGGACTTCGATGAAGAAATAGATGTCAATGATGAATACTTCGACGATGGACCAGACTATGTTGATAAAGAGGGCTACGATGAAGGAAACGATGTCGATGAAGAGGACTTCGACGAAGGACCGGAATATGCTGATAAGGAGGGCTACGGCGAATCAATAGACTTTGATGATTATGGTTTCGAAGATGAACACGAATACGTTGATAAGGAGGGCTACGACGAAATAACAGATGCAGATGAAGAGGGCCTCGACGAAGGACCAAAATATACTGATAAAGAGGACTACGACGAATCAATAGATGTCGATTATGAGGATTTCGACGATGACCCAGAAGGTGTTGATGATGAGATGTATGACGAAGCTACCGACAGCACTGAACTTGAGGGAATGGAAACCTTGCGTCAAAACAGTAGTCAAGGTAACTATGACTCCGGATGATAAAGCGGTCACATTTTCTGTCTTAACCCTTTCAGTTCCAGCATTGTCGTCTGCTGGACACAGTTTCGTCTGCTTCATGTTTTAGTGTAGTCGTTTGTTCATTCCTCTTGATTACCCTTTCCTCCATGACTATTCAAGTAAGCTATAATGATGTCATGAATATTAATTACATTAATTTGTTACATGTATAACAGCACGTGAACAAGGATTGTTTTTTGCCATGGCAGAAACTGTAGAATCATATCTATACAATATCATAAGCAAACAGAACAAACCCTAATCAGACGGGTCCTACAGGAGCTGGGCCATCTGATCTGGGTCTACTATGTTTGCAAAGACGTAGAAAGGGTTCAAAGAATAAACAGAGTATCACGCATTGCCCCAATGAGACGTCGAGTTACTCTGTGTATCATCTGGATCCAAACTGCCTGCATATGATATCGCAGACCCGTCATCTTCATCACACTTAACCCTCTCCTCCATAAATACGCCTTTCTACGCCTCTATAAATGTCACCTGTTGAAACCATTGTGATAAATAGAGCATTTGCTCCTATATCGCAATGGTTTCAAAATACAAAATTTAAAACAAAATCATTTTCTCTAGTAAATGCTCCTTTTCGGTAGATTTATTCAAAGTGGTTGAATCTAAAAAATAGCGTACCTCTTGGACACACTGTAATTATGACGTAGCATACCTTTTGGACACACTGTAATTATGACGTAGCGTACTCTTTGGTCACACTGTAATTATGACGTAACGTACTTTTTGGACACACTGTACTTGTGACGTAGCGTACTTTTTGGACACACTGTATTTGTGACGTAGCGTACTGTTTGGACACACTGTACTTGTGACGTAGCGTACTTTTTGGACACACTGTACTTGTGACGTATCGTACTTTTTGGACACACTGTACTTGTGACGTAACGTACTTTTTGGACACACTGTACTTGTGACGTATCGTACTTTTTGGACACACTGTACTTGTGACGTAGCGTACTTTTTGGACACACTGTACTTGTGACGTATCGTACTTTTTGGACACACTGTACTTGTGACGTAGAGTAAACTGTTAAATGTAGCAGTACACTCTGAATGACAAACTTTTGTTTTGAATTTAGTTTGAAAGTTTAAATGACAAACAGTGCTGATGCTAGCCAGGGTCTGCACTGTTTGAAAATCACGGGAAAGGGTTTGCTTCAAACGCCTAAGGTCAACTTACAGGCTCAATAAAACGGAGTCTGCAATTTTCTCTTTTTGCCTTTCTACTTTTGCTTTCGAAGGATCACCCATTTTCAGAATATATTTAGTTACAGTATTTACGTCTTGACTCGTATTTACAAACATCTTGGATCCAGAGCAGACGCTGAGTAACTCGGCGTGTCATTTGACACCCATGCTGTTTGGCACTCTTGGTCAATAGCTTTCATGATCCAAGTAGAATAAGTGTGAAAATTGCACTGGATTCAAATAGGAGCAGGCATTATTTTTTCACACCGGGATAAGAAATGGTTGTTATGAACTCGAAAGTTTAGTAGATCTATAAATCTGTGAATAATCTAGATCCTTTCAGGTAGGAGACTGTTTAATGCTGAAATCTTGTGGAACTTTCTGAATGACTTTCATCCTATACATTGCTGTTCTGTCTTAGCTGCATGTTCAAATGATCAAGTTTTTGCTGTATTTTCCAGTTTCGCTTTCAAACTTTTTTCCAGGCCAGCAAGCTATCTCTAGGGGACAAACAAAAAATGATAGGAGTCACCTAACCACAGGTGACTGGGGTCATCAACTCCGAAACGGAAGCTACCCAAATCATGACATTAAATATGATCTCTCCCACCATTTCCACCATAGCCGGAATTGCCACCACCACCATCGCCACCACCACATCCACCACCACCATTACCACCATCACCACCGACGCCATCACTACCACCACCACCACATCCACCACCACCACCACTACCATCACCGCCGTCACCACCACCACCACTACCACCACCACCACATCCACCACCACCACCACTACCATCACCGCCGTCACCACCACCACATCCACCACCACCACCACTACCACCACCACCACCGTCACCATCGCCACCACCGTCACCACCACCACCACATCCACCACCACCGCCACCACCACCACCATCACCATCACCACCACCACCACCACCACCGCCACCACATCCACCACCACCACCACCACCACCACCATCATCATCATCATCACCACCACCATCACCATCACCACCACCATCACCATCATATCCACCACCACCACCATCATCATCACCACCATCACCACCACCACCACCACTACCATCACCATCATATCCACCACCACCACCACCACCACCACCATCACCATCATATCCACCACCACCACCACCATCATCATCACCACCACCACCATCACCACCACCACCACCGGACTATCGTTCGATGCTCTTGTCACAAGTATTCCTGTACCTGTTGCCTGACCCGTGACTTCAGTTTTCGACTATGGCGTCACCACATCCACTTCAAACTGCACGGTGAGTGTACAACATATCCCGTACCTCTTCGATGAAACAAGCTGAGTCAGATTAGATCAGATCAGAGTCTGACTCCTTTACTAGATCTGATTCCACATCTCTACCATGGCCAATTCTTACTTTGTTTTTCCATTCCGTTATAGACTAATCTAATAAAGATTCATGATGGCATGGATTATTACATGAATATTCAAGGCGTTTAGTGTTAGCCTTAGACTGAAAGAGTTTTATTCCCAGATAAGAAGATATGTCAGGGGCATAGCTAGCGGTTACTGAAAGAGTTTTAGACCCAGATAAGAAGATATGTCAGGGGCGTAGCTAGCGATACTGAAAGAGTTTTAGACCCAGATAAGAAGATATGTCAGGGGCGTAGCTAGCGATACTGAAAGAGTTTTAGACCCAGATAAGAAGATATGTCAGGGGCGTAGCTAGCGATACTGAAAGAGTTTTAGACCCAGATAAGAAGATATGTCAGGGGCGTAGCTAGCGATACTGAAAGAGTTTTAGACCCAGATAAGAAGATATGTCAGGGGCGTAGCTAGCGATACTAAAAGAGTTTTAGACCCAGATAAGAAGATGTGTCAGGGGCGTGGCCAGCGATACGCACTTACGCACGTGCGTAAAACATGGTCATGCCAAAAATGGAAGGCTAAAGGGAATGGACTTTGATAAACGTTTAGTCTTGTCATGTAAGATTTAACCCATTTCCTCAGCCATTCGCCATTTCATCAAGATCAAAGTAGTTTGAGGCACGGCCCATAATTAAACTGATCAGACTTTTGGCAAACAATATTTTTCAATACACTTAAGGTTAAAACATTTGTTTCAATGTTGTTGTTTTTTCAGCGTGTGTTACCATAGCGTATCTTCCTTATGATTACGGATTTCGGCTTACCGTGGTTGTTAACGGACATCGGCTTTTTACCCGGGAAATCTCGCGTGAGTAATATGTTAAATCCCTCTTAACCCTTTACTCAATAAATACACCTTTGCAAACAGAGAAGACCCAGATCAGACGGCTCCTATAGGGGTCGTCTGATCTGGAACTGCTCTGTTCACTTGTGAAATAATATAGATATGATACAATAGTTTCTACCATTGCAAATATTGCTGTAGTCAGGTGTCTTTATCGAAATTAAAGCGATTAATAGTCATGATGAATATCCATACAGTAATGGGGTATAGTCTCGCTCTATTTTAATGTTACTTTTCTTTTTGAAAAAAAATCGGCTTTTTTGTCCAAAGATGGTAAGGTGGCATAGTAACATAAGAAAATAAAAAAAATCGCGACAAAAAGTGTTTCATTTCTAAGGAATGGATGGGCTGGAATCACCGTACATGGGATATTCCGTACATGAGACATATGAAAAGAGTGTAGATCCAGATCAGAGAGCTACTCGGAGAGTCCCCTGATCAGGATCTACACTGTTTACTACACAAACCAGTATCAAAGGTTGTCACCAGCAGACACACTTCGCTTACTAGCAGACACACTTAGCTTACTAGCAGACACACTTCGCTTACTAGCAGACACACTTCGCTTACTAGCAGACACACTTAGCTTACCTGCAGACACCGCTGTGTCACCATTGCACATTCCGGTTACTACCAGACACCGCTATGTAACCAGCAGACACACTTTGCTTACCAGCAGACACCGCTATGTCAACAGAATACACTTCGCTTACCAGCAGACACCGCTATGTCACCATGACACACTTCGCCTACCAGCATATACCGCTATGTCAGCAGGACACAGGTCGCTTACCAGCAGACACCGATATGTCACCAGATTACACTTCGCTTACCAGCAGACACCGCTATGTCACCAGGAAACACTTCGTTTACCAGCAGACACCGCTATGTCACCCGGACATACTTTGTTTACCAGCAGACACCGATATGTCACCATGACACACTTTGTTTACTTACCAGCAGACACCGCTATTTCACCAGTACACACTTCGCTTACCAGCAGACACCCGTATGCTATCAGAACATACTTATAGAACCAACGTACACCAGTATGCCACTAGTACATATTCATCTTACCAACAGACACCAGTATGCCACTAGTACACACTTAGTTTAAAAGCATACACAGGCATGCCAACAGTACATACCTATTTTGCCAGCAGACCCCGTTATGTCATGAGTACATACTTGATTTACCAGCAGACACTTCTATGTCACCGCTTTGTCACCAGTACATACTTATTTTACCAGCAGACACCGCTATGTCACGAGTAGCCTACATACTTTTTTACCAACAGACGCCGCTTTGTCACCAGTACATACTTAATTTACCAGCAGACACTTCTATGTAACAGCTTTGTCACCAGTAGATACTTATTTTACCAGCAGACGCCTCTATGTCACGAGTAGCCCACATACTTTTTTTTTTACCAACAGACGCCGCTTTGTCACCAGTACATACTTATTTTACCAGCAGACACTGCTGTCACCGCTTTGTCACCAGTACAACTTATTTTACCAGCAGACGCCGTGTGTGACTTTCATACAACATTAAACTCGATACTACGACATTTTATGTCTGAAGAAATTAATATGTCTTTGCGGGCATGTGACTTCTGAGGGCAGGGTGAAAATCATGCAGACTAAAGGAACTTTCTGCATGACTTTCATCCTCCATTAAACTGCTACCTGTCCAAAAAATCGATAATGATGCGTATTTTATTGTTCGAATATTGGAGATTTTACTTTTCGAATAATCGAGATTTACTTTTGCATGACCCCTCTGCCAATGGATATGCTCTAATGTTTTAATTCAGATGAGTTTAAAGTTTCTGTGTGGGCGTGAAAGGGGTGGGGTTAACAAACGTTTCATGCAAATTCATAAACAAGCTATAGTGTTACAATTGGATATGTTTCAGTCAAACACCCACCTGCCTTGTGCTGGAATGTCCCTGGACTTCGTTCAATAGCACGTGTTTGTCTCCAGCTGTATGACATCAATCTGCACACAAAACACGTGTGTGTACGAATCACTGGCGTCATCAATCTTAAGGTATGATAAGTGTCTGATAACAACATGCAGTAGATCCTCTCTAATGCGACCAATTTTATGAACAAACATGGGTGTCTTTATAAGCAGATGGTTGCTTAATGCATGACAAAAGTAATGCAGAAAGCTCTTCGGAGAGCTTTCTGTATTACTTTTGTCCTGCATTAAGATACCACCTGCATCTAGCACCCATAATTATACCTATTTTAGGTGGTCGCATTAGCGGGGATCTATTGTAATGTACACCTATAGGTGGCATAAATATAGCGCTTGAACGATCTGTAAGTCAGCCATATACAACTTTCATTCCGTTGAATCGACAATGTTCAGCGAGTCATTGGGTCTGCATTCTGATTGGTTAGAAGACTAAGAGCGCCCTTTGACCTTTATCCTGATTGGCTAAAATGAAGATCTTTAACTTTTTTACATCAGGTCTATCCCGTGTTTCTAAAATAAAGATCACTTCTGCCTTGGTCCCGATTGGTTAGAATGTACAGCAAAGCATGTCCTAAGCAGTCTGATTGGTTAGAAGACAAAGACCCGCCCTTTGACCTTTATCCTGATTGGTTAGAATGTACAGCAAAGCCTGTCCTAAGCAGCCATCCATTTATTGAAGACAGGAGTCTTAACTCTTTCCTCTATAAATACGCCTTTCTACGCCTCTGTAACAGTCACTTCTTGAAACCAAGAATGTGGAGCAAATGCTGTATTTATCACAATGGTTTCAATACTACACAATTCTAACATTTTCCTTTTCTCGAGTAAATGCTCCTTTTCGGTAGCTTTTTTCAAAGAGACTGGATCTAAAAATAGCCTATGAGGAAATGGGTTAAAAACCAGGTGCTTATTGCAAGACAAGCACGATGCGGGACACTCCTTCATTAAGCTATCACCTGCCCTACATGTCCCACAATTAGAACTCTGTGTGATGGTCTCTTACGACAGGTTCTATGATATTGCCAGATCATTCTGTCATTAACCCATTACCTCATATGCTATTTTTAGATCCAACATATTTGAATATATCTACCAAAAAGGAGCATTAAACAGAGAAAAGGAACATTTTAGAATGTTATAGTTTGAAACCATTGTGCTAAAAAGAGTATTTGTTCGTATAGGAGTAAATTCTCTTTATCACAATGGTTTCAAAAAGTGACTTTTACAGAGTCGTCAAAAGTCGTCAATATGAGGGAATGGGTTAAACTTTTCATTATCTGACGTAAAGTTCATTTGATTTTATCCTAATCGGCTAGAATTTAGATCAGTTGATCTTTATCCTGATTGGATAGAGTTTAGATCATTTGACTTTTATACTAAATGGTAGGATTAACTGAGTTTAGGTGAATGCCAAATATGGGTTTACAATCAGTGTATAGCAAGACCAGTCTCTTTGTCTAAAACATGACATTTGGTAAGGGTAAACTGTAATCTTAGCTTACAAAAGAATTCTGTTCAGTTAAAACAATATGACAAACAATGTGCACAACCCTAATCCGATGTTTGGCCTTGTATTGATTTTATTGTTTGATAAGCTGTAGGGACTCCATAAATTGTTGCGGATGGTCCGATCTTTGTCGATCATCAGGTAGGAACCTTCACAGTGTGATCATCGATGTTTGTCAATCACCGATTACCGCGATTAATCGGCACACCACTACTTAGATGTTTACCAGATGTCTTTTAACCTTTACTCCATGAATATTCATGTAAGAAATTTAATGGCATCGTGAATATTAATTAGATTACTTCGACATAATGACGTTTAGAGACGATAACACTGAATTTGAAAAAGACAAGAAGAAATTCGACAACAGCAGACAGCTACGGCGTTCCATACTCTGATGTGGATCTACTCTGTAAATGCGTAGAAACTCAAAACGCATGTTTTTGAGTAAAATGTGAATCATTTCCCTCGTGGATATTACACAGTTAGTCATACCTTTAAATTTAGTTATTAACTGATAACTTATAATGGCCAAGTATCAACAGATCTTTACCAATTCATTGGCCATATAGCAGCCGTCTGATCAGGGTCTGCTCCGTTCGCTTATAGCATTATATAGATCTAATTACTCTGTTTGCTAAGAGATGAAACACGTTTATGAAGTAAAAGGTTTGTCGTTATTTATTGCTTTTCTTCCTTCAGATCAAAAAGTTCAAACTGCACGTCAAGCTCGGATGTTTCCGGATTCCAATCAGTGATCGAGACGCTTTCCTCCTACTGATGGTTAAACAAGACACCCACAAGATCAAGCCTCCAGAAGACAAGCAGCCACGTGGCCTAATTGACATTCTCCGTGGAGTGAGAGCTATGCAGTAAATTCAACTGAAACGCAAAATATACTACAGTAAAACTCGATACTACGAAATTTTAGAAATGACGATTTTATTACTTTGTAGGCAGGTGGCTGCTTACTTCAGGGCGGAAATTAGGCAGAAAGCTCCTTTGTCCATGACTTTCAACTTAAAATAAGCTGCCACATGTGTTTAAAATTCAATAGGTGTATATAATTAATTGTTCGAGTATCTCAAATTTTCACTGTATTCTAACACTGTTTCAACTAGCTTATCTCGCGCTACCTTAACCCTTATCTCGCGTTACCTTAACCCTTATCTCGCGCTACCTTAACAATTATCTCGCGTTACCTTAACCCTTATCTCGCGCTACCTTAACAATTATCTCGCGCTACCTTAACGCTTATCTCGCGCTACCTTAACCCTTATCTCGCGCCACCTTAACCCTTATCTCGCGCTACCTTAACCCTTATCTCGCGCTACCTTAACCCTTATCTCGCGTTACCTTAACCCTTATCTCGCGCTACCTTAACCCTTATCTCGCGCTGCCTTAACGCTTATCTCGCGCTACCTTAACCCTTATCTCGCGCCACCTTAACCCTTATCTCGCGCTACCTTAACCCTTATCTCGCGCTACCTTAACCCTTATCTCGCGCCACCTTAACCCTTATCTCGCGCTACCTTAACTCTTATCTCGCGCTACCTTAACGCTTATCTCGCGCTACCTTAGCCCTTATCTCGCGCTACCTTAACCCTTATCTCGCGTTACCTTAACCATTATCTCGCGCTACCTTAACGCTTATAACAACTTGTATGTGGATGAGACTCGGAATAACTCGTCAGGAGACATTTAGATGAGACTCCGAGTAACTGGTCAGGAGACACTTAGATGAGACTTCGAGTAACTCGTCAGGAGACACTTAGATGAGATTCAGCGTAAGTCGTCAGGAGACACTTAGATGAAACTTCGAGTAAGTCGTCAGGATGCATTTAGATGAGTCTTCGGGCAAATTGTCGGGATACATTTAGATGAGACTCAGAGCAACTCGTGGGTGCATTTAGATGAGACTCCGAGACTCCGAGTAACTCGTCGGGATGCATTTAGATGAAACTCCGAGTAACTCGTCGAGATGTATTTAGATGAGACTCCGCGTAACTCGTGGGGATACACGCCATTTGTCACTCGATCTCTAGTTTCTTAACCCTTTAAACCATGAATATTCATGTTGGAAAGGGTGACATCATGAATATCAATTACAAAGTAGATGTTGTTTGTTTAACATGTTCCCTTATGTAGGCGCATGTTCGCACATCTGCAAACAGAGTAGACCCAGATCCTATAGGAGCCGTCTGATCAGGGTCTGCTCTGTTTGCTTATAAATGGTGTAATATAGATCTGATTCTACAACTTCTACCTGAGCCAAAATGTCCTATGTTGAGGGAATTGTTTAAATGATATATTAACACATGATGATTTTTTTTACAAAGCAACAACTATATAATTAACTCTATGTTACTCTATAAGCAAAAACAGCAGACACAGATCAGACTGTCTGTTTTATATGGGAATGTTTTAAATCAGAAATTTTCAGCGGTCGTCGGAAATCCCCGGTGTCGCATCACGTGTCACTTGCCCGAGATGAAAACAGCAGCAACAGTACATGTAACAAGGCGGCATCCTTTAATGTCGGAGTGCAATTTCCATAGAAACAGTTCCACGTGTATCAATTCCATATTTCAATATACAATGTATCGTAAAAACAAACGTATGTCTTTTCCCCCCAAAAAACGTGTTTTTACGTGTTTGCAAACAGAGTAGACCAAGATCTGACGACTCCGATAGGAGACGTCTGATCAGGGTCTGCTCTGTTTGCTAGTTGAATTTGAAAGATGTGTTGCTTTACTTCCTAAAATGGCTACAATATTCCACCTTCCATAACTCATTATTACCATTTTATCCATGAATATCCAGAGGAGAGGAGTTAGTTTAACCCTTCACACTACGAAAAATATAATGACACCATGAATATTAATTAGATTAATTGTTAAAATCGCGAAGGCACGTGAAATTTTGAGGATGGCAGAAACTTGAGAATCCTATATACAGTTGAACTTTGATACCTCGAACTCGGATAACTCGAACTTTGGGATAACTCGAACAAAAAATTCAGTCCTTCCAAAACTTACAATACAGAACTGCTATAAAATGTATCGCTACAGATGTCTAGAAACACATGTGGCAGCTTAATACAGGACTAAAGTGATGCTGAAAGCTCCTATAGGAGCTTTCAGTATTACTTCAGACCTGCATTAAGCTGTGGTGTTGACAAATCGTTCAAATTAGAGATCGGGTGACTCGAACTCCTATTATCTCGAACTAATTTGTACGGTCCCTCGAAGTTCGAGTTATCGAAGTTCAACTATATATATTATCCCATAAGCAACCAGATCAGATCTTGATCAGACTGCTCCCACAGGAGCCGTCTGATCTGGGTCTACTCTATTAGCAAATACTTTGAAAGACGTGTTTATGGAGTGAAGGCTTAAAAAGCCTATTTGAAGAGTAAATGTTTAAAGGGTCGTTTTTATATAAAATAAATGGTTCCAGCATGAATATGTATTCCTTAATTTGCATATTTACATACGAATAAGAAAATCCTTAGTCCTTACAAAACCTGTAGAATCAGATCTGTGGCCGACTGATCTGAGTCTACTCAGTTTGTAAAACCGTGAACAAGCGTCTTTGTTGGAAGAAAGGGGTAAAGATTTTGAGACTGTATGGCTGTCAAACAGCATGGCCGAGATACTCGTGGCCTGGCCTGACAATATTGACAAATTGTCAAACAGCATGGCTGAGCTATTTGTGGTCTGGCCTGACAGTATTGACAAATTGTCAAACAGCATGGCCGAGATACTCGTGGCCTGGCCTGACAATATTGACAAATTGTCAAACAGCATGGCCGATCTATTCGTGGTCTGGCCTGACATTATTGACAAATTGTCAAACAGCATGGCCGATCTATTCGTGGTCTGGCCTGACAATATTGACAAATTGTCAAACAGCATGACCGAGCTATTCGTGGTCTGACCTGACAGTATTGACAAATTGTCAAACAGCCTGGCCGAGCTATTCGTGGTCTGGCCTGACAGTACTGACAAATTGTCAAACAGCATGACTGAGCTATTCGTGGTCAGGCCTGACAGTATTGACAAATTGTCAAACAGCATGGCTGAGATATTCGTGGTCTGGTCTGACAGTATTGACAAATTGTCAAACAGCCTATCCGAGCTATTCGTGGTCTGGCCTGACAGTATTGACAAATTGTTAAACAGCCTGGCCGAGATATTCGTGGTCTGATCTGACAGTATTGACAAATTGTTAAACAGCCTGGCCGAGATATTCGTGGTCTGGCCTGACAGTATTGACAAATTGTCAAACAGCATGGCCGAGCTATTCGTGGTCTGGCCTGACAGTATTGACAAATTGTCAAACAGCATGGCTGAGCTATTCGTGGTCTGGCCTGACAGTATTGACAAATTGTCAAACAGCATGGCTGAGATATTCGTGGTCTGGCCTGACAGTATTGACAAATTGTCAAACAGCATGGCTGAGCTATTCGTGGTCTGGCCTGACAGTATTGACAAATTGTCAAACAGCATGGCTGAGATATTCGTGGTTTAGCCTGGCAATATTGACAAATTGTCAAACAGCATGGCTGAGCTATTCGTGGTCTGGCCTGACAGTATTGACAAATTGTCAAACAGCATGGCCGAGCTATTCGTGGTCTGGCCTGACAGTATTGACAAATTGTCAAACAGCATGGCCGAGCTATTCGTGGTCTGGCCTGGCAATATTGACAAATTGTCAAACAACATGGCTGAGCTATTCGTGGTCTGGCCTGACAGTATTGACAAATTGTCAAACAGCATGGCCGAGCTATTCGTGGCCTGGTCTGACAGTATTGACAAATTGTCAAACAGCATGGCCGAGCTATTCGTGGCCTGGTCTGACAGTATTGACAAATTGTCAAACAGTCTGACTGAGCTATTCGTGGCCTGGTCTGACAGTATTGACAAATTGTCAAACAGTCTGGCTGAGCTATTCGTGGCCTGGTCTGACAGTATTGACAGTATTACATGTAACCCTTTACTCCATGAATATTCATGTAAGAAGTATTGACACTGTGCATATTAATTAGATGGAATGTTATGGTAACAAATAAATATAAAAGTTTTGGCCAAAGCAGTGACAGTAGGACAAGAGTTATATATTCCATAAGCGAACAGGGAAGACTGTGGTCATGACAGGCGGCTCCAGCAGAGACCGTCTGGTCTGGGTCTGTTCTGTTTGCAAGGAAGTTAACATGCGTAGCTATGGAGTAAAGGGCTAAACAGGTACTAACCCTTTGCCTGCTAAGCGCGACCTGCCTCACATTTGCAAACAGCCTGGATCCTGATGAGACACCGAGTAACTCGGCACAATGAGTAACTCGGCGTCTCATCTGGATCCAAGCTGTTTGAAACTCAGTGATCCAAGCTGTTTGACACTCAATGATCCAAGCTGTTTGACACTCTGTCAATAGTTCCTCAAAACTTTGATCGAATCGAAAACCAGCAACAACTGTAGCAGGTCAGAGTTTGAGCTGACATAATTTTTTTCAGCAGGCTAAGGGTTGATAAATATACCGACACACGTACAGGACAATGGTTAAAGGATTATGTATAGCACCTATAGATGTATAACACTACTGATTCTATTTTGTATTAGCATTCTCAAAATAAACTATTAAACGTAGCCTCGTGTTGTTCTTATGCTTTACAGTTGAACTTCGATAACTCGAAATAACAAATTAGTTCGAGATAACAGAAGTTCGAGTTATCCGATTTCTCATCTGCAGAATTTCTTAAGTTCACAGCTTAATGTTCACAGCTTAATTTCTTAAGTTCATAGCTTAAGTTAACAACTTAATGCAGGTCTAAAGTAATGCTGGAAGCTCCTGTAGGAGCTTTTAACATCACTCTAGACCTTCATTCAGCTTTTACGCGTTTTTCTAGATATGCGTAGTTATACAATTTAGAGCAATTCTGTATTGTTAGTTTTGGAAGGACTGAACGTTTAGTTCGAGTTATCCGAGTTAGAGATATCGAAGGTTAACTGTATATACATTGTATTTGCAGCAAATTCGCTGATTTATATTTACACTATGCATTGTCGAACTACTTACAATGCGCCATTTTGAAACCGACTTACACATGGCATCGATGTCGCAATACTTTACAGTATAACCCAATAATGCGACCGCTTAAAGAATAACTATAGTTGTCTTTATAAACAGGTGGATGATTAATGCATGATGAAAGTAATGCAAAAAGCTACTATAGGAACTTTCTGCATAACTTTCATCCTGAATTAAGCTACCACCTGCCTCCGTCAAAATTATGTTCATTTTTGATGGTCCTATTAGAGGGGTTTTGCGGTATATAAAAATAACATTGAATAACGTTTAGTGCGGCGGTGCGTTCGGGGCAAAAGCTTATTTGTCCCTTATAATATTATGTCGGACTTTCAGCTCTCTGTCCAGAGTGTTGAATTTACTTTCTCAATGATCCAGCTTATTATCTCCGATGCACGACAGAGTAAACCGAGCGCTCGACTTATTGTCCATTTATCTAGAGTAATAATTATGATAAAGAGAAATACATGCTCGATAGTACGAGGGGCGTTTAAAAAGTAGTGGCAACAGTGGCGGTTTTTCCATACCTAGTTTATTTTCCAAGAACCGACATGTGAGACCTTCAAAGTACTCTCTAGCTGACTGTACATACTTTTCTAGGCGCAAACTACACTCAGAAAATACATTTTGGAAGCGGTTTACGGGTATACTGTTAAACACTGGAGCGCTCCTAATTGTGTTGTGTGTGTTTCAACACGGCTCCCTTTTTTAAAAGCATGATTTGACATATGTCACAATGGGAGAGACCTATGCTATATGGTGGGTGTGGTAAACTACTATGACCTGACATTGGGCGTTTAATTGTGTAGGACACTTCTTTGTAAAATGTACCAATACATGTAACACTTCTGTGTTTAGGGCCAGGTACTTGAGCCACAGTTCAATACGAGCCACAGTTCAATATGAGCTCAGCCACAGCTCAATATGAGTAAAAAGGGGCATACATAATACGCCTGGTGCTTCTGCTTCCGCCAATCAATAACGTTATTATTTTAACCCTTTCACCGCCGAATTCGCATAAATGCACCACGACAAATAGTGCAGTCCCAGGTCAGACGCCGCCTTGAAAAGGCGGCGTCTGATCAGGGACTTCACTTTTTGTCTCATTCTCTATTTCTGTACATGTGCTTTATTCTTTTGAAATTTGCATTTATTTATCTCATTTCCTTATTGTACCGAATGATGTAACAAAAACTGGATTGTAGACGACAATTAGAAATTTGGCGCCGAAAGGGTTAATCCAATCACATTTCATTATGTTCTTTATGGTCAGGCTGAAAGAAGTAGAGTCGCGTCTCATCACCTCATCACATTCTCTGATATATCTAGGGTGGTTGTGCTTGTATTTGACGAGCATGGTGGAAGCTTTTCTACTCGTCGCTCTTTCGCTTAGAGGTTAATAAATGCAGTATCCAGTGGGCACGAACCTTACGCAGGTTTAGCTTTGAATTTTACCCATTTTTGCCCAGTGTCCCTGAAAAGGGACGTAGGCAAACAGTCTAGACCCAGATCACAAGGGCTCCTGAAGGAGTCCCCTGACCAGGGCATGCACTGTTTGCTGAATCCATGTCATTGTCAAATATTTTGTTTGCTGTATCTGCTCAACATGAAATCACGGAGCCTTCAACATTGACATTTCTTCAAATAATGTGGGAATAAATATGTTACAACCAGAATAAAACGCTGATGGATCATAGGTATACGTTGGGTTGATCGACTACAACCCGCCAAATGTCCTTAATCAACATCCAACCACCATAACTTTTCAAAGAACTCATTTCCATAAACACAAACAAAACTTGTACTAGAAGCATTATAAAGGTTAGCAACTCTACTTTCATTTTCTACAGAAAACGCACACCCTCTCGGTTTTCATCTAATTAATTCAACAATTTTCAACTGATTTTAACAAAATAGGTACCGACTGATAGAGAAATGAACACTTGTTACGGGAATAAAACTGCAATTTAAATACTTTCCAAATCGCAATAAATATCCAACCTCAAAAAGCCATCAAGTGAAAATCGGAAGAAAATCAGGGTGACATAGTATAGTCATTCACATGTTACAGTCATTCAGATGCTAGCCAGTCACACAATAAATAGTCAGTCACACACCATATCCAGTCACACAGATAGCAAGTTACGCACTATAGCCAGTTACGCACTATAGCCAGTCACACACTATAGCCAGTTGCACACTATAGCCAGCGCACTATAGCCAGTTACGCACTATAGCCAGTCACACACTATAGCCAGTTACACACTATAGCCAGTTACGCACTATAGCCAGTTACGCAATACAGCCAGTCACACGCTATAGACAGTCACACACTATAGCCCGTCACACAATATAACCAGTCACACACTATAGCCAGTTATACACTATAGCCAGTCACATGCTATAGACAGTCACACAATATAGCCAGTCACACAATATAACCAGTCACACACTATAGCCAGTTATACACTATAGCCAGTCACACGCTATAGACAGTCACACAATATAGCCTGTCACACAATATAACCAGTCACACACTATAGCCAGTTATACACTATAGCCAGTCACACGCTATAGACAGTCACACAATATAGCCAGTCACACACTATATTCAAGCTCACGCTCTAGTAGGTCACATAGTACTGTCAGTCACTTTATATAAATACTTAAATAGCTCTGATCTAATATTTCGACCACTACGGACCTTTTTCAAAGATAATCATGTCAAAATACACGTCACATTTTTGGTGCATACATTCAGGCATAAAATCAAATATTGCAAAGCATTCTGTATTGTATTGTAAATTGTAGAGGACCGAACTTTTACTCGAGTTCGAAGTTCGAGTAAATCGAGTTCGAGATATCGAAGTTCAACCGCAGCTGTATCTACTATCTTAACAGTTTTGCTGTACGACCTTTACCCTGCATGAAACTGTCATCTGATCAAAAATGGTGGGTATTGGAGTTTTCGAATAATCGAGTTCGAATAATGGAGAGTTCGAATAATCGAGTTCGAATAATTGAGTTTTATTGTATTTCTGATTCATTGAAAGCTGTTCACCCTGTCTCTTTGCAATATTCATGCAAAGAAAAAACCGAAATTGTGAATATTTATCAGCTAAAGTTTTTATATTATAAAAATATCCAAAGGAACGTTTTAGCTTTGACAAAAACTGTTGAATCGGGTTTGTGTCAAGTCAAGAGCAAACGAAGCAGACCCTGATCAGACAACTCCTACATGAGCCGTCTGGTCTGGGTCTACTCTGTATGCAAGTGCGGGAACAGATGTTTATATGAGGGGAAATGGTAAAGAAAGTATTGACTGAGTGCCAAACAAAAAATATTGTGATGCGACGCCAAATTAGCAAAGGCGACCAGAGTCGAAGGTATCCGAATGAGATTGTTCGTTTGAACATCACGAATATTGATACAAGAATTCGCGCCTTCATGCATATTCACAAACTGATTTTTTTTAAATGTTCGGTGATAAAAGGATTGTTTGACCTAGCAAATAGAACAGATCCTGGTCAGACAGCTTCAATAGCAGCTGTCAGAGCTGGGTCTGTTCTCTTTGCAGAGACGTTTAAATAAGCATCTAGCGTTGAACGACAGATTGCACTCAGTATGAAAGGGTGGATGATAACCTTTCAACCTGAATAGTCAATGTGGAATAGCCTATCTGTGTTTAACCCTTTACTCCATAAATAAGCATTTCTATGCCTTTACAAACAGCGTAGACCCAGATCAGACGGCTCCTAAAGGAGCCGTCTTAACAGGGTCTGCCCTGTTTGCTTATAATACAATATAGATCGGATTCTACAGTTTCTGGTCAAATTATCGTGTGTTCATACGCCATTATAAAAATGAATCTAGATCTAATGAATATTCATGACACCATTATTTCGTGCATATAAATATTCATGGAGTAAAGGGTTGACTATAGAGTTCACCCAGTATTGTATGACCTTAACCTTCTTAATCTGAATAGTCAAAATGGAATAGCCCATCCGTATATAACTATGCAGTCCACTCAGTATAAACGTGTAAACATTCACCATTCCACCCCTGAATTATCAGAATGGAACAGCCCACCAGTGTTTAACTACAAAGTCCACAAAGTATGAAATCCTTAAATGTTGCTGAAGAGCTTGGTATAGCACACAGCGCAGACCCTGGTCAGTGGGCTACTCTAGGAACCTGCTGATCTGGATCTACTCTGTTTGAAGATGACAAAGGACGCGAGTCCCCGGTCGAAATGGTATGATAAGAGTATAAAACAGGATCTGAATTATCACCAGGATATATTCAAATTGATTCAATGAAGTCACTTATTACTTCTGATTCGTATAGTCGATAATTAAACACATGTAGTTTTACCTTTAATATGATCTCTTAACCTCATTCATATACCCTTTAACCTTATATATATAACCTTTAACCCTATACATATGACCTTTAACCTTTAACCCTATACATATGACCTTTAACATTGAAATCTTTCCCTCATATAAACGCTTTTTCAAGCATTTGTAAATAGAGTAGACCCACATCCTATAGGAACTGTCTGATCAGGGTCTGCTCTGTCTGCTAATGGAATTTGAAAGATAAGGTTCTTTACTTTCTAAAATGACTACAATGCTTCATCTTTCATATTTCGTTGTAACTATTTGTTTTCATGAATATTCAGTTTGTATTTAAATTTGGAATAAACATAGAACAGGGAGAGGGTTAACATTTAACATTTAACACTGAAAAATTAACATTGAACAAACAATTACCCTACTGTAACATACGGTCTGTTTTTCACATACAGTAAAACCTCTCTTAACCGGAATTCTAGTAGATAAGAATTTAGACACTTTTAGGCAGGTGGCTGCTTAATGCAGGGTGACAGTCATGCCCAAAGCTCCTCTATGAGCTTTCTGCATGACTTTCACCCTGCATTAAGCTGCCACCTGTCTCCAAGACCGATATTCATACTAAATTTAATGGCCGGTTAAGAGAGGTTATACTGTATTATTGACCGAATGAACCCTTCCCTTGCTATTCGCGTCAATATACCTACCTGTAAATAGTGAAGACCCAGATGAGACAGCTCCTGCAGGAGCTGTCTCATCAGGGTCTGCACTATTTACAAATTGATTGTGCAACCAGAGCACTCCACAGCAGTGATTGCACAGCGAAATACTTGAACACGGCGAAGATATATGTAATTATACAACAGGACATGGGTAAAGAAGGAGAAATGTATTTTAAAATTCAGCAAGAGAAGGGTTAAGGCAGATGGCAGTTTAATGCAAAGTGAAAGTCATGCAGAAAGCTCCTCTTGGAGCTTTCTAAAGGACTTTCACTTTGCATTAAGCAGCCACCTGCCTAAAAGGGTCTATCTTTTCATACAGAAAATTCGAACACTCAAGACTTTACTGTTTTTCCACCAGTAAACAAACTCTGGTCAGACATCTGCTGTACTACCTCTGCTGTGTTCGCAGAGGAGTTAATTCAACCATCCACACCACGAAAAATATAATGACATCATGAATATTGATTAGATTAATTGTTAAAATCGCGAAGGCACGTGAAATTTTGAGGACGGCAGAAACTTGAGAATCCTATATACAGTTGAACTTCGATATCTCGAACTCGGATAACTCGAACTTCGGGATAACTCGAACAAAAATTCCAGTCCTTCCAAAACTTACAATACAGAACTGCTCTAAAATGTATCGCTACAGATGTCTAGAAACACATGTGGCAGATTAATACTGGCCTAAAGTAATGCTGAAAGCTCCTATAGGAGCTTTCAGTATTACTTCAGACCTGCATTAAGCTGTGGTGTTGACAAATAGTTCAAATTAGAAATCAGATGACTCGAACTCCTCTTATCTCGAACTAATTTGTACGGTCCCTCGAAGTTCGAGTTATCGAAGTTCAACTATATATATTATCCCATAAGCAACCAGATCAGATCCTGATCAGACTGCTCCCATAGGAGCCGTCTGATCTGGGTCTACTCTATTAGCAAATACTTAGAAAGACGTGTTTATGGAGTGGAGGCTTAAAAAGCCTATTTGAAGAGTGAATGTTTAAAGGGTCGTTTTTATATAAAAATAAATGGTTCTATCATGAATATTTATTACTTAATTTGCATATTTACATGCGAATAAGAAAATCCTGTAGAGTCAGATCTGTGGCCGACTGATCTGAGTCTACTCAGGTTGTAAAACCGCGAACAAGCGTCTTTGTTTGAAGAAAGGGGTACAGATGTTGAGACAGTATGGCTGTTAAACAGCATGGCCGAGATATTCGTCGTCTCGCCTGACAGTATTGACAAATTGTCAAACAGCATGGTCGAGATTTTCGTGGCCTGGCCTGACAATATTGACAAATTGTCAAACAGCATGGCTGAGCTATTCGTGGTCTGGCCTGACAGTATTGACTGTATTACATGTTACCCTTTACTCGATGAATATTCATGTAAGAAGTATTGACACTGTGCATATTAATTAGATGGAATGTTATGGTAACAAATAGATATAAAAGTTTTGGCCAAAGCAGTGACAGCAGGAAAATAGTTATATATTCCATACGCGAACAGAGCAGACTGTGGTCATGACAGGCGGTTCCAGCAGAGACCGTCTGGTCAGGGTCTGTTCTGTTTTAAAGGAAGTTAACATGCGTAGCTATGGAGTAAAGGACTGAACAGGTATTAACCCTTTGCCTGCTAAGCGCGACCTGCCTCACATTTGCAAACAGCTTGGATCCTGATGAGACGCCGAGTAACTCGGCGTCTCATCAGGATCCAAGCTGTTTGACACTCTGTGATCCAAGCTGTTGGACACTCTGTGATCCAAGCTGTTGGACACTCTGTGATCCAAGCTGTTTGACACTCAGTGATCCAAGCTATGTGACACTCTGTGATCCAAGCTATTTGACACTCTGTCAATAGTTCCTCAAAACCAGCAACAACTGTAGCAGATCAGAGTTTGAGCTGACAACATTTTTATCAGCAGGCTAAGGGTTGATAAATATACCGACACACGTGCAGGACAATGGTTAAAGGATGATGTATAGCACCTATAGATGTATAACACTACTGATTCTATTTTGTATTAGCATTCTCAAAATAAACTATTAAACGTGGCCTCGTGGTGTTCTTATGTTTTACAGTTGAACTTCGATAACTCGAAATAACAAATTAGTTCGAGATAACAGAAGTTCGAGTTATCCGATTTCTCATCTGGAGAATTTCTTAAGTTCACAGCTTAATGTTCACAGCTTACTTTCTTAAGTTAATAGCTTAAGTTAACAACTTAATGCAGGTCTAAAGTAATGCTGGAAGCTCCTGTAGGAGCTTTTAACATCACTCTAGACCTTCATTCAGCTTTTACGCGCTTTTCTAGATATGCGTAGTTATACAATTTAGAGCAATTCTGTATTGTTAGTTTTGGAAGGACTGAACTTTTAGTTCGAGTTATCCGAGTTAGAAATATCGAAGGTTAACTGTATATACATTGTATTTGCAGCAAATTCGCTGATTTATATTTACACTATGCATTGTCGAACTACTTACAATGCGCCATTTTGAAACCGACTTACACATGGCATCGATGTCGCAATACTTTACAGTATAACCCAATAATGCGACCGCTTAAAGAATAACTATAGTTGTCTTTATAAACAGGTGGATGATTAATGCATGATGAAAGTAATGCAAAAAGCTACTATAGGAACTTTCTGCATAACTTTCATCCTGAATTAAGCTACCACCTGCCTCCGTCAAAATTATGTTCATTTTTGATGGTCCTATTAGAGGGGTTTTGCGGTATATAAAAATAACATTGAATAACGTTTAGTGCGGCGGTGCGTTCGGGGCAAAAGCTTATTTGTCCCTTATAATATTATGTCGGACTTTCAGCTCTCTGTCCAGAGTGTTGAATTTACTTTCTCAATGATCCAGCTTATTATCTCCGATGCACGACAGAGTAAACCGAGCGCTCGACTTATTGTCCATTTATCTAGAGTAATAATTATGATAAAGAGAAATACATGCTCGATAGTACGAGGGGCGTTTAAAAAGTAGTGGCAACAGTGGCGGTTTTTCCATACCTAGTTTATTTTCCAAGAACCGACATGTGAGACCTTCAAAGTACTCTCTAGCTGACTGTACATACTTTTCTAGGCGCAAACTACACTCAGAAAATACATTTTGGAAGCGGTTTACGGGTATACTGTTAAACACTGGAGCGCTCCTAATTGTGTTGTGTGTGTTTCAACACGGCTCCCTTTTTTAAAAGCATGATTTGACATATGTCACAATGGGAGAGACCTATGCTATATGGTGGGTGTGGTAAACTACTATGACCTGACATTGGGCGTTTAATTGTGTAGGACACTTCTTTGTAAAATGTACCAATACATGTAACACTTCTGTGTTTAGGGCCAGGTACTTGAGCCACAGTTCAATACGAGCCACAGTTCAATATGAGCTCAGCCACAGCTCAATATGAGTAAAAAGGGGCATACATAATACGCCTGGTGCTTCTGCTTCCGCCAATCAATAACGTTATTATTTTAACCCTTTCACCGCCGAATTCGCATAAATGCACCACGACAAATAGTGCAGTCCCAGGTCAGACGCCGCCTTGAAAAGGCGGCGTCTGATCAGGGACTTCACTTTTTGTCTCATTCTCTATTTCTGTACATGTGCTTTATTCTTTTGAAATTTGCATTTATTTATCTCATTTCCTTATTGTACCGAATGATGTAACAAAAACTGGATTGTAGACGACAATTAGAAATTTGGCGCCGAAAGGGTTAATCCAATCACATTTCATTATGTTCTTTATGGTCAGGCTGAAAGAAGTAGAGTCGCGTCTCATCACCTCATCACATTCTCTGATATATCTAGGGTGGTTGTGCTTGTATTTGACGAGCATGGTGGAAGCTTTTCTACTCGTCGCTCTTTCGCTTAGAGGTTAATAAATGCAGTATCCAGTGGGCACGAACCTTACGCAGGTTTAGCTTTGAATTTTACCCATTTTTGCCCAGTGTCCCTGAAAAGGGACGTAGGCAAACAGTCTAGACCCAGATCACAAGGGCTCCTGAAGGAGTCCCCTGACCAGGGCATGCACTGTTTGCTGAATCCATGTCATTGTCAAATATTTTGTTTGCTGTATCTGCTCAACATGAAATCACGGAGCCTTCAACATTGACATTTCTTCAAATAATGTGGGAATAAATATGTTACAACCAGAATAAAACGCTGATGGATCATAGGTATACGTTGGGTTGATCGACTACAACCCGCCAAATGTCCTTAATCAACATCCAACCACCATAACTTTTCAAAGAACTCATTTCCATAAACACAAACAAAAATTGTACTAGAAGCATTATAAAGGTTAGCAACTCTACTTTCATACAGAAAACGCACACCCTCTCGGTTTTCATCTAATTAATTCAACAATTTTCAACTGATTTTAACAAAATAGGTACCGACTGATAGAGAAATGAACACTTGTTACGGGAATAAAACTGCAATTTAAATACTTTCCAAATCGCAATAAATATCCAATCTCAAAAAGCCATCAAGTGAAAATCGGAAGAAAATCAGGGTGACATAGTATAGTCATTCACATGTTACAGTCATTCAGATGCTAGCCAGTCACACAATAAATAGTCAGTCACACACCATATCCAGTCACACAGATAGCAAGTTACGCACTATAGCCAGTCACGCACTATAGCCAGTCACACACTATAGCCAGTTGCACACTATAGCCAGTTACACACTATAGCCAGTTACGCACTATAGCCAGTTACGCAATACAGCCAGTCACACGCTATAGACAGTCACACACTATAGCCCGTCACACAATATAACCAGTCACACACTATAGCCAGTTATACACTATAGCCAGTCACATGCTATAGACAGTCACACAATATAGCCAGTCACACAATATAACCAGTCACACACTATAGCCAGTTATACACTATAGCCAGTCACACGCTATAGACAGTCACACAATATAGCCTGTCACACAATATAACCAGTCACACACTATAGCCAGTTATACACTATAGCCAGTCACACGCTATAGACAGTCACACAATATAGCCAGTCACACACTATATTCAAGCTCACGCTCTAGTAGGTCACATAGTACTGTCAGTCACTTTATATAAATACTTAAATAGCTCTGATCTAATATTTCGACCACTACGGACCTTTTTCAAAGATAATCATGTCAAAATACACGTCACATTTTTGGTGCATACATTCAGGCATAAAATCAAATATTGCAAAGCATTCTGTATTGTATTGTAAATTGTAGAGGACCGAACTTTTACTCGAGTTCGAAGTTCGAGTAAATCGAGTTCGAGATATCGAAGTTCAACCGCAGCTGTATCTACTATCTTAACAGTTTTGCTGTACGACCTTTACCCTGCATGAAACTGTCATCTGATCAAAAATGGTGGGTATTGGAGTTTTCGAATAATCGAGTTCGAATAATGGAGAGTTCGAATAATCGAGTTCGAATAATTGAGTTTTATTGTATTTCTGATTCATTGAAAGCTGTTCACCCTGTCTCTTTGCAATATTCATGCAAAGAAAAAACCGAAATTGTGAATATTTATCAGCTAAAGTTTTTATATTATAAAAATATCCAAAGGAACGTTTTAGCTTTGACAAAAACTGTTGAATCGGGTTTGTGTCAAGTCAAGAGCAAACGAAGCAGACCCTGATCAGACAACTCCTACATGAGCCGTCTGGTCTGGGTCTACTCTGTATGCAAGTGCGGGAACAGATGTTTATATGAGGGGAAATGGTAAAGAAAGTATTGACTGAGTGCCAAACAAAAAATATTGTGATGCGACGCCAAATTAGCAAAGGCGACCAGAGTCGAAGGTATCCGAATGAGATTGTTCGTTTGAACATCACGAATATTGATACAAGAATTCGCGCCTTCATGCATATTCACAAACTGATTTTTTTTAAATGTTCGGTGATAAAAGGATTGTTTGACCTAGCAAATAGAACAGATCCTGGTCAGACAGCTTCAATAGCAGCTGTCAGAGCTGGGTCTGTTCTCTTTGCAGAGACGTTTAAATAAGCATCTAGCGTTGAACGACAGATTGCACTCAGTATGAAAGGGTGGATGATAACCTTTCAACCTGAATAGTCAATGTGGAATAGCCTATCTGTGTTTAACCCTTTACTCCATAAATAAGCATTTCTATGCCTTTACAAACAGCGTAGACCCAGATCAGACGGCTCCTAAAGGAGCCGTCTTAACAGGGTCTGCCCTGTTTGCTTATAATACAATATAGATCGGATTCTACAGTTTCTGGTCAAATTATCGTGTGTTCATACGCCATTATAAAAATGAATCTAGATCTAATGAATATTCATGACACCATTATTTCGTGCATATAAATATTCATGGAGTAAAGGGTTGACTATAGAGTTCACCCAGTATTGTATGACCTTAACCTTCTTAATCTGAATAGTCAAAATGGAATAGCCCATCCGTATATAACTATGCAGTCCACTCAGTATAAACGTGTAAACATTCACCATTCCACCCCTGAATTATCAGAATGGAACAGCCCACCAGTGTTTAACTACAAAGTCCACAAAGTATGAAATCCTTAAATGTTGCTGAAGAGCTTGGTATAGCACACAGCGCAGACCCTGGTCAGTGGGCTACTCTAGGAACCTGCTGATCTGGATCTACTCTGTTTGAAGATGACAAAGGACGCGAGTCCCCGGTCGAAATGGTATGATAAGAGTATAAAACAGGATCTGAATTATCACCAGGATATATTCAAATTGATTCAATGAAGTCACTTATTACTTCTGATTCGTATAGTCGATAATTAAACACATGTAGTTTTACCTTTAATATGATCTCTTAACCTCATTCATATACCCTTTAACCTTATATATATAACCTTTAACCCTATACATATGACCTTTAACCTTTAACCCTATACATATGTCCTTTAACATTGAAATCTTTCCCTCATATAAACGCTTTTTCAAGCATTTGTAAATAGAGTAGACCCACATCCTATAGGAACTGTCTGATCAGGGTCTGCTCTGTCTGCTAATGGAATTTGAAAGATAAGGTTCTTTACTTTCTAAAATGACTACAATGCTTCATCTTTCATATTTCGTTGTAACTATTTGTTTTCATGAATATTCAGTTTGTATTTAAATTTGGAATAAACATAGAACAGGGAGAGGGTTAACATTTAACATTTAACACTGAAAAAATAACATTTAACAAACAATTACCCTACTGTAACATACGGTCTGTTTTTCACATACAGTAAAACCTCTCTTAACCGGAATTCTAGTAGATAAGAATTTAGACACTTTTAGGCAGGTGGCTGCTTAATGCAGGGTGAAAGTCATGCAGAAAGCTCCTATAGGAGCTTTCTGCATGACTTTCACCCTGCATTAAGCTGCCACTTGTCTCAAAGACCGATATTCATACTAAATTTAATGGCCGGTTAAGAGAGGTTATACTGTATTATTGACCGAGTGCATCGGTATCTTATCTTGGTCCACACTTAACTGTTTTCAATGACAGTCATGTCAGGCTTAGCAGTCACTTTGTTAACATGTAGTTTTAAAAGAGTAAAACCAGAATTTTCTGATTAAGGTAGCTGGATAGCTATGAGCTGCTTCTTAACTCTATATGAACACATGATTAACACATTCTCTCATAGTAACGCCATTTGAAACCATTGCAATAGTCTCTTTATGACACCATTGTGATAAAAAGATGCTCTATTTATCACATGGATTTCAAAACTGCAAATTTCTAAAAGTTTCCCTTTGTCTAGTAAATATTCATGAGGAAATTATACCATATGTACACATATTTTGTTTGCGTACGGGTCAAATCTGTACTAAATATGCCAGATCCATATTTTGCCATAAGCAATTAAAGCAGGCCCTGATCAGACAACTCCTATAGAAGCCGTCTGTTCAGCGTCTACTCTGTTTGCAAATGCATAGACAAGCGCTTTTATAAGGGAAATTGTTGACCCAGCTCGTGTGGTAAGATAATTGGTAAGATAATTGGTAAGATAATTGATATTTATAAGATAATTCATAAGATGAGTTATTTGGTAACGGATAAGATAATTGATATTGGTAATAATTGATAAGATAATTGGTAAGATAATTGGTAAGAAAACTTATAAGATAATCCATATGCTAATTTCATAGATACTTTATAACATAAATTTTCAAATATTTTTTTAAGATAAATCATAATTGATAAGATTATTTATAGATGATTTATAAGACAATTTATAGTATAATGATGGTGTTGTAGACACATCTCACTTCTAACCCTTTCCCTGCTCTATGTTTTATTTTAAATTTCTCGACCTACTGAATATTCATGGTCAAAAAAGTTATAATAAAACATGGACGGTGGGACACTGTATCCATTTTAGAATGTAAAGAAACAGATACATGTATTTAAAATATTTCAAATTCAATTAGAATACAGAGCAGACCCTGATCAGACGGCTCCTCTAGGAGTCGTCTGGTCTGGGTCTACTCTGTTTTCTAATGCGTGAAAACACGTTTATGTGAAATAAAGGGATAGCCATAAATACGCTAATGTTTAGCAATGGTAAACACTTCTTTTTCAACAGTTTTCAGGAATGTAATACAGATCCTAGCCAGTCGTTTCTTGTTCATCCACCTATTGAGATATTTGCCCAAAATCATGATCAGTTCAGTACATGTATCTTAAGTTAATATACTAACTCGGGGTTCGTCTCGTGTAGTATATCGCGCATGCGTACTGCTAGTTTCGCTGAACTGTTTACCTGGTTAGGACGACTTTTGATATTGTTGCAAACAGAGAGGATCCTGATCCAGTAGGAGACGTTTGGATAAGGGCCTGCTCTATTTGATTACAGAGTGGCAGAGATATATAATTGCACAGCATCTACCATGTTGAAAATGTCTATGTCCATATATACAATTATGAAAATTCAGCCAATGAATGTTCATGACGTCATTATGAAATTCATGAATATTCATGAGTTAGAGTGTTAAACGAGAATAAGATCCAATGTTTTAAAATTTCTGAGTTTGAGATCATTTTCAAGCACCTGAGCAGCTCATAATCTGACCAATCAGGACGCGAGATTATAAAACGTTTTGCTCGAGTCTGAGATCATTCACAAGCATTTGATTGGTCAGATTCTGAGCTTGCTCAGAATCTGACCAATCAAATACCTAAGAATGATCTCAGACTCATACTCAGAAGTTAAATTATAGCTTATGGATTAACTTTACTGCGTTACTCAACGATCTCAACGGTCTTCAACCTGCGTTGAAACTTTTTTTCGTTACTCAACGCGTATTGTATTCGAGTGGGAATTATTTTCATTGCTTATTGATACAGGGCCAGTCGAATACGGCCAATGATTTGTTCGAACGCGAATAACAATGACGTTACTCAAGTATTAACCTACTTCATAAATATATGCAAGTAAGGTAACTCCAGTATCTACCCGGGATGCGTATGAACTCGCTCAGGGCGACGAGTTCAGTATAACCTACTCTAATTGCACTCAGTACTCGGTCAGTCAAACAGTCAACTAGGCGCGTAATTAGAGGGACGTGACCGGCGAACGGAACCATAGAATCGATCAATAAAACCTATTACCTGAGTAATTTATTAGACCTAGATCTAATAAAAATCAATAAAACAATGATTGAATCTGGGTTTTGCAAACTTTACAAGATATACAACTGCTTAACAGTCAATTACGCTCTTTTTCAAACAAGCATTACAAAGACACTAGGCATGTCATGTAACTTTTAAAAATCTACGCCCCAACCCCGTAAAATGAAATAATAGATCCGCACCTGCTAAGTAGAAAATACCAAGTTAAAACGGGAGTTTGGTCATCAGGGTCTACGTTATATGCTAAACTGCAAGTCAAAATTATCACAATGGTGTCAAATGGAAGAAACCAGATCGTTCTCAAGCCTTTGATTGGTCAGATTTGAGTTCTCAAGCTTTTGATTGGTCAGATTTGAGCCAAAGGCTCAAATCTGACCAATCAAAAACTTGAGAACGAACTCAGACTCAACTAAAAGTTTTATAAGCATGGACCCAGCTTTACAGGCCGGTAGAGAGTCGAGGACAAGCGGAGTATCCAAGGTAG